>CM021102.1:584487249-585087249 GCA_007115665.2 Sequoiadendron giganteum
CCCTCAACCCTAACCTCTTAAACCCTAAACTGCTAAACCCTTTACCCTCTACCCTCTACCCTCTAACCTCTACCATCAACCCAATACTCTCTACCCTAAACCCTAATCCCTCAACCCTTAATCTCTCAACCCCTATAACCTCTACCCTATATATTGGACCCTCAACCCTAATCCCTCGACCCTATACCTTAAAACCTCAATCTTCAACCCTCTACCCTTAAACCCTCTACCCTTTACCCTATACATTAAACACTCAACCCTCAATTCTCAACCCTCAACCCTTAATCCCTCTCAACCCTCAATCCTTAAACCCTAAACCCTCTACCCCTTACACTGGACCCTGAACCTAATCCTTCAACCATATACCCTCAAACCTATACCCTAAACGTTCTACCCTCAACCAAGTAAACCCTTAACCCTAAACCCTTAACCCCAAACCCTTCAACCCTAAACACTTAAACCTATTCCCTCAACCCTCAAACCTTAAACCCTAATACCCTAGACATCATCAACCCTATAGGTCGTCCACCCTAATCCCTCAACCCCTATCACTTTCACTCTATCTAGATACATCTCACCTCTCCCTCCTTCCCTCCGTCCCACCCTCTCTAATTGTCTCTATCTATTGTCTCCCTCTTTCTGCATACCTCTCATTCAATCAATCCCGACCACCCTCTCTCACTCCCTCTATCCATCTCTCTTTATGTCCCTCCCACTCCATCCCACTCTCTCCCACTACCTCTCTCTCCCTCTCTCTCATGTCTCTTCCTCCCACCCCCTCTCTCTAAGGTCTCTCCCTCTGGCAACCTACCTAGGTAACTCTCTCTTTGTCTCTCTCCCCTCTCTCTATCTATCCCTCCAACCCTACCTAGATAAGCCCCTCTCACTCCATCCCCCTCTTTCTCTACCTCTATTAGGTCACTCCCTCTCACACCCTCTCCCTCTCTCAGGTCTCTTACTCACACTCCCTCTCTCTCCCACTCCATCTTTCTCACACTCCATCTCTCTCAAACTCCCTCTCTCTCACACTCCCTCTCACTACCTATCTCTCAAGTCTCTCCCTCTCACCCCCTCACACTCTCAAGTCTCTCCCTTTCACACCCTACCTACATAACTCTATCTTTCTCTTTGTCTCTATCTCTCTCCCCCCTCTCTCTCTCCCTCTCCCTCAATTATCTCTCTCCCACCCCCCCTCTCTCTCTCCTCCTCTCTCTCTCTTCCATCCCCCCTCTCTCTCTCTCCCTCCCTCTATCCCTCCCACCCTACCTAGCTAAGTCCCCCTCAATCCAACCCCTTCTCTCCCACTCCCTCTCTCTTAAAGTCTCACTTCCACCCCCTCTCCATCTCTCTAGACTCTCTCTAAATTATCCCTTCGTCTAAAGACATACATAAATGCATACATACAAGCATAATACATATGTACATATTATCTTACATCCATACAATCATACATACATACATGACATACATGTACATAAAATATATCATAATACATTAATATAGTGGAATTTAACATAAAGGAATACATATCGTGAGTGCATTATAACGCGCTCATGTTATGTGTTAGTTGACATGTTCCCCGCATAAGCAAAAACCATGTCAAAAGTGAGATATAACGTGAGTGCATTATAACGCACTCACGTTATATCTTGCTTTGGGAATTCTCAAGCCTTAGGCTTGGTATTTGCCTTGGAATACCAACCCAAAGGCTTGGAGGGCATTCCGAACGACCAGAGACGTGTTTTTAAAAAATCCACCATATTTCTCATAATCAAGTTCGTACTCACCGTCAGGATTGCACGTGGTTCAATATCAAAAAATTGAACACATGGGTAATGTTGGGTTATCTCTTAGCTATCCAACGATGTAATTTTTTCACTTTTTGAATATGTTAAGTCTTTCATCCATTATTTATTTTATCTGTATGTCTTTTTTTTTCCAAAAAGAAGTGTTTGGTATTTTTTTCATTATAAATTGACCGTTCATCAATTTTTAAAATAAATTACATTTTTAGAAACTAGACTCCATTCTACAAAATAAAAAATAAAAATAAAAACAAATCAATTAATTTCCAAAATTTGTAGGGGTAGCACGGCCAAAATTCTATTTTCAGGATATGTCCACTTCACAAATTAGTAAAAAATCAAATATTCATTAAAAATTATCAGAAAAATCATGCATCAACTACATACTGTTAGCTAACTTTTGACCGTTGTGATTTTAAAAATACTAAAAAAAAAGTTCACCATACGAGGGTCGTACAAGAGTTGCTATGTTATGTTTTTCTGACAAAAACAACACCTATTTGTGTACATCCCTTGTTTGAACCCCTTCATATCAACCATTTTCAAAATAAATTAGTAGTTTAGAAAGTAGACTTAGAGCACTTGAATCCTTCTTTTTGTTCCATCTCAAAATTTTGATTCTAAGTATCCTCAATTTCACGTCCAAGGTTAGTATTTCCTGATTTCAGAAAAAAGTTGTCCACTTAAGTCCCCTTTTTGGGAACCATCTTGGTGCACTTACCCAAATATACAAATATGATGTACATATTTACAAATCAACTTGACTTATATTTTTTTTCATATACAATCAATCCAGGGAACTATATGGGTCTTCTCTACTCTATTTTGTGTCTAGTATTGTCTCATGGTCAGACTCATGAACCTTTCGAAAGTTCTTATTCAATGGTATAACCCCATATTTAATCAAATTAACATTTTATGCCATAACAAGGTTTGAGTAATGAATAATCTTTCGATGTGTTCCAAATTCCTCAAAAAAAAACATAAAACTTCTTAATTGGGTACCTTTTAAGCCATGTTCTAGTAACTCCATACCATCAACCCTAAATCATATACCCTTGACCCTATATGCCTTATCCCTTCAACCCTAAACCCTATACCCTTGACCCTATACCCTATACCCTATACCCTTAACCATATACCCTTAACCCTATACCCTCAATCCTATACCCTAAACCTTATACCCTATAGCCTACACCCTAAACCCTATACCTTATACCCTCAAGCCTACACCCTCAACCTTATACCCTTCACTATAAACACTATATCCTCGAACCTATACCTTTTACCGTCAACCATAAACCCTATACCCTTGAATCTATGTACCCAATACCCTCAACCCTAAAGCCTAAACCCTATACCCTCAACCATAAAAGATAAATCATATACCCTCAACCCTCATCCCTAGACCCTAGACCCTCAAACCACAACCATATACCTTATAATCTCACCAAAAATACAATACACTCAATCACAAAACCCCTATACCTTATACCCTCAACCTAGAAGTGCTACTTTAAGAGGACAAGGAACTCCTAGTCCACTCATAGATATGAGTGAATAGGAAGGATCTACAATTTATTGTTAAAATTTAAAGTTTAAAAAGTTTGATATGTACTATTTTTTAAAGAGACTAAACCTATAGACAACACTACACCCACAATGATAGTCCATGAGATGAGTGAGCTAAGGGTAAAATATTTAGGTCTATGGGTAGATAAGTTTGGTGAATATAAGTATCAAATAGTAGAGTTAATTTACAAATATTATATCTTTGGTTATTTTAAAATATTTTTTCAACATACATTATTTCTCAAATTAGAGCATTTATATTATCATTATTCTAACCTAAGGAGGTAAGATAAGTCATATTAACTACTCATACCAAAACAACCATTATGAATACCCAAAAAGTAGGTGGAATAGATATTATTAAAGGGCATAAAGATGTATTCACCTCACTAACAAGGGAAACTCTACAATATCACATACAACATTTGATTGATCTCATTCCAAGGACACCATTACCAAATGGGTCACTAGATATAGAAGATGAATCTTAGAGAATGAGGAAATAAAATAATAGATTCTAGAATTGATTCAAAAGAGTCACATTTGACCAAGTGCCTCAATATGAAAACTTAATTACTCTTTCTAAGATGAAGGATGGTAATTTATTCCTCTAAATTGACATATATGAGCTTTGAACAATATCACTATAATGAATAGGTATCCAACTCCTTGTATTGGTGGCCTCTTTGATCAACTTAAGGGGCCAATTTTTTTCACTACAAAATGGTTACCACCAAATTACCATCGGGTCATTAGATGTGTGAAATAATACCTAGAAGTTGATGATAAGGAGGACCTAGAAGTTGATGATGAAGATGTTGATTTCAAAGATGGTAATAAAGAAGAGGAAGATGGTAACAAGGAGGAGGAAGAAGAGTTTTTTGTTGTTCCTCTTGACAATAATAAAAAGCAGGTCGACAAGGATGACTGAGTTGAAAAAATGGGCAGTGAGAAGGATTTTACTACTCATATTAAGTCTCAACTAGATATTTTACAACATAATATCAAGTAGATGCAAATTAAGATGAATACAAATATTGAAAAAATCAAAAGAATAGAAATGGATATCTATAATCTCACTTCTGTCACCCATGGAACAATGTTGAAAGTGGTCATGAGGACTATGCTGGGAAAATCTAAAATCAATAAGAAAAGAAAGAAACTTGGTAAAGACAAAGATAGTCAAGTGACTAAAGCCAACAAAAAAAGGAAAGAAGGTCCAAACCAAAGAAGATTCAGAGGCATTGTTGGATGCTCTGCTGGAGAATGGGACCCAATTAATTAAGTATCCTTCGGGTCCTTGGTGTTGTTTCTTTTGGTTGTTGGTGTTGCTTTCTTTTGGCTTCTATTTTTTCTTTTTTGTTGTTCTATCTAAGGTAGGCCTGCATGCCTTTTAGTTTCATCTTTTAGGCCTACATGTCTCTATTTTTATTTTTATTTAATGTTATCTTAAACTCTTGGGTTAGGGCCCTTTCCCTACTTATCTTATAAAAAACACACATGTCAAGTGTACTTGATGAAATATATTATATATGAAGCATAACATAATACCCAATGGGGGTACAACATCATATAAAATATTAAATATAAAACAATGCATCAAAATTTCATAAAATCATGATAACAATCATTCAAAACATGAAATATAATATACATATCCATGAACTAAAGCATAATTATAAACCAGAAATTTAAGAATCACACATGCATCTCAAGATTTACAAAAATACATCAATTCCCGACAAGGAACTTGGCACAATATGATACATTCATCTCAATGCAAATAAGCACTAACAACCAACATGTTGAGGAACCTCATCTTGAAATTAACATGGGGGTGGTCCAAACACACCATGTGGAGCAAGAAATGAAGCCACAACCAAAAATCATAATGAAAATGGCGAATTTGAAACATTGATAAACACCCAAAGCAACAAGAACAAGCACAACCTATATATCCCCTAACAAAACCTATACATCCCCTGATGAATAGTCAAGATCCAAATAGCTCAAGGATGCAATGGGAAGGGAATTATAAGAGGATTATTATGGTAATCTATTTGCATAATATTAGTATTGCACTAATTGGCTACAAATCACCATTTCCTAAAATAATTAAATAGACTCTATAGAGGCTCAAATTCTACAAACCTTAAGCAAGCACAATAACATGGCTAACCTAGCTAGATCACAATGACAATAATTGAAAAGTATCAAATCACAACACAACTAATTGAGAGAATAAAGAGTGAAATCCATAACAAAAATAAAGGAAATGAGCTTTGAGGCAAATATTCTATAACACCCTTCCATGGAACCCAAGAACAACATAAAAAGTAACTAATTAACTAAATGATTTTTATTTTTAAAAACATCCAATAACAACATGTGAACAAAATAAACATTACACAACGTTCTTAGGGTTCCATGACAACGCTACGAAAATATACACAAGAAGAATAACACATCATAAAACCATATATGCGAAACATTAGAATATATATCATATCACTAATGAATAATCCCATCTCATAATCATACAATGTTAAGTTACATGTTTAAGATACCTCTAGCGAGATTGTGACAAATCTCGATACATCAAAATCATGATACAATAAAGTCTCTAATATAACCATCAAGATAGTAAACAATAAGGATGTAGATCATGCACAACTGTCAATCTCGTTCACGAGCACGCTTAGCATCCAACTCCATGAACAAAGTGAATCCAGGAACCTGTCAAGAACAATCTCGTCTCAAACTGCATCACTTGCAAGGGGACCCAATGGAAGATAGAGCACATTCCTCCCAACCATGTGGTACTCGAAAGTCCACCCCCTGTGCTAGGAGATAGTATCAGGTCCACAAGTCAAACAAATACACAAGAAGACATAACATAACATCACATGCTGACAATCACATAACGACATGATAGTATCGAAACCACATGATAACAGACAAAATCCCAGAGGCAACATCAAGGAAAATGGTAACTCTACATAAGAGACCACATCAAATGAATAAGGATAAGAGTGTCATCACATAATTTTTTTAGGTTACCCTGGTGAATCTTCCTAGATTACCGACCCTCGTCCTGAGTTACCCTAGCAATCTCTACCAATTCCTGGCCCCTAGACAAACACATGTGGGATCAAATTACCTTTTGAGAAGACAGTAAATGACATGTCATTCCAGGGCTTCTCAACCTACCCTTAATCTATACAAGCACTAAGGTCTTAGGTGACACATCAAATTATCTGAATTATTTATTATCACCACCCAACCCCCCAGTACATTGAATTAGGTTTTCACTTAATTAACAACTTTCGATAGGTTACCCTGGTAACCTCTTAGGGTTCCAACCCCTTAGGAAAGCCACTCTTCCTATATACAAAACATAACTCACTGACAAAACATAGGATATCCATCATGCACAAAAAGAAAAACATGAATATTCACATCATAAACATGATGTAGACAATTATTCTTCCAAATACCTCCAATGTAAATTCATAAGGTGCATGGCTAAGTCCCAAATCAAGTTATTGTGAGAGAACACCAATAAACAAGCATCAAAAACATTACAATGGCAATAATATTCCCTAGCCTCTGGAAGATATTAAAACATAATAACATTAATAGTGCACTTCACAAGAAGATTTTAAACATGGACCAAATTCACTTTTCATTCCCAAATACATCCTACACTTGTTTCACAAAACAATCCAAACAGTAATAGAAGAGTAGATATAAGAGGGTATACGAGACACTCAATACAAGTTACAAAATGATCGTTATAACAAGATAATCTCATTCTCTTACCTACATATAATAAATAATTTCCTTTGTTTAATTTCCAAACAATCATTCACTAAGAAGATATTTCAACAAAATTAGTCTAGAGAATACTTATATCCAACTCAATCATAGCCTTACATTTACAAACAAATAATCATAACATCACCTTTGATTCCAAACTATAATTACTCTTATTTTAAATCACAACATAAATATACTTTTAATATAAAATTCTTACATCAATCTTTTCGTAAAATTCTTTAAATTCAAATATGATTAAAGACTCTCAAATCTTAATAGAGGAAACCTCCAACATTCATCTTATTCATATCAACAAATATCTTCTATTTTAAATAATAAACTCATAGTTTATATTTTATTTTTTAAACAATAATAAAAATATTCAAATGATTTTATATATACATATATAAAGAAAGACCGATTGCCAAATACAGGCATTACAATTAATAGTATTAACTTACATGCAAAAACAATTATCACAAATCATCAACTAACACAAAATACATAGCTACTGGCCACCGCTGCTAACTTATACTTCCAACTCTAAAGAGGCGCTCACACCATTAGTTCCACTGCCCTTTAATATCTAAACTTGATATGGCTTATGCATGTATTTATTTCTTTTATCTGTGAAGCTTCCTATTGAGTATGAGCCGTTACTCATAGCCCATCACAGCTGCAAAGCTTCTAGAAAGTAACAGAGTGCTTAAATAACTTATACACTAACATTGAATACATTCTAGTTGCCATTGACAGAGAAACGCATAGGTATGATCAAAAGTCCCCATCGAATTAATTCAAGGAATAGATTGGTAAAAGGATGGCCAAGTTCAGGTCTCCGGACTTCAATAAAGAAAACACGTAATGGAGATTCTCAAGTATCATATTATGGCATAAGGGTTATTGTTAAGTAAGTATAGTATTAAGTGATATTACCCAACATGATTTCTTTGACAGGACATATTCTTTTTCTAAGCTTATCACAACACTAACCCATGTAAACGATTGTTGATAGTATTATTATTATGCTACAGTTGTGAAATCTAAATAGTTTGGTGTACAAACTTGATTAGTTCTAGTTAAAATTTCTGTCATATTTTGGTTCGCACAGATTAAGGCGTTGGGGTATTCTCCGTATTGAAGACAATTATATAGTGCTATCGATCGGCCATCATAGTGAGATGTTGGAAAATGCTTTTGCCTTGCTAAACCCGCCCCTTAGATCGATTTCAAGAGTGGTTAAGAACCTTCGGGTATGCTCTGATAGCCACGACGCAACTAAATTTATCTCCAATCATTGTTGCAAGAGAAATAGTTCTAAGAGATGGAAACCTTTTGTCATAATTTCGGTGAGGTCTTTGGAGAGCAGCCAAAGACACTTGTGGATTAATTGAATTGATCTGATATTGAATTTGCAATCGCTCTGATAGACATGAATGCAATAAGATGAAGTAACCAGGACATGGTGCGTTGAAGTGATGACAGTATGCTTAAAAGGAGTTATAATCTGTATATATACAGTAACAAAATCACATATGGTTGCGACTGTACACAACCATGCATCGATAGAAGAAGCAATATGTATCAAATATGATATAAGAATATAATATATCATATGCAATATATCGAATACATCTCAATTGCAATGTATATATATATTGTTTGCAATGTATAACAAATGAAATAAATCAAATGCATTGCAAGGTGAGTGTAGCCGATGACTATAGGTTACAGTTATAAACTCCACTTTACTGGGAGATGCACCGTCTCTAAAGAGCTCATGTTTCAAATTGAAACTAAAACAAAAGGATATTATTCGGTACCCGTGTATGGAATCATGGTTCTGCTTCATGCAACCACCGCCAAGAGTGTTATAAACCAACGAGACGAAGAGAATACCGTAGTCAGGTTATCTTACATGTTCCAGATGCCAGGTTAATACAACTACAGGCCGACAATAAAATAAAGCAATTTTCTGGAGATTCAAGAATTCATAGCTAGGTTCTCACTGCCGGGCTTAAACGTCACACACTAAGTATTTGATCTGCTTAGGTGGCTGTTGTGGGGCTCGCTTCACCCGTCCTGCTTTCGTTTGCCGTTCCCGTTCACCGTTAGTCATGTGCCGTTAAGTGGATGCTAGTAAATTCAATATTTTAAAACTGTTTCTCCCGCCCAACTGCGCTACAAAAGTTTTTGGTGATGTCGGTTAAAGTCTCTGCGCTGCACTAGCACCATTTCATCGTTACCAGATACCGCAGTTGGATGTGCTCGGGTAGACATGCATGCAAAATGAGGAAGCACGTCAACTGTTTGATAGGATACCTCAAAGAAATGTGGTCTCATGGAATGATTTGATTGCAGGATATGCATAAAATGCGTTTGTTGAAAAGGATTCAGAAACTTTATATTAAATGTAACTTGCCGAACTATGCAATCTTTGCCAGCATCCTCCCTGCCTGTGCCAAAATGGGAGCTTTGGAACGGGGTATGGAAATCCATCGCAGGATAAAGGAACTTTGTCAGATGTTGTCATTGCAACTGCTTGGTAGACATGTATGCAAAATGTGGAAGCATAGACAAGGCACGTGAACTGTTTGACAAAATGCCTCCAAGAAATTTGTTCCCATGGAATGCCCTGATAGTAGAATATTCACAAAATGGATTTGTTGAAAAGGCTTTAGAAACTTTCAAGCAAATGCAATTGGTAGGTGTAATGCCAGGCTCTGCAAACTTTGTGAGCGTCCTCGCAGCCTATGCCGAATGAGAGCTTTGGAACAGGGTATGGACATCCATCGAAGCATAAGGTATACAAGAATTTTGTCGGATGTAATAGTTTAACAGCTCTGGTAGACATGCATGGAAAGTGTGGAAGCATACACAAGGCAGGCGAACTGTTTTACAATGTGCCTCAAAGAAATTTGGTATCATTAAATGCCATGATTGTAGGATATGAACAAAATGGATTCCTTAACAAAGATCTAGAATCTTTAAAGCAAATGAGATGGTCAAACATTATAGTTGGAAATGTTCTAGTAGACGTGTATGGAAAATGTGGAAGCATAGACAAGGCATTTGAATTGTTTAACGAAATGTCTCAAAAGAAATGTGGTTTCATGGAATGAGATGTTTGCAGGATATCCATAAAATGGATCTTGTAAAGATGCTCTCAAAATGTTTGAATTAATGAAGAATATGGGAATGTGTCATAACATTATAAGTTTTTTTGTTTGTGTTTTATATGCATGTAGCCATTTAGTATGAGTGGATGAGGGTTGTACATGTTTCAATCACACAATTAATTTTTATTAGATTACACCTACAACCGATCATTGTGTGCATGGTTGAGCTTCTTGCCAATGCTGAGTATTTTAAGGACGCCCTAAACTTTATCATTAAGATGCCAATTAAACCTATGGTAGTTGTGTGAATGTATTTTCTTGGTGCCTACAAATTGCATATGAATATATGTTGAGGAGTTATTAAGACTTGGGGAAAAAATTGGCTTCAATATTACAAAGGAAACTAGTTTGGAAGAATAGCTTTGACAGAGAAATTCTCATCAAGGGACTCTAAGACTTATTATAATTAATTCAAGCAACGACCTCCCATACTTAAATTATCTAAACTTTAGATAATTGAATATTGCAAAGAGCCATAGGATAGTGGTTTCAATCTAGGCAATTGGAATTTACCTCAAAGATATTTTCTAATACTCCCTTCAATGAGTTATCCATAAGGTTTACATAGTTAGCTCTTAATAAATTTTGACCTATGTAGGCCTACACTTTATTGGTACCTTAGGAGTGGTCTTGAACACCCATCAAGAATTTTTTTAATAGAGAATGTATGTAATATAACCTTGTACTTGATAATACATTGATGCACATTTTATATATTTTTTATTCTTTTCCTTACAACTTTTATTCACATACCATATTTCTATGATCACTTTCCTAATTCATGATTCATTCAAGTGCTTGATTTATGATATTTTAAGTGTTGGAATCAATTTGATAGAATTCATCAAGTTCTTGTTCTATGATATGGACTTATTCTATCTATTATTTTGCTTATGCAATTTAATGGTTCAATAATCATGTGATTTTATTTACTTTTGAAGCTCGTCATATGTTACTTAAAATGAATATATGTACCTACTTGGGAAGATAACATCCATCCTAAAAATAAAAGATTATGTTATTCTTTTTCCTTACTAATAACCTACAAAGCTAACTAGAAACATGTTGTGCCTTGTATACACACGCCACTTTTCCCCAAAAAATGATGAATCCCTTTATTTATTTTCAATTTTATTGATCAAATGTTCTAGCTTGAAGTGTCTTAGTTTTCCTTGGTTCTTGATGAGTTGATTACATTGTAAGATCTAAATATTTGAGCTAATTAGACTTTTTCCAATATGAGGTATTAGTTTTGTGGTATCAAGATGTGATCTTGGTTCTCAAATCCACCTCTTCTTTGTATTTTCTTTCCTAGCTATTCTCTAAGTTACCATCGTTAGAATTCTTGAGCTAGTTAGAATTCTTGATTTGAGCATTTATGGAGACTCTTTTTGTTATCTTACTATTGTTCATACATTAGAAAAGTCTCTAAATGTTCACCATGATATTAACCCCTTTAAACTCTCATGAAACCATTAAATAGTCTTTTAAATAGCTTGGAAGCTATTTTGGAGTATTTACAACCTTAAAAAACCCTCCTTGAACATTGAAACCCTTCATTATCTTTCAAAAAAATAGTTGTTGTCAAGAATTTAAATTTAAAGGATGATAAGAAGGTATTTTAGAATGAAGGTTTGAACAAGGATCATTCAATATATGGCCTACCTTGAATGCACTATTAGATTCCCTTTAGTAGATCACTAATTATTTTATAGTTTTTGAATACTTTTGGGGCTGAAATTGATAGTTTGGTATGTGTTGCAAGCCCTCACCTAGCTATAATGATAGAGGTACAATTATCAACTAGGAGACAACCCTTATAAAATCTATACAAGGAATTATTTGGTGCCTAACAACTACTACAAGGTTTGGCACATGTGATCTATGACATCAAACTCCCCCTATAGTTGTTGCAAAAATAAAACTAGATTTTTACTATGTGTAATTAGTGTTGGAATGTGGAAATGTTTTTGAAAGATCTTTTTTTGGTTGGATTTTAACCTTAGGGTTAACTAATTGTAGCGATTTACAACCTCATTCTGAATCTCAATGCTAAGGAAGCATCATGTTGGGTGAAAATTTTGTAATCCCTTTTAACATATTACAAAACTTAAATTCAACCACAATTATGTGAGATAGAATCTCTCCTCTCAGAAAGGGGAGGTGCCCTTCTTACTGCTTATTGAAACTAAGGAAAACTAATGAAATATTTACAATAATGTACACTACAATAATGAAATGGGGGTGTGTCACATTCATGATTCTCTCTTTTTTTCAGAGAATATGTTTTACAATGTTTCATGATTTTAATCTCTAGATGCAATTCAACTTTAAATTAAAACTAAGTTGTAATTCCAATACTCTTAACTTGTCAAAACAAATTATAGGAATACTAGCATGATAAAGACAAGTAACAAACAAGAAAGCTCACAGAGGCACAAATTCGTTAGATGTAGTTTCTGATAGTGAACTCTTCAAAATAGTAACCAACATTGTAAAAGAAGCACAAAGTCTTCGATATACTTCACAATTAATTCCACGAGCAACATGAATAAATATAAGCACAAATTCTTATAGAGAATTCACCAATAATATCAACAATATCACAATTTCAAGCAATGGGTGTAGCTCAAAGTCTACACATATTTACTCAAGAGCCCTTCAATCTCAATTACTCAACATTATCAATTTGATAAAATAAAAAGATAATTGTCCCCAACACAAATTTTGGTGTGCAACTTAGCTTCTTTATTGATTAAAAATAGATTCACAAAAATGAGCTCAAAGTTTTAATATTTGCTTCACAATTGGGCAGCACTTCATTGCATAAAATAAAAGGTAAACATTACAATAGAATCCTCTCGTATTTATAGATGGGAGAGGAGAGCTAATCTATGAAAAACCCTAACCAACTAGTTGACTTATTCAAAAATGTTGTCCATGAATGTAGGAAAGCATCTTTGTTTTTACATGTAATTACATTTTTCAAAATGACATGTAAAATGTCAAAACCTATTTACATAAAGCATAGAAAAAAGCATATGAAATATCTAACTTTGGAGATGTAAGAATATTTTCATAGTTCCTTGCTCTTGGCTTGGAAGTCTTCATATTTCTTCTTAATCTCCTGCATGGTCGCCTCATCTAGTCCAACAATGTAGTCAATGATTGCATGAAATTTTGTGATTGACTTCCTTGTAGATGAGAAAATATTTTTGCACCTATCCAGATGTGTCTTGAGGTTGTCCAAAGTGATCTATACATTGCACAATGCATACATTGAAGTATTTGAAAAGGCTTCGTCTTCCACTTGCTTTTGGATAGCTTCTTTGAAAATTTGGGAATTCTCACTTACCGAGAGGAAGGTATGATTATCATCAAGAATTTTGCTCGACAACTCTTCAATCCCATTCACCATAACAATACGATGTCCTTCGACATCTTCTTTCACTTGTTGTATGCCCTTGATGAGGGACTTGATAACCTATATGCGGTTCTTAAGAGACTCTTTTATTTCCACATACTTTTCTTTGTTAGGAATTACCCCAACTTCCTCTAGTTTGCTCAATTTTATCTTCTTCATTTGTAACCAAAAGGAAAGACTTCATTCCAATTATTATTGCTCCATGGAAAGTGTGCCTTCTACTTTTTATAATTCCAATTTCATCTTGGCTACTTGGGCAGTGTTTTCATCAGCAATAGTTATGAGTTGTGAGTCCTGCTCTATTATTTCATCAACAAACTCATACAACACTTTACCTTTGGAGTAGTACTTTTCCACTTTTTGCACTGTTGTTTCTTCAACATTTATCATAGCCATAGGCTGCACATTCTTTGAGGTACTTGTGATCTTTCTCAAAACTGATGCATATTGTTGAACCTTCTCTTTATACATATCCCTAGCTTGTTCCATCTTATCAAGTTTGTTTGACAATGCATTTAGAGTCACTTGTGCATCTTCCTTGGCACTTTCATTAGTTACCTTAACAAGTTGAACTCTAGTCACGGTGTAATCTTCCATACTTACATCACCCTTATCTTGTGGAGGTATTCCAATATCCACATACTTACGGCCTGATTTGTCCACATGTAGTCTAGAATGAATCGTTGCCTTCTTTTTCCCTTTGGCTTTTGGAAGTACTATCTCTTCAAGATCTAGCTCATCCAAATAAACCATTTGTTTCTTACACTTAGGTACTTTTGAGATTAACCAAGGGGGAAGAAATGAAGTATCACCTTCTTGACTCACTGCTAATTCATGTGTAACAACCACATCTGTAGAAATAGGTTTTATGGTGATAATTGGTGTTGTATCAGTCATGATTGTGCCAAGAGTTTGTAAAATGGGTGGATCCTACAATGATTCCTTTATGAACTGATCAAACTCAACTTGGAAAGAAATATCATATGATGGAGAGGATAGACTTGGGATAGATGATGGGGAACCTAAGGAGACATCAACACTTTTCAAGATGGAACCCACATAGGGAGTGGAAAGGATTGATGGTGCTGATGGAGGAATGGTTACCTTCAATGCATGTAGAGTTGTTGTTGGAGGAGGTGAAGTAGGAAGATGAGGTTGAGGAGTAGTGGGATTTGGAGTGTGAGGAGTACTGGTAGTAATAGGTGATGATGTATGAGGGGGACTACCAACAATGTTCTCATGGGGAGATAATTGTATTTCTTCATCATCCCTTTCTCCTTCCTCATTACCTTCTTCCTCTATGTGATCCTCTTTTGACTGTTCATATTTTGCAGAATCTTATGATTCTAACTCTTTTGATTCTTCACTTTCATTTCCTTCTTCTCCTTTTGATTACTCCACAGATGCAAGTTCTTGTTCCTCACCAGATGGGTGTTCTTACTCAGTAGCCTATTCCTCTTTAGTGGTTTGCATTGTACCTTTGCCACAAGTAAATTTAATCTTAGGACCTCTCTATGAAGAAGAGGGGGCGACAATAGCTTTGTGCTTGGTTTAGAGTTCCTGCTAGCAGCTAGCTTCAACTCCTGATGTTTCTCCCTCAGATTGTGTTCTAAAATATTTCAATTGAAAACCATGCCTCTACAACCATTCATTTGTGTTGTGTAGAATAGGAGTATGTCTTTCCCTAATAGAAATACTCTCCTTCTTGGACCACTGAATCAGAGGTAAGGACTTAATGGCAATCTCCTCTTCTTCATATGCATAGTTTACAATGTCACCATGATCTTCAAAATCCTCTGGGATATTAGCCAAGCCTAGGTCTCTGATTTGTTCCACAGTTAACCTAAAAAATTCCATTCTTCAGATGTCTTCTTCATCTCTACATTCAACCCACATATCCTCAAAAAAATAGACATGGTAGTGATCCTTATTGAGTTTCCTATTCACATTTTTGTAATCAAAATCAAATTTGTACCTATATGACCTTATCCAGTCATAATTTGCATCTTTGCAGCTACTGATTTTGATTTTTGCACACTTTGAATAACATACCTTCCAATAGTAATTGGAAACGTAAAGCATGTCTTGTGAATTTCTTCTCCGTCCTCTCTACAAATTATTCCATATCAAGGTGACCAATCTTTGTGTCCTTGGTCTCATCGATCTTGGAGGTCACAACTATGGGTGGGTAAACACCTTGATACTTGTACTTCATTTTTTTTTTTTGGAGGATGATGGAGATCACTGAAAACCACCTCTAGAGAGTACTTGATGAGATCTGAGAGCAATTGCAAGGAAACATGGCTTTATCATATGTTAGGAGCATATGCATCATGAGAGAAAATAGAATGCGTGAAATCAAGAAAGAATTTTGGAACAAACAAACGTGAGCTATGAAGCACAGAAAACAAAGCAATTGTAGAAGGAACAAAGTTTGGAAAGAAATTTGGAATGATTTTGAGCGTTTAGTGAAAATATATTTTTTGTGCAAGGGCACTGAAAATCAATGCCCTCACATCTTGGAAGTTCTACTTTTGATGCACAAGCACTAAAAATATGTGCTCCAACATGCCTTGGAAGAGCTTGAACAATTTGATGCACAAGCGCTGAAAATCAATGCTCCAATATTTGGGAAGAAGGAAAATTTCATGTACTAGCACTGATTTTACCCGCTTGTGCATGTATCAGTAAAACATCAAGTCATGTGCTAAAGCGGATTTTTTGTTGCTTGTGCACAAAGGGGAAGATCATTATTTTTCAAGAGTGGTGATTTTCACCACTCCTACATATGAAGTTCAGGGAAAAACTATACATGCAGGGGTGGTGAAAATCACCGCCCCTAGATAAAGGGGAAAGAATTCAAACTTGTAGGAGAGGTGAAAATCACCACTCCTACACAGAGAATTTATCAATCTTTTATGTTGAGGTGGGAAAAATACCGCCTCAACATATAGGAGGAACCTTACATGATAAAACAATGAAAAATGTTGTTGTGGCATACACCAACCTGAAAGAACCTAAGGCAAAAAAATGGATTCGACACCAAAGAAAAACACAAAAAAATACAAGTTATAGCATTGAAAAACAATGCTAATACACAAGAAAGAAACCTAAGACAACGGACAAAAGGAAACGACGAACATGAAAACCCGGAGAAATTAGGGCAAACGATGGTAAAAGAGGAACTAAGGACAAAATAAAATATAATGAAGAATAAATCAAACCCATCAAAACCAACAAGATAATAGAGAACGAAGGAAACACAAAACATACCTAATGAAAATAGGTCGTGTGCCCTAAACTGATGAAGACAATGAAGATACACGAAATCTAGAGTAGATCCAAGCTTCAACACTAACCAAGAGGTTAAAAGGTACTCACAAGACATAGGAAGTTGAAAACAAAATAAAATGAGAAGAAATGATGATTAAAAGACTTTTAAGAGTATCTAAAAAGTCATTAATAAACCATCATTAATGAACTCAAAGTTCATTAATTCGCTCATGGGAGTTCAGTGGGAACATGCAAGAGTGGTAAAAATCACCGCTTTTGCATGATTCAAATTTTTCAAAGATGACAAAGTGGCAAAAAACCCCGCTTCAATATCAAATGAACTTTAAACAAGCCTTAAATGCATAAGCATTGAAGAACAACACTCAAACATACAAAGAACGAAGGAAGAGTGTAGGAGCGCTGAAAAATAGCACTCCAACACAGAAAATTTCTCAACATATGTTCATGTAAGGGCGCGAAAAAATAACACTCCTACATGAGCAAAAAAAAATTGAACTCTCGAAGGCCAAAAAACACACTCGTTTTGAAGGTTTTTGAGAAACGACGAAGGATGAGTGCTTGAACAAATGATTCGAGACTCGAGACTATGCATTAAGGCCAATTGAAATTTGCCTCATTTTGCGTGCTTGAAGTACACAAGTGTAAAAAAAAGACCAGTTTCATAGGGGGTTATCCCGTGAACTGAGTGCGACTGGATTCAAGGATAACACATCGTACTTGTAAAAACCCTTTATTTATACATGCAAATCTTGTCCTAATATTTTAGGAAATCAAGATAAAATAGGTTGTAGATGTATAACTTTTCAACCATGAATAAAGATAGAATTAGAAGGGTTTAGTTTTTGTAAGATTCCTAAAAGAAACTTATATCATTCTAGTATGGTGATTTATTTTTTGACATGCATGCAAGTATAATAATGTAGGATATAATAAATTTGAATTTCTTTGTGTAGTTGAAATGATTATTTAAAGGTCAACATCATTGCTTAGATCTAAGAAATTATTTCAAGCGAAAAAAATAAGTTTATTTCATTAGTCAAAATTTCATCATTAGGGTGCAAGTATAGTTGTGGAGAGACATAAAATTGTTTATCATCCTACATGAGTTTCCTACATAGTAAAGGTGGTTTTTTACTTTGAGTGGTCAATATTCAACACTCATAGCAATTGAAAATAACCATGACAAGTACTTTCACCAAACCCTAGATAATGGCTTATCTCTTCCTTATCAACTCCATGATTATAAAGGAAAGTGTAAAAAATCATTCCTCACAAGGGTAATAGACTATTAAGAAAGAAGAAAGATATGCCATAAAACTAGGTGAAATAGTCAACACCATTTGAGAACAACAACACAGTCAACAATAAATGACATCCAAGGACTATTATAGCAACAATAAGATAATATTAACTTAATAAATAATGGAACACAATAGAGGTTAGTTACTCAGCCCATAAATGTACCATCAAAAATAATTCTTCACCTACAATAACACTACCAAACATACGCACAAGATGTTATATAATGACTAATGACTATAATATTTCTTAGGTTATCTTAATAGCATCATGGGGGATATCACACTTCTAAAATATTTTATTGGTATCCATAGAACTATTATTGACAATAGGAATTGTCAAGAGGGAGTTAGAGACAACAAAAAATACTATAATTAAGTGGATTTTATGATGGAAAGGCATAAAATATAGTCAAGCATCACTTCTATAAGTTGTATGCCTCTTATTAGCATGAGTTATAATTCTTTCATAGCATCCAACAGGAGTACCAATGGAAAACGTTTCCATAAGATAACAATCATGCTAAGTTATTATCATAATTAGGTCAAACACTCACTTAATATCTTATGTATTATAATTGTGTTGTCATAGATAACAAAATATGATAAAAGGATAATCCTATGAAATCATTAAAGCCATACAAATTTAGGATTGCAATGGTTATTAAGGCTACTCTAAATCTTATAGGATGGTCATGTGCCTAGATATTTTTATTAAGGTTATCATAATAAACAATAATAATTTATTACGCTCTTTGTAGGTACTAAATTATGATGGTTTCCACCATGTTGTAAGACATCAATTAAAAGTCAACCATTTAAATGAGAGATTATCTCATCAAGGGTAAGAGTGTCATAAATGTTAGTATCAAGACTGAGATCATTTTATTTAGAACTCTACCATTTCACTCTTAGAGGATAGTAATAACCAATTGCCTACTCTTGTATTACATAAGAGGCTTTTCATGATAATTTAACATCACTTAAAATTTCTATACCACACACATATAGAGGAGATGGTCCAAAAATACATCTTGTATGACTAAGATAACCTTGTAATTAAGTCAAAATATTTTCATGAATAACATATATGATTGTCCTTGTTTGATTTTATTGAGTGTGAAGTCGTGAACTAACTGTTTTACTTTTAAATGATAGGGTCCCCATCTTAGTAATGAAGGATGTCAAGACAGTAATATGTATGATTGTTATGTACCTTAGAGCATAAAATTGTAGCTCATTTTCTCATTGATTGCTATAAAACCACCTTGAAGAATATTACAAGAAAGGAAGGAAGTTGGGTTGTTGGAAAATATTATAGTACTACTATGAATAGTATTATCCTTCTAAGTAAGTCCCTAGGTCACATGATATCATTGAAATCTATGAGGAAATTATCATGATAAAGTTTTAAAGACTTATAAATGAGGACAATCACATGAGTGATGATAATCATGTTATTAGAAAGACAACTAAGGACTCCATTCAACAAATCTTAATATCTTAGCCTTATGTAAGCTACACAATACATTCTCCCAAGTCTATTGTTTAGCCATAATCATAATAGACATAGTCACCCACATATGGTCACAAAAATCACAGTTGTCCTTAATCTTAGAAACATTAATATTGTATGTTGTGTTATATCTGGGTCTTCTCAAGTCAAAATCATCATGGTAACCAATAGCATTCAAGAAATATATAAATAATTATTGAACTATTATAATGTCTTAAATTACTAAGGGGAAATTTACATCAACACCAAAGATAATCATGGTGCTTGAGACCTTACTACCCTCAAGCTCTAACATTAACCTCTAGACATATTGATAATCATCATTACCTCGGTGATTATCATAAATGAGAGAAGTGTTATATCATGATGAATTCCATGAGCGTAATCATCCATAGGGCGATAATCGCTCCATTAATAATCCCATGAACCATTGAAGCATTGTCATCAAGGTCTCAATATTTTATTCATAAAGACTATCATAAATGTGGGAGAATCTATTTAAATATAAAATCTTGTCAAACATATAAAGTAGGTTGTCATCAAGGAAGGAGATATTCATTGTAACATAAATTTTGCATAGCTATTACTTCACTTCATTGTGTTATCATAAAAAATTATCCTAAAAGGACTACTACACTATGCTCATAATAATCACACTAATTTTGAAATAGTAAAAATTACCTTTATTCCTAGGTAATTTTTTCATCGATCCATGGGCACTATCATGTCCCATTCTGACAATTGTTTCAAGGTAACAATCATGTCTTAACTGTTGAAGGAGTATTAATACAATTGCTATAATCAAGGTGTCATGGAAGAAATGGTGTGATAAGATGAATTTGATAATCAAGAAGGGTTGTCCTATCTTTAAACCCTTATTGCCTACACAAGGATAAAAATGTCAACATTCAAATGGACTTCAAAAAGCACACTAGATTCAAGGTTAATCATATTTAGGGGTTGCCATTATGGTAGAAGAGAGTTATTGTCTCAATTTTTTTATAAAAGATAACCAACATTCAAAGATTGTCCACTCATTATATCCTACAAAAATAGGTAGAGGGGTGATTATGTACAATGCTATTGATTTTGATGTTGTTCCAAGTAACTAGGAAGATATTCATACAACCTTGAAACACTATCATGTATGATTAGATGCTCCTAGTTAGTGAGTCAATCAATTACATGGCCATACATCTTATGCACTTTATTGCCCTTTAATTTGATTTGTGATTTCTCATTCTGACAATTAATCCAAACTAACTAACTATAGAAAATGGCAAGGATAATTTTGAGCCCTCCTCTCCCATTTCTTGCTAGTCAAGCATCCTTTGATTTACTTGAAGTGTTTCACACTCTTTGTTTTTCTCTTTCTCCACCTCCAAATTTTCATTTCATACATATGTAGGTTTATGAAATAATTTAATTAAATGTTCATCTTATCATAAAATAAGTCTTTGATAGATACCCCAACAATATATATGAATTCTATGCATATAATTTTACAAAGCCAACATCATGGTCTGGATTGCCAAATATTCAAAACAAAAACAAAACTTTTTTTTTCTAGAATTGAAAATTAAACCTTGTTCCTTTATTATTAGTGTAGGTGTAACATAGTGCACATTATTATAGTGTAAGCCTATTTTTTAGATTAATTCATTTGGCATAACCAATAATTTCCACAAGAACATTTTTTCTATTTAAAATGATGAAAACACTTCACATATCTCACACCATTTTTTCTTGCAACAATCTTGGAGATAAATTTCATTGTAGTGTGGCAATCAAAATATATGAAAGGTTTTTAACAACTACAAAATGTTGTTCTAGGGGTGCATCTAACAAACCAAAAGCAATTGCCAACTTTTCATTATGATGGCAGAGAAATAATTTTTTTCCCTCCTTTTTCACATCATTAAGTAATTATCTTAAATTTGGAGAATACCTTGCTACCTTCATCTCCCAAACTTATCTTTCCAACTTTGCATAGATATCATATCTTTGTGGATGTGATCTATCCTCTACACATAAAGCACGCAACATTTCATGGCTTTTAAACCAACTATATCTATAATCTTTTTAATTCTTTATCTTTATCTTTTGAACCTCACACCACATGCCCACATCTGCATAGATGTTTGAAAGAAGAACATAAGTCACAAAATTTTTAAGATCCAAATAAAAAAGAAACATCACTATAAATACTCCTAAACACATTTTTGTATATGATTTGCTAGCACCAAGAAAACACATCCACACAACTCTAGGTACAAATTATTGACATCTTAATGATAAAGTCTAGAATGTCTTCAAGATATTCAACATATGCAAAAAGCTCAACCATGCACATGACGATCAATTGTAGGTCTAATGGAATCAGAATTACTTGTGTAATTGAAAATATATATACAAACCTCATCCACTAAATCTGAATGGATGCATATCCATCATGTTAATATGTGTTCCCAGATACTTTATTAATTCAAACATTTTGAGAGCATCTTCCCAAAATCCATTTTGTGCTTATCCCACAAACATCTCATTCGATGAGACCATATTTCTTTGATGCATTTTGTTAAACAGTTCCCATGCCTTGTCTATGATTCCACATTTTCCATACATGTCTACTATAGCATTTCCAACAATAATATTTGACCAATTTAATTTGCCTAAAATTTCTAAATCTTTATCAAGAAATTCATTTTGTGAAAATTTCTTTGAGGCACATCGTAAAACAGTTCACCTGCCTTGTGTACGCTTCCACACTTTGCACACGTCTACCAAATCTGTTACAACTATTACATCTGGCAAAATTTCTCTATAACTTATGATTTGATGGATGTTCATACCCCATTCCAAATCTGCCATTCGACACAGGCTGCGAGGACGCTGACAAAAGTTGTATAGACTGGCATTACACCTGCAAATTGCATTTGCTTGAAATTTTCTAAAGCCTTTTCAACAAATCCATTTTGTGAATATTTTGCTATCAGGGCATTCCATGGGAACAAATTTCTTGGAGGCATTTTGTCAAAGAGTTCACGTGCCTTGTCTATGCTTCCACATTTTGCATACATGTCTACCAGGTAGTTGTAGAGACAACATTTGACAAAATTCCTTTATCTTGCAATGGAATTCCATACCTTGTTCCAAAGCTCCCATTTTAGCACAGGCAGGGAGGATGTTGGCAAAGATTGTGGAATTCGGCTTTATACCTGCAACTTACATTTAAGAGAAAGTTTCTGAATCCTTTTCAACAAATGCATTTTGTGTGTACCCTACAATCAAATCATTCCATGAGATCACATTTATTTGAGTCATCCTATCAAATAGTTGACGTGCTTCCTCATTTTGCATGCATGTCTACTAGAGCACAAAAACCGATCGGGTTGCAAACAGGGTAATGATGAAATGGTGCTAGTGCAGTGCAAAGACTTTAACCGACATCACCAAAAAAATTTGTAGTGCAGTTGGGCAGGAGAAACAGTTTTAAAATATTGAATTTACTAGCATCCACTTAACAGCACATGACTAATGGTGAGCGGGAACGGCGAATGAAAGCAAGACGGGTGAAGCGGGCCCCACAACAGCCACCTAAGCAAGTCAAACGCTTAGTGTGTGACGTTTAAGCCCGGCCGGTTCTCACAAGTTTTCTTCTCTCTGTAAATTTTTCTTCAATTTAATCAAAACCAACAATAACGATTTCGTTTTCTATGTTGTGCAGTTTATTCAGCATACAGATTCAACATGAAGTAAATCAAATCCAATGACATCATTTAAAATTTTTGAATTAAAAAAAAAACAAAACAAAAATACAGAAGAAAACCTAGTGCAAGTCCTCGAATTCCAACGAAAGGTAAAGCCAAGCACAAAATTTTGATCTCAAAATCTTTCCCAACACGAACAAGGCCTCAGAATTCACAATCTTCAATCTTTTTCCAAACAAACACACATAAAAACATAAAATATTTTTCTCAAAATATTGTTGTGAAACAACTTTTTCAGCCAAAACCAATTGCCATGCACAAAAATTGCCTAACCTTGCTTTAATTCATTTCCAATTAAATTGCAATCACAAAACTTAACTGATAGTTTGCATGCAAGCGAAATTGATCAAGCAATTCAATTTAAACAATAACTCAAGAAAGCACTTCCTCTTTTTGAATCCTTTTACAGATATTTTGCAAAATTTATTGAAAATAACTCCTTTAAAAATATCTATTTTAATAACATTTAAGTTGCACAATAATTCAGCAATTTACATTAAATTAATAATTTATTTTAATAATTTAATTAATTAAACCTTTTAAATATTTAATCAAACTTTAATTATAAAGTAATCTAACATTGCAATTAAAATCACAATAGAATCAACATTTATTAATCAAATCTTTCAACTAATTTAAACAAGTCAATTTCCAAACGTGCTGAAACTACAAACAACATACGAAACGAACGACAAACATAAATGGGTAAAAAATGGGTACTCGTTCTATCAAGAATAATGGCTTAAGATAGAGGGCCTGACACTATCTCCGAGCAACATATTTTCCCATTGGGTCATGGCACGCTCAGACCTAATGAAGTAGGTGTAGTCAATGCCTGTACCTGCAAATTGCATAAAATGACACTGTCAAACATATCAACATATATCGACAGACACACCGTGAAGAAGAGTCACAGTGCAATAGGGTATTCATGGGTGAGTAATGCTACACTATCTCCTTCACCAAAACTGACATGCATCATTATAACATAAACATTAATTACATCATGATAAACTCATAAAAACTCAGAAACAACATAAACCAAAACACACTCGTGTCTATCATAATGTCATCATACGAACATAACCAGATGATCATGATGTCTAGTGTATCATCAATAGAGTAAAACAACTAACATAACATTAGCGTCACAACTGAAATAATGTAATATAGTATCCAAAGTAGTTAAACGACTAACAAACGGTCATAAGAAAACATAAACAAATAGTAGCAACTGGAGGGACACTACATATTCACTTATCAATTCTATCAAATCACAACACAACCAACTGAGAGAATTAAGAGTGAAATTCATAACATAAATGAAGGAATTTGGTTTGGAGGTAAATATTCGCTTATCAATTTATCAAATCACAACACAACCAACTAAGATAATAAAGAATGAAGTTCATAACACAAAAAAGGGAATTGGGATTGGACATAAACATCCACTTCTCAATTTTATCTAAGATCCTCCAATAAATACAATAATTTATTTTAATACTTGTAGAACCAACTACTCTAATGGCTATAGATAGAGGGGGCATGGACCTTTAAACAATGTTAGAAATAATTCAATAGATGATGCAAATATGGGATAGTACATAGAAACATATAAAGGTTAAATACAAACAACTATTGCCTTAGACAAAGAAATAAATTTTGATGTAACACCTCCATTTTTTAGTGAAAGATGTATTCGGGAAAAAACCATGGAATAGGGGCCCCCAAATGATGTTGGTAGGTCAAGAAATACAAAGGGGAAAAATCAACAGTCATTGGAAGGTACTATGGTAGAAAATAGCATAATATGGCATCTTTCGAAGGCTAGAAAGATAATAGTAAATAGAAGAACATGTCCCTCACTAGGAGAGGACTATACGAGCATTTGGCCTCACTGCAAGGAATATAGGTGAAGTTAAAGAAGGAAAATAAAGAAATAATATATCTAGCACTAATATAATATATGCTACCCAAGAATGTGTGATGTGTATGTCTATGCCTATGATAAATTTTGTATATTGTATGGAGAATATATGATGTGAATATATAAGTAGACCTACCTTATGGTGTCCATGGATGCATATATAGTTGTGTGAATCTTTATCTTATGCATATGCTATCTACCACACTATTATAGTTTATTCTTATTTCATCACATTGGGGTTAATTTCCTTGACATAAATAATCTAGACCTTAGGCCTTTATTTTACTATCAACTTGTACCCTAAAAATCTTATGAATCTCTTAACTATATATCCCAGTGATGTCATTTAGGATTAATTATGAATCAACTAAGAACTCCCACTACTTGGGTACTTATTTGTCTTGAACAAATCATAGCATACACATGTCAAAATACCAATAATGCTAGTATAAGGTACTTGAGACATGTCCTCCATCTCACTAGATGTCTATATATACTACTCTATAAATAATTTTATCCTCATTGAAACATGAACATTTAAAGGCTTGCAAACTAACATGTTGAATTCCTCCAACATTGAGTTCATATAATTGCTTTGGCCCAACCAAACCTTTATATTTTCTCTCTCTTCTAATCTCCAAGACCAAAATGTATTTGGCTACTCCCAAGTCCATGTAAAATCATGCTAAAAGTTATTACTTCAAATGATAAATCACTTCCTTATTATTACCAAAGAATAACTTGTCCTTTATGTACAATGTGATAACAAGGAAATAATTACCATCCATATTGCAATAAATATAGTGATACAATTTACATCTAAAAAATATCAATCCCAAGGCAAAATATTCAAAATTTCAATGCCACATCCTTAGATATTTCTTGAGACCATAGAAAGATGGTTTTAGTCTACAAACCAAAGTTTATAAACCTTTATCCACATATTTCTATGGGTTCCTTCCAAGTTACTACATAAAAATATTGTTTTCACATCCATTTGTTATATATTTCCAAATTGATCACTACTACTATAGATAAAGATGTTAGATTTACAACTAGAGAAAAAAATTTCACCAATGTCTATCCTCTCAACCTAGAAACACCCTTTCATAACCAACATTCCCTTGCAATTTTCAATAACACCACCTAATTTGGTATTCTTTTTAAAGACATTTTTTACATACAGTCTCTATGCTCTTATGCTATCCTAATGCTTAATAACTCTATCATAATCCACTCACCAAATTGGGTGCTCCATTTTTTCCATAATCTCCCTCATTTGATACTTTATGATACATCATATAGTTGGTCAAGATTCCTAATAATTAGAGTTACTCCCATACAAGCATGCTCTGCTACAAAATAATATTTCTCATAGTTCTATTTTGTCGTATATGCTCTTAAACATCCTTCATGATAATATATTGTCTTACAAAAAAATATACACATCATAATAAGGCACACATATGGGATAGTGGCCAATTCATAAGGGGGATACTATTTTCTATGTGGGATCACAATTATAAATAAATACAATATTAAATAAATTTCAAACATTAGAATTGAAAGGTATATGACACACCTAGGCATGTGAAAAGATATGGGAGATCAAAAAGTGGCCACCCCTTTTTGGCCCCATGCAAGCCAAACACGAACACATTATAAAGCACTCACGTTATTGGCTCATTTTAAGAATAAAAACCAAAGACCATGTTTCATTCTACATTTTTCTTCAACTCGCAACTTAAGAACCCATCCAAGCATTCTTGTGTTGTTATAGACCTTATTTTGCACCCAAAGCTTTTCCAAATCCTCACAAAAATATCGTAAAGGAATCAAGGAGGTCAATGAGTAAGTATTTTTGTCTTTAGTGTCAAATTTGGATTAAATAGGTAGATTGAATTAATTTTTAATTTCAATTTGTTTAATTTTTAGGAGTTGATAATTTGTCCCCAAATGTTCAAAATCCCAATACACCTCTTCATGAAAACCCTCCTAAAGAAAAACCACAACAAACACCTCTTATAATTCCTCATCATCCTCTAGGAACACAACAAAACATATTAGGGAAAATTTAAAATAATTAAAAAGAACTTGAAGAGTTGATTGTAAGGTTGAAAGATCCTCAAGGAAAAAACTCCTATAGGGCCACCCTTGTTTAGTCACTACAATTCATTGTGAAAAAGATGGTCAAAAACCATCCACTAAGGGATAAAGAACATTTTTTGGGATAGTTGGTGGATGGTTTTTGACCATCCTCCATGTAATCCATTCCTGAAAGAGATGAGTATTCACCAATGAACATGACGAAATCTCAAGTTGAGTTCACTACTAAGAAAGGGATCTACAAGAATGAAATAGAAAAAAATTGGTTGGCCAAGCCCAAGAGGGGTAAATCCCAATTGCCCCAGAAGTTGCACATAATGCATTTTGTGGAGGAGGTGGTCGACATTGTGGTGTTATTGCATAGGTTAAGAGGAAATGAGGATATTCACAGTTTTGATGAGTGGATGTATTTCTTCATCCAAATTATGTTATGCAGATAGTAGTTTCTAGATTTGGCAGAGATTATTAGTGATCATATTCATGAACTAAGGACATTATTTACTCTCAATAATTTCTTCTACATGTCCTCGTATCTGATATATGCCCTTACCAGTACTAAAACCTGGCCTGGATTAAGACCAAGTGATCTACCTCTAGAGAAGGTGCCTATTTATGATTATTATGACAAAGTGAAGCTTCAAAAGAGCTTCCAACATTTTAGAAGAGTGACAGACACCTTCACCATGAGGATGGCCCGAGAGTTACAGGGGCATCTTGTAATGCGACTATCACCTGAGGCAATGCAATTTGTGAATTTCTATGGCAACCATTTATCCAGTTTCAGAGGTTCTCCTATATCAGGGTTGGTGGATATACGGGATTTCTAATTAAATTGCCAAAGTACCTCGAGGATAAATGGGTAATCATCGAGATAAGTAGACAATTGGCTAATGTTAATAGATTATGCCAGGGTAGGAGGAGATTGACAATTTGCTTCCCCTTTGGCTTCGGCCCATACAATTTCCAATCAATGTCCGATGCCCTGAATATTGAAAAGGAACTATCCAAGTATAATATGCATTCATATGATGAGTGACTCCCTTTTGACTCAAAAGACTATATTAAGAATAATATGAAGTTAAGCCCTAATTTCTATCACCAATCCATCCTCGAAGATTATTGGGCTGATTATTTTGATGAGTATGAAGTGAAAAGAAGGAGTTGGATGAGGTTATCTATGGAACAAATAATGATATATTATTTGCAAGGCATTGTGGAGGATGGGTTTGACATGGTAGACCTGGTGTATGTTGAATTAATAGAGGGCTGGCCTATACCTGCCATGGACTGGAAAAATAAAGAGAAGGAAACCATTGAAGCAAAAACTACAGATTTTTTAACTAGAACACAAGAATGGGTGACCAAGAAGAGGACAGAGTAATCTTTTCCTCATACTAGGTCTAAAGACTCACAACCTTCCAAAGGTGCATCTCAAGCTTTTGTGAACAGAAAATCGACTTGCAATGTTTCACAATCATTATCAATTTGATCTCAAGGAGATGGTGATGGAGATCCTCCACATAAAAATATCTTTTCTCAAACTTGTGGTGGGGATATTTTGAACCTGCCCATTTTAGAAAAGGAGGATGAGGAAGATGAAGGAGAAAAGTGTTTGGAAACCCTAAATATCAACTCCTCCCCTTCTCAAGGTGAATCACCTGCCAGAGAGGCGAGTACATCCGGAAAGCCACAAGAGGTTGTGTCAGCAGAGGGCACTCCTCCAGTTACAAGGACATTGTTTGAATCTCCAGGTCTTAAGACCACCAGGGTCGCAATAACCCTAGCTTGGTTGGAAGACTCTTTGTCAAGGAAGAGTAAGGCTATTCAACCAAGTTTTCTGAAGTAGGACATGGTGGGCAAATTGTTGTAGAGGACTCCAGTTCCAAAATCAAAGAAGTTAAAAACCACTTCTAGGTTGATAGATGATACAAAATCGAAGCGCCTCCAGATTGAAATTGCTCACCCTTCGGTGTAGAAGGATGTTACCCAAGCAACAACGGGTGACTTTGAAGTAGACAAGGTAGATCTTGGCCTCCTACCAGGGATGGAGATGTACAATTTTTTCAAGTGTCAGTAGCCATAATGGTTGAAAGATCAAAAAAGGATAAAGAAAGCAAAAATGAATTGAAAGACCATGTTAGATACCTAACTGAATGTCTAAGGTCTATTTTTGAGCTTGTTCCCCAACCTCTGTCTCAAGCTGATTCCTCTATAGAATCTCTAACTGTAGTTGGAAAGGAGGCCATGATTAAAATTAAAAATTGCCAAACCTTGAGTAAGGTCATAGATGATTGGAGTGAGTCCTTGTTTAAAAAGGGAAGCTTTGTTATTTCTGAGTCTATAAGATGCTTTCGAGAAACAAATACCTTAAAAACTACTTTAGGTGAGGAAATCACTGCAATTGAAAAGGAAGAGAGATTGTGGAATAACTATCAGACTGAGTTGAAGTTGATGTTAAGTTCAGACATGGGAAAGCTAGCTACTGAATAGGTTATATCTAATGCCTCTGACACCCGTTTCTTGTCATGGAATAAGGGGATGGAATGGAAATTGTAGGTTGCTAAGAAAATTATGTAGAAGATCAAAGAGGTAATTGATGAGTGTGTTGTTGTCTCAGAGGATGCACTGGGTCCCTTGGTGGCCCTTGAATTACTCCAAGATAAAGGTGGGATGAAGGATGATATTAATACCAAGGGTCTAATACATCATTTCCAGAAAATGGTTAAAGAAACACTTGATTCATCTGCACTTAAGGTCGATTACCTGCAAAAGCTTAGCAATTTACATCTAATCACTTCTCAGGCAATTGATCTAATGGCAGTTTGTGGGCACTGCATGGAAGTAGCTAAAGATAATCATCTTATGTGGAAGGTGAGGATGGAAAGTGTGACCATTCCTCAACATAAGGATTTTCTACATATCCTCAAAGCTTTCCAGGCCTGGCTAAAAGAAACCGTTGGTGATCCCTAAAGCTGGAAATGAAGTGACGTCATCATGATGGCTCGGTTTCATTTTCTTTTATATCTTGTATTTTCATATTTGATTGGCTTTTGGATTTGAAAGAGGCAGTTACTCATCTGCCTATTTATATTGTATCTATTTTATATGCTCTCTCTAGACACTTGATAGTTTTTACAATATAACATTTGTTGTGAATGAAATCACTGATTGTTTGTGTGCTTTCAATCTTGGAGTTAATTTGAGTTCTTGAATTTTTATGTTCGAGAGTATCTTTATGCAATAGATTATCTTTTTGTAAGTGATGTAGTTATCTTTGTGGTTGATTTCATTCCTTAAATGCTATTAGATATATGCTTTGTTATTGAATAGTTTACTGAAATTGGTCTTCGTACCGATATCTATTTCTTGCTGAATCTCGCCCTGATATTGAATTTTTTTCTGATATTGGGTATTCCTTTTCTGCTTTCTAGTTAAAAGCATACATGGTATTTAATTTCAGCATTTTATTCATTGAAAATCTTGTGAGGGAGTTGTACCTCGATAAAATTCAGAGAATATTAGTCTTTGATTAAAGGTCGATATTCAAAGTTGTTTGGTTAATTTGGACACCTTTCGGGCATTGCATTTTCATATCTCAAGGTGCCCAATCTGTTAGCCAAAAAGGGTCATAGTGTTCACACTACTTGCAGCGATCCTCCACCTCCCTATTACATGACGGTGTTGAGTGTAGAGGTATGTAACTAGTAAAAAATTATAAATATTACATGTGAATTTTTTAATCTTATATGAATGGTATTCTTATAACTCACTTTGGATGTTTAATAGGTTAATATTGGGCCTGCAACATAACACCTATCAATCAAGGTTCTCGTCAAACTTTCACTCAAGTAATATATATAATCTTTAATTTAAATATAAAAATGTAAAATAATGTTAAAGGTAGTTTTGGTAATTGACTAATTTTGTTTCATTTTTAGATGATGCAAATAGATAATCCTCCTGATATTCACATGACAATGGATCATGGTTGTGTTGTATCAATAGAAAGTTTGATGCCTTTGACAAAGGTATGAGGCAAATTAGTAAATTCCACATTATATTTGTTGTTTTATTTGTATATTATTGAAAAAATGAATGATATTCATTTGTAGTGTAATTTCTATTTGGATGGTTGTCATAGGGCTTCACAACTCCAAATCATGAGTGTTCCCCTGTTGCAATGAATGTATTGATTATTTGTATGTAGTAAGTGATTATATGTCATTCTATAATTCAATTTCTATATATTAATGTCTATACTTTTTATTATATTAGGTGGAGGTCTAGGAAACTTTAAACAAGAGGTTGAGTGAATGAATTTGAAGGAGACCACCATTGTATGTATCTCTATCCTTTTGATAGTCAAAGGTATCTTGTGATCTCTTTCCTTCCCCTAAAGGGAAATGACTACATTAGGATCCTTTGTTGTATGCCTATATGGAATTTTTGAACATATATTTTGTATTACATATATATGACATTGTATTTCCATATGAATTTGTTGTAAGCCTTTATGAATTTAGTGTATATATGTTATAATTTTATCAACAAATAATTTTGTATTCCTATATGAATTTTTGGTTAATACAAATATTTTTTACCAATGGTGTCTATATTTGCATTATAAATGATTAATTAAATAAATGAATAATGAACTGATGCAACTATAAATGATTAATGTTATCCATATTTGCATTATAAATGATTAATTGAATAATTGAATAAGGCTAACTTTTACCATGTAATTGATGCGAGCATTGTAATTAATCATTCATAATTTTCTCAAATGTGTTTATAAAGCATGTGGAGGAGAGTTTGAAATAGTCAAATGCCTTCTAGGGGCGTGGGATATCCTCAAGGCTAGGTGTTTTGACACATGTTTCATGTCTCAAAGCTTCTTTATCTTGATCTTTGTCACTCCTTTATGTTGTTTTCACTGTCATTTCAAAGCTATGACTACCTTGGCTTTGATGGAAAACCTTCTAAATTCTGCAACTAAATCACAAAACCATCATTTTCCTTAATGGTCTCAAATAATATCCATTTTCCTTTATCTCGTGGCTTCATAGTACCCCCCATAAGCACCTTGGGTACCATTGATTGATAAAATAATAGGCCAATTCTTTCATGTCTGGTCCTTATCACTCATCTTCTATACAACCCTTTGGAAGTGACCTCTGCCCTTTTATCTTTTTGAGCTTATTGAAGTACCACAATATTTTATCATACATATTTAATCCTTGACTATCTACTATCCTTGCATAAGGTCACCATCATGGTTCATGCTTTATGTCATTCTTTGTGTCACTACAACCTTTATACCATCCTTTTGAATTTAATAATTTTTATCAAATTATTTATAATGAGGGTATTGTATAAGAATATCTTCTATCCATTCTTCATGATAACCATACCCTTTGAAAATAAGACTTTACTATGGCCATTTAGCACCATCCTTTGGTTCATGGGATTGCCAAGATATCAAATAATTTTCCTCTTGTTCTTCATATCATTGTCCTCTTCTTGTTCGAGGTTTTTCTACTATCATTACCCACTTGAACTCTCATCCTTCACTATACTTTTAAGAGGTCTTTAGACGCTGCCTCATGTCTTCATGGTTATTTCCTTCTTGAATGCTAAGTTCACTATGAATACCATTGCCACTATATTCAAAATAGTATCTTATAAAATCAAATGTCCTTCATTTATTCCAATCATTATGCAATGATTGTGCAATCAACTTGTGATTTGTTGTTATGACCATGTCCCTCATGTCTTGAAGGACAAACATACCTTTTTAACAAATTTTTTATTCAATAACTACAATAAGGCTACCATATATGCATATGGAATCATCTTATACGTATATCAATATCACACATGAAACTATTGTCTTTGATAGATTTAGATCTATCCTATGATAACATAACAACTATACCTTTCCTTTTGTGAATTCAACTATCTATTTTTAAATTTATCACTATCATTTGCCAAAAATTCATTATCATCTAAAATGTTGTCACACAATCATCATTATCTACCTTCTATGATGACTGTCCTCTTATGTTTACTGATAGGGCCATGTACTATCCATGATAGTGTTGCTTGATGTTTTCATAAGGCCTAAAACTCATGACTATGTCTTATTCATGCAAAAAACTTGTCATTACCATGACTACAAAATATTTCTATTCATTAGGATTGCTTCAATAATTTATGCCAAGTGCTTTATTCACTATATTTTTTACTTCTCCCTTAGGATCTTTTCTTCTTCTTCAATTGCTAACAATTAGATTGTAGTCTTTTTTTTCCTACAATCTTAGTTGCTTTTTGCATTCTTGGAATGATGTTCTCAATTTTAGGGTTGAATCAAGTATGGAGTTTCCATACCATCCTAATTCCCATTCTCATGGGTTACGCACTATTCGTGAGTGACAAATTTTTTCATTTTCTACATTTTATTCATTGTGTTGTGTGAAATTATCCCAATGTAATACAAATAGTTTTCTTTTGCTTCTTAGACTGTAAGTGTTCATATTTCTATCTTCTACCCCATGCTACAAGTTCATGCACATTATGGTGCACTTCGTGGGAAAGCAAGTATAGACTAATTTCCTATAGGGGTTGTCACTCTCTTAAATGAAGTCCTTTGTTTATATTTTACTTAACTATCATTGATTTGGACACTCATGACTTATTCTTTGAGGACTTTATCATATTTATGTTTAGAAAAATTTGTCCCCTTTTCTTATTTTGAAGCTATCACATGTGGTTAGTGCCCATTACCATTTTCATAGGACTATATGCACTTGCATGATTGAATTTAGATTATCTTTGAGGACCAAACAACCTTTTCTAAACATCCTTTCTCTCATTGAAGGTGCATTTGCACATGAAACTGTCCTACAACCATATTTTAAAGGCATTAAAGCTGAAAAATGATGAATATGGAAATTATTATACCCTTTTCAAAATGCAAATTGATTTTAGAGGTGTTAGAATGAGCATAAACCTCTTAGATACCTCCCATCAAAGTTTAAAGATAACCCTAGCCACCATGAAGGACTGCAAAATATCATGTAAAGAGACCTACACTGACCAAAAAACATAAAGTGCACCTATTAAATTTGAACTCAAACTCTCCTAAAAAACAAACCCCCTCTTCAACTCATGCACGTGGACCTTCAAGGGTTAGTAATTGAAGATATCAGTGTTTCAAGTAAGAATTTTTTTGGGTCTAATTTAGCTCATAACGATCTAGATGCTTGGATAGGAAAATGAGACCTCTAATAGTAGTAATCTACCCACCCCAAAATTTTGGCATGGTTTTTTTAGCCCCACGAGATGAATAACATATAAAATTGCCTCCCAACAACTTTTAACTGAACATAATTTACACTTTTTGAAATATTTGAAACATTGTTGCCAAGGTGAAATGACTTGGAGATATAAAAAATTGAGAGAGGTTATTGTGGAGGGACCCTACATGACCCTATACCTTCAAAAGAATTTTTTAGGTGCCATGGTTTTCGAGAAACAACACATCAAATTTTCCACTTTTTGGCACTTAGGGCTCTTAAGAGAAAGAATTGACACAATGTAGTCTGGAACAACTAGGCACGTTAGGGTGAAAAATGCGACCTTTCCTAGCATAAAAATACCCACCCAGATGTGTTAGCACTATTAGTTTGGCCCCATGATGTACAAAACAAAAATTATACTACCTTGCAACTTTCTCTTCAAGCATTTGACACTTTTTGTAATGTGTGAAAACTTGTCATCACGACCAAATGGATTGGATTTTTAAAAATTTGAGAGAGGTTATTGTGGAGGGACCCTACATGACCCTATACCTTTAGACAAAATGTTTCTATGTGCCATGATTTTTGAGGAAGAGCCTGCCAAATTTTGGCACTTTTTGGCACTTAGGGCTCTTAAGAAAATGTTGACACAATGTAGTCTGGAATGATCATGCATGTTGGGGTAAAAAATATGACCTTTCTTAGCATAAAAATTTGTACTCAAATGTGTTAGGAATATTGGTTTGTCCCCACAATGCACAAAACAAAAATTATGCTACCTTGCAACTTTCTCTTCAATACATTTCATGCTTTTTGCAATGTGTGAAAACTTGTCACCACAACCAAATGAATTGGAGTTTCAAAATTTTGAGAGAGGTTATTGTGGATGGACCCTATTTGACATTGTACCTTCAAATGGAAAATTTCTAGGTGCCATATTTTGTTTGAAACAACCAGTCAAACTTTGCCACTTTTTAGCACTTAGGGCTCTTACAAGAAAGCATCAACACAATGTAGTCCTAAACAATCGAGCATCCTGGGGTGAAAATTATGACCTTTCATAGCATAAAATTCCCTTTCATATATTTCAGTATTGTCGGTTTGGCCCCACAACACAGAATGCAAAGTATGGCTCTTGACAAGCTTTTACTAAACACGATTGATGCTTTTTGCGATATTTTAAAAATTGTCACCATGGTCAAATGGATTGGAGATTCCAAAAATTGAGAGAGGTTATTATGGAGGAACCCTACATGACCCTATACCTTTAGATGAATTTTTTTTAGGTGCCACTATTTCCGAGAAATAACCTATTAAAGTTTGGAGCTTTTTGGCACTTAGGGCTCTTAAGAGAAAGCATCAACATAATGTATCTTGCAATGTTTGGGCAAGCTAGGGTGTGAAATAGGACCTTTCATAGCATAAACCCACCCATAAAGATGTGTTAGCACTATCAATTTGGCCCCATGATGCACAAAATTCAAAGTATGGATCTTGAAAAGTTTTCCTTGAGTCAAGAAATTAAGGATAGGGTCTAAAAGTTTACATAAGAGTATTCAAGGACAGTCATGAGGAACTAGGGAAAAATATAGTGGATTAGGCTGTGTAAGTAAAGAAGCTTAGGTACACCCTATTTTTATTGAGCTTAAAATTAACTAGTTTTTTACCTAATCTTTATGATGCATGTCTCACCTTTGAATTTCACAATGCAAATGACAAGCTAAGAACTTAGTAAGTGGGGAAATAAAACATTTTAAGCTTTTTTAATATTTTAATCTTATTTGAATACTTATTCTTTGCATGGTAGGTGTGGATATGAAAATAAGAATAAATAATGATATGTGATAGTGTTTCAATGGTTTGAGAGCATACATATTATGATAAGCTTGCTTTCCCAATGGTGGTCTCTTCAAAACCTTACTTTAAACCTTGATGGAATTTGAGTAAAAATAACATAGGGAAGATATGGAAGTCATAATGCATTGAGGAGATAGTTAAAGGATGATTTCCTTGAGTCAAGCAACTAAGGAAAGTGTCCTAAAATCTACATAAGAGAATTCAAGGATAATCATGAGGAAACAATCCAAAATGTTTAAAAGAGTCATCAAAGGATAGTCTCCCAACAATGGTCATATATTAGTAAGAACAAATACTCCTCTATATATGAAACTTGAAGAGATATAATTTTTTTTAACCCTAACGAACCTATGAATACATTCTATTTTTTTTTTGCATTATTAGAAATCTTAACCCTATAAATATGAAAATATTAGCATTTCCTAATTTCTTAATTTAAATTGCCTCATAAAACAAGTCAATAAAAATAAATACATCAATCCTACCATCTTTGGGGATGTTAGAAATAATTGTTTTAAACCTACATGATTAAAATTATAAATTGATTCACCCCATTTTCTTATACATTGACCCTTTATTGTACATAGTATTATCACAAGGTTCTTTCTAATGTCCCAAGTTGACCTTCCTTGGGCTTAGATATTGGATTATTCTCTAGGGTTCATGGAGATACACTTTTTTCTGGACAACAACTTAGCACCATTTATAGGGATATCATTTTCATTAGTTGAATCTTTATTATAATATCTCAAGCACCTAATGAATTATTTTATGGTCATTTTATCTTTCCATGTGTAGTTGGTAGCTTACCAAACTACACATATAAATGGTTTCATTGATAGGGATGCCATTGTGAATATCTTGATATATAAGGTATGTGATAATTTATTCTATAGCTATATTATATTTATTCTGTGTAGGTGATATCTTGTCAACTTACACCAGCAATTGGTACCGTTGTGGAGGATACTCGAGCTTTGGTTTTGTTCTTTCTCTTACTATATATGTGAGGGTCCTACTAGTGGAGAGAACGTATACACAATTAAACCCTTGGATATCATTGTTGTGTTAATTTTTTTTCCATTGGAGAGGTGGTGACTTTGTTGCGATTTTAAGTGTTTATGTTATCGAAATCAAGTGATTATTGTGACAATGTAACACACATTTCATGAGAGTAGCATATGCTATTGAAGTACATTAAATTCTATACTTTCTTATTTATGGACTTTGATCCCTTGTAAAAATATTTTAATATTATAATCAAGTGTTAGTGTATGAATATTTTCCTAGGCCTGATCCTTCAAGTGTTTCATCATATGCTCCCAACCCTAGTTAACATAATGATTATAATGCTAAAGTATTCTATAGTGGGGCATCATCTATTTATTTAAGTATTATGTCCTCACTAGATCCATATCAAAAGCTAGAATTTTCTAGACAAGCAGATGATCTTATGAGCCATGTAGAGATGCTTGAGCTTGATATCTTGTAATCTAAGATCCATGTATGTTTCAAATGCATGTATAATTATATCCAACCTCCAAGATAACACCAGGAAGTGAAATCAATTTATTGGATTTTATGTACATAAATTATTGGATTTATGTACAATGAAATTAGTAAAATTTATTAGATTTTAATGTACACAAATATACAAATCCGATGTACATATTTACAAATCAACTCGACTTTACAAATTTTTTTCATTTATAATCAATCCAAGGAACCATATGGGTCATCTCTATTGTTTATTGTGTCAAGTATTCTCTCATGGTCAGACTCACGAACCTTTCAAAAGTTCTTGTTCAATGGTCTACCCACATATTTGATCAAATTAACATTTGATGCCACAACAAGGTTTGAGTAAGGAAGAATCTTTTGATGTGTGCCAAATTCCTCAAACATAAAAACATCAACCTTCTTAATTGGGTACATTCTAAGTCATGTTCTAGTAACTCCATACCCTCAACCCTAAACCCTAATCCATATATCCTTGACCCTATATACCTTATATCCTCAACCCTAAACCCTATACCCTCGACCCTATACTCAATACCCATAACCCTATACCCTCAATCCTATACCCTATACCCTATAGCCTACACCCTAAACTCTACACCCTCAACCTTATACCCTTCACTATAAACACTATATTCTTGACCCTATACCCTCAATTCTATGTACCCAATACCCTCAACCCTAAAGCCTACACCCTATACCCTCAACCCTAAAACATAAACCATATACCCTCAACCCTCAATCCTCAACTCTATACCCTATACCCTATACCCTATACCCTATACCCTAAAACCTCAACCATATGCCTTATACTCTCACCATAAAAAAAATACCCTCAACCCTAACCCCCCTCTACATTATACCATCAACCTAGAAGTGCTACTTGAAGAGGAAAAGGAACTCCTAGTCCACTCATAGATGTGGGTGAATGGGAAGGATCTACAATTCATTGTTAAAAGTGAAAGTAAAAAAGTTTGATATGTACTATTTTTTTAAGAGATCAAACCTATAGATAACACTACACCGACAACGATAGTCCATGAGATGAGTGAGCTAAGGGTAAAATATTTAGGTAGGTAGATAAGTTGGGTGAACAAAGGTATCAAATAGTAGAGGTAATTTATAAATATTATATCTTTGGTTGTTTTAAAATAATTTTTCAACATGTTATTTCTCAAACTAGAGCATTTATATTGTTGTTATTTTGACCTAAGGAGGTAATATCAGTTATAGTAACCACTCATGCCAAAAAAACCATTACAAATACCCCCCAAAAGTAGATGCAATAGATATTATTAAAGGGCATAAATATGTATTCACCTCACTAACAAGTGAAACTATACACTATCGCATACAAAATTTAATTGATCTCATTCCAAGGACATGATTACCAAATGGGTCACTAGATATAGAAGATGAATCTTAGAGAATGAGGAAATAAAATAATATATTTAGGAACTGATTCAAAAGGGTCACATTTGACCAAGTGCCACAACATATGAAAACTTAATTACTCTTTCTAAGATGAAGGATGGAAATTTATTCCTCTACACTAACATATGAGCTTTGAACAATATCACTATAATGAATAGGTATCCAACTCCTTGTATTGATGGCATCTTTGATCAACTTAAGGGGCCTACTTTTTTCACTATAGACTGAGTACCACCAAGTTACCATTGAGTCATTAATGCATGAAATAATACCTTCAAATCCAAATGGATTTTTCAAATGGATAGCCTTGCTCTTTGGCTTGACCAATACACTTTCCACCTTCATGTGAGTGATGAATGATGTACTCAAGCTTCTCACTATTTTCTTTGTTAATTTTTCTATTTGGATAACATACTCATATTAAGAAATACATAGGAGGAACATCTACATCATGCTCAATAGATACTTTCAACTCTACAACAACATGGGCTCTATGATAAAAATTTGGAAAAGTATTCCTTTAGTATAGAAAGGATTTAGTATCTTAGATACATTATGAAAAAGGATTATGTTTATGTGGGCCGTCAAAATATAGAGGTAATTAGAGATTTTCCACCTCATAAAATATCATTAAACATTATACTTTTAGGATCGTCCAACTTTTATTATAGTTTTGTGTAATTGGGATTCTCACACTTGGCATGACCTATGAACCAAGCATTTAGGTGAGAGTAAAATAAAAATACCCTTGGATAGAGAGACGATAAAAAACATTCACACAATTGAAGTAGATACTTTATTTAATACCTACACTAGTTCCTATTGATTTGAAATAATCCTTTGAAATTGATGTTCATGTCTCCAAATATGCACTTGGAGTAGTTTTGACTCAATGTGATCATATAATTGCCTAACATGTAGTGAGATTTTATCTAATGTTATGCATAGACACCCCATGTATGACAAGGAGTGATATACATTGTTCAAGCCTACAAATAACATGGAATTACTATATCTTGGGGAAAGACATTGTTGTTCACATAGATCATAAGCCTCTTAAATTTATATAAATATAAGAAATTTTGTAGAATGATAAAAATCAAAGGTGGTCTAGTTAACTTGAAAAAAATCATCTCAACATTCGTCATAAGAAATAAGAACAAATAAATTTACAAACTAATTGGGTTGGCTTCAAATAAATAACCTTGATAACTATGTTGGACACTTGTTAACACTACAAAAAATATTAGCCTCAATTGTATTCAACATTAATCCTATTTATTGATACCTATCCACCAAAGAATCAAATGATAGATAATCCTTTATTATTATATGTAAGATAAAATACTCTATCACATAATGCACACATATTTCTATATATACACCCTCATTAACCTTATACCCTCCACTATAAACCCTATAGCCTCGAACAGATACCCAATAACCTCAACCCTAAATCCTAAACTCTATACCCTATACCCTCAACCCTAAAAACCATACCTCAACCCTAGGCCCTAAAGCCTATACACTAAACCCTAAAACCTAAACCTTGAGCCCTATACCCTTGATCCTATACCTTATACCCTAACCCATAAATCCTATACACTCCACACTATACTCAATACCCTCAACCCTATACCTTACACCCTATAAAAAAAACCCTAAACCCTATACCTTATAGCCTCAACTATAAACCCATACCCTCAACCCTATACCTTATACCATCCATCATAAACCTTATAACCTCAACCCTATACCCAATACCCTAAACCCTATACCCTATAAACTCAACCCTATACCCTAAAGCCTAAACACTATCCCTCAACCCTAGGACCTAAAGCCTATATGCTAAACCCTCAACCCTACACTACCTCAAACCTAAACCTTATACCCTCAACCTTAAAATATATATCGTTAACCCTAAAATCTATACCATCAACCCTAAACCTTATACCCTCCATCCTAAAATCTATACCCTCAATTGAAAAGAAAGAGGTAATGACCTAGAGAGGGGAGAGAGAGATAAGAGAAAAAGAAGAACAAAGAGAGAGGCATAAGGAGGGAGGGAGAAGTAGAGAGGGAGAGACCTAAAGAGGGGGGAGAGAGATAATGGAGGGATGGAGAGACATAAGTATTGATAGAGAGTGGGAGAGAGAATCCTGAGGGAGATAAATATTCAAAGCAAAATATAATGCGAGAGTATTATGTTTTTCTTTAAAAATTTCCAAGCCTTTAGCTTGGATTTTCCTTGGGCTTCCAACCCAAAGGTTTGGTTTGACTTTTTAACATCCAAAGATTTGTTTTGTAAATAGTAAAAAATGACATAATCTCAAGCATCCTCCCCATTAGGTTTGTAGGTGTTTCAATTTCAAGTCAAAAAAATACCATGATAATGTTAAGCTCTCTCTTAGGTATCTAACCATGTAATTTTTTTCACATTTTGAGTATGTTAAGGTTTTAATATTTAATTTCTTTTGTCAGTGTATTTGTTTTTTTTATCAAAAATCAATGTGTGGTATTTTTGACAAGATTTTTAACTGTTCATCGAAATTTCAAATAAATTACATTTTAAGAAAATAGACTCCATTCTACATATATTTAAGAAAATTTGATTTTCAACTAGTTTGCAAAAATTTTAGGGGGGAGCATGCTCAATTTTCTATTTTTCAAGATATGTCCACTTTGAAAATTACTAAAAATCATATATTCATCAAAAATAGTAGAAAAATCGAGCATAAACTACATGGTGTTCGCTAATTTCCCATTGAAGCTATTTTTGAAATACTAAAAAAAAGTTAACATTTTAGGGGGGGACACCACATGCTATGTTATGTTTTTTTTTTGTTGAAAAAATAGGACCACTTTCTGTGGGCCCCCTTTTTGAACCCCTTAATCTCTACCATTTTAAAAAAGAAATATTAGTTTAGAAAGTAGACTCTAGTACTATGACTCTTGTTTTCATTGCATCTTCAAATTTTGAGTGTAACTATCTTCAATTTCTCATCAAAGGTTAGTCTTTCCCAATTTTAGAAAAAAAAGTGGCCACTTAAGACCCCTTTTTGGTCCCCCCATCTTTTCATACTTACCCACCTATCCTAATAGTTGTAAGCTTTGTATTGTATATTTTTTGAAGTTGAAGATTGTGGTTTTGTGTCAATATCATATTTTAATTTGATGAAGCAATCACATTTTTGTATTTAAAATTATCTAATCTTTATGTGCACTTGCATTGTTTAACCTCTATTTTTATTTGAATAGCCTAAGTGTGTAGTTGTAGTATTTTCTTCAATGAAATTATATAAAAAACCTTTTGCCTAATGTTGATGTGCATGCGACCCTTTTGTCCTAGGTGAATCCAAAAAAATCCACACTTGCTTATATTCAACATGAACATTAAACACCCCAAAAATATTATAAATATTGTAAATAACAAGTATATATTGTAGTTCCCTTTCTTTTCTTGGGTTTAAGGTCCTGGTCAAAACCTTGTTGTATAGGGTTAAAGGCCCCTTCAAAACCTTTGTGCATCTGATGTTGTCTTGTATTTTCTATTTGGTGTTGTTGTTGTTGGGCTACTACTGGTCTGTGATTTTTCTTTTTAGCAACATGCTTTTCTTTTGGGTTTTGGGTCCCCGTCAAAACATGCTTGTTAATGGTTTCGGGTCCATTCAAAACCTGTTGTAAATGGTTTCAGGTCCATTCAAAACCTATTTTTTTCCATATAATCAAAACAAGTATATATTGTACAAATTAGGTTAGTTTTTATTTATAGGGAGCTTCCCCTTCTAATTTGAAGAGCAATTCACTATATATAATATTTTTGTATCACATTGAAAGATGTGAATTAACATGCTAACCCAAATTTAACCTATAATTATTCTTTAATGTTTTTTTAATCTTCTACTTTTATCTTATATAGCTTCAATAGGTGATATTATATTGATATTTATTGTCAAAATAATTTAACTACGTAAAATGGTACTCATGTCATGAGCTATCTCACTCTTGATTTTTATTTTCAAAAAGTTACTTATGTCATTTGGAGAAAAAATAAAGGGAAGATCAAGTTCATTTTCTTTGTACTCAAGTTTCCTATATAGGTATTTTTCCTTAATTCTTCTCAAAATTTATTTTAATATTATTTCATTTCCTAGTTAAATTTAAAAAGTTTTGTGAAGGTTGGTTTGTTCCACTTCCTAGCTCCATCTTGAATAATTTTGAAAAAATATGAGCAAGACATCTTTTGTCCCCTTGATTAGTGTTCCTCCATTATTTTAGATACCATCAAGGGAAGGGTAAAACATACACAAAAACTCCATTATAGTGGAATTCCCTTAAACAACTATAGTGCATGGTTTCTAGCAAGAAGAGAGCTATGGCAATGCACAAATTTAGTTCATTTATAACTAGACAATAACCCATCACAGTAATTTACAATGAAGTAGCTTTTTTGTTTTAAGAATGATTGTATTTAAGCCCAAAGATCCTAAAGTGTTAGTGTATTCTACTCTAGTTAGGCTAACTTAAGCCTAGTTAGGTGTTGGAGTTGATCCCTTGCATTGAGGAGAGCAACTTTCCACCACTGCAGGATGAGGAGTCCTCTCCTCAATCCGTGGCATGAGTTCTCTCATCCTCATTTAGTCATCTCTTTCATCCTTGGCCTAAACTTGTGGCATGTATTTGCTCATCCTCATTCTTTATAATGAGGGTTTGAGCTCATTGTTAATAGGTAAGCTAAATACAATATTATGCAATTATTCAAGTGCTTGTTTTCTAATCTCCTAGATCTTCCTAGTTTCTAATATGGTATTAGAGCATCCAGCTGACATAGAGGAAATCATCATTCCTCCACTTCCTCTTGTTGCTTCATTGTATTTCAAAGTCGCTTCTTCCAGAGCTTCCAACACTTCTTTGCAACCAAATATTAGTCTTCCTAGCGTTGCTGATTGGGATGAATATCTACCCAAAATTTCATGTATTTTCGTAGAGTCCCACATTGCTGACATTGAAGCACACATTGAGGACATCAGTCTTCTTTTTTATGACAACTTCATTGAAGTTGTGTCATCCTTGTCTTCTTCAGATATTCTTTCTCATGCCTTGCCTATTATAGCTTCTATAGTGAGTATCAAATTCTTATGGTTCTAGTTATCATCATACATCTATGATCCACATGGTCCTTGTTCTTGAATCTTCGTCACACATAAGCTTTGGCTTGGAGATCATTAAGCATTATACGAAGACATTATGGGCATCATCTACGTCTTTGGATCTTGTGCATAATTCAGAGACCTTTATACTTCTTTCTATATGTTCCTATCAAGAATGGGAAGATTATTTGCACACTTTTGTAGTTCGCCTTCTTCCTAAGGGGAGAAATGTGGTTCAACGTTCATGGATTCTCTTCGGCATACTTCATCGAGCTTCTATGCACACTACATCATATCTTATGGGGAGCTTCCAAGTCTCCCTCTTTCTCTCCTATGGGGGGAATATTTCTTGTACTTTTGTGATAGAAGTAGTTCTTGGGGGGTCTCAAGTCCTTCTATCTTTCTTCTTCTTTCACTTGTACATATTTCGCTTTCTCTCTTTTTGGAGGATAGTTTTTTCTCACTAGGTTTTCTATCTTTCTCTATTTCTGAGAGTTTTGCATTGTGCATGGGTACCTCATCTAGCTAGTAGCCGGGACCCATTTCTTCTATACCCACCTAAGCTATGCTTAAGGGGGGGTTTTAGTGTATTCTACTCTAGTTAGGCTAACTTAAGCCTAGTTAGGTGTTAGAGTTGATCCCTTGCATTGAGGAGAGAAACTTGCCACCACTGCAAGATGAGGAGTCCTCTCCTCAATCCGTGGCATGAGTTCTCTCATCCTCATTCAGTCATCTCCTTCATCCTTGGCCTAAACTTGTGGCATGTATTTGCTCATCCTCATTCTTTATAATGAGGGTTTGAGCTCATTGTTAATAGGCAAGCTGAATACAATATTATGCAATTGTTCAAGTGCTTGCTTTCTAATCTCCTAGATCTTCCTAGTTTCTAATATAAAGGAATATGACCTAGAAGAAACCATTAAAGCCTAAAATTTCTTTAATGGCTTCTATTATTATTATAAGATTTTCAAGTATTTTAAAAAGTGTTAAATTTCTTCTTTTGTACTTCACATGATCTAATTTAGATTATTATGAGATCTTCTAAGTTCATAGCCTACTTCAAGAATAAGTTTCTATTTGTGTAAGTGATCATATAAGGGGAAACAAATTTCTTTTGCATTATGTAAAATTTAAATTCATTAGGTTAAAAGATATAATTTATTTCAAAATGTTTGGGATTTTAGTTGTTAAGGTATTGAAAGATCTATATATATCAATAACAAAGTTATTTTATATATTATTTGTCATCTTAATATTTTTTTACAAAATTGTCTATATGATGAGTATAAAGTTAGTTATTTGGATCATCTCAAAATAATGATATGCCTTGTAGCAATGAGCATCAAGGGAATCTCATCTACAAGACATTTAAGTGTTATTTGATTATTTCAAAACTACTATTTTTGCTACAATATATATGTGTGCTTTAGCTTGTATATTAATTTTTTTAACATTATGTGAAGGTATTCAATTGGGAAAATATGTAAGAATTCATAATGCTATTGGAGTGCTAATTTGTATCAAATATATTTTCTTTATTTGAGGGATTTTTTCAATCCACATTAAATCTCAATCCTCTAGAAAAGGGTACCAATAAATGGGTAGTCTTTCATCATCACTTCCATTGCACAACAAGATGTTCTAGGATACATATTTTCTTGTTGAGATCATTGTATTTCAAGCAGAAACATAGTGGGTATTTTTTGGGTTCTTTATGCAAGAGGGTGTGTTAAAAAAAAAATTGTTGTGTTTGGATTCAATTAGACTATGAAAATGTTTCTATAACATGAAATCTGTTGAAAGTACCCATTAAACATCATCAAAGGTACATATATCACTATAAATTTCATTTACAACTTGATAACCACTAAAATAAGTTTCACTCAAGCCAAGCAAAGTTAAAAAATCACATATGCTATGGTCTTTTAGGAATTACGAATATAATCTCTTAAACTCATGTGCATGAGCACACATACACAAGGGCATGCACATATAAAGTTATACTCATGATGCACATAGACACATTATGGATATAAGATCCTAAAATCATGTCTACAAGGGTATCACACACACATACAACATGTATGTTGAAGTTCACATGCACACACACATGCACGTGTATACACACACATGTACACAATCATGTACATGTACACACACATAAATACACACAACACATGCCTTGTGCACACTCACACTCACACTCATGCACACAACACACACACATGCATGCATATTTATGTGTGCTCGTGTGTAAATGATGTACCATTAATTGCCCATCAAATATTGGTATCGAGAGGGTATGATACTACATATAGCTAAGAAAAGGCATTTAAATAATATTTTATGTGATATTCAAATTAAATGTTGAGATATATGTTCTATTTGAATTTATGATAACTTAATGCTTTTATGCACTTCATAGGAAGTAAGTTATGGCTTACCATAAAAATATTCATCCCTTTACTTACAATAAATATGAATGAGAGTAGCCTAACATACTATTATTTATATTCAAATTGAGTTAAGGTGGTTGAAGGAACACATTGTTTTATTTTTTATTGTTAAATTGTGGCCTTGGGAGCTACTTTGATAAACATTTAGATTAAAAAGAAGTACATGCTTGAAGCCCAAGATCAAGTTTGAATTTCATAACAAAATCCCCTTAGCAGGGAGATAGCTTTTGCCTCATATATCTAAATGAATGAAAAAGACAAAAGAGCTCATAATCTATCATGAAAAATAGGCATGACTAAATTTTTTATAGAGACATTAAATTTTAAATAAAACTGGATTATTTTTCTTCTAATTGATGCATACTGTAGTATCTTCAAAAAAATATAGTATATGCAATGTCTCAAGTGAAGCTCTAGTCCACATCTCTCAGGGTCACTAAACCATTAACTCCTTTTAGAAACATCAAATATTTCCCAACCTTTTTCCCCCACTTTGATTCATTCCACTCCTCTCTATTGTTTATGAAGGGGATCCACAACCCCATAATAGTGCCAACTTCCACTTGCCAAGAAGTGTCAAGAAATATAAATCATTGCCTTAGTACCACATTGTCGAAGGATTCAAGCTAGATTGAGAATTTATTCCCAATAAAAACCTTAGCCAAGATATGTATCTCCTCTACACCCAAGTCTATTAGAATATTGACGAGCATCAACACATTTACCCTATATCTATGATCTATTAATAGAATTTAATCTCCCAACATCCATTGAATGGTAAAATATGGCGATTTTTTGCTTTGGGCTTGAGGACTCTTCCCAAATGATTATCTTGCATGGGTCTAAGGAAGGCCATCTGGGGCTTCCTTGAGAACAAACACACAGTGATATCCATATATCTAATATCATCATAAGAGAAAAATTCGAAGTGTTGAAAGTTTTATCGACCTCTCTTAAATTGAATTCTATTGATTGTGCCAAATCATAATGAGCCTTGAACCTTGATACTTCCTATAATTGGACCGATATGTGAATTTAAACTAATAATCCTTACACCACTATCCACTAAAATAATATATTCTAAGAATATTTATACTGACGATTTCCTTTGTTAGTTAAAATTGAAATTGAAAAAAAACAAAAAAAAAAACAACTTTCATTTAGACTGAAATAAAAGTAGAAATTCATTAACTAATTTTTTTATATTTTTAATTGAAATAATAATAAATTCAATTATAATTAATTGATTTGAAGGCAACATAAAATTTAATCATTGAACATATTATTCATTCATATTATCATTAAAAAATTTAACTCTATTTTGAAATAAACAATTCAATATATGTAACATCCAAGCAGTTGGTGAGTGTGGGTTTCTCTGAGGTTGTTCGGTTGCAGATGGGGCCTCTTTTTGTTCCTATTTGGTGTAATAGGAAGGCTTGGTGTTTTTTCATGATGGTCGGCTCTTCTTCTGGTTCCTTCTTGGATGTCCCTTTTTTCTGCCTCTGCTTTGGGGGTTGTTGTTCTTGGAGTGTTTTGGGTTCCTCTTGCCCCCTTGTTGTGGTGTGGTGGTGTTTCCTTTTGGTTGGAGGTTGGGAGTCTTGGCTTATCTCTAGCTCTGACTGGTGTGTCGGGGTTGCTAGGTGTTCTTTTTTGTTGGCTCTTCTCCTGATTTCCTTCTTGTTTGGGATCCCCTATTCCTCTTGGGGGTTGGGTGTTCTCTTTCTTTCTGTGGCTGAGACCCTGCCTCTGGTGGTATTTTGGCTTGGGGTTCTATTTGTTGTTGGGAGGCTGGTGTTGGGGTTTGTGGTCTTCTTTTGGTCTGTGCTACTTCTTGTGTGTATTCGGTTTGCTCAGTTGGTTTGGCCTTCTGTGAAGGCTTTGAAGTTGGTGAATGATGGGCTTGTTGCTAGGTTGTTTTATTTGGATTCTCAGATGAGTTCTTTTGTGAGTGTTGTTAAGGTGGACATATGGTGTTTATTTGTGACTTTTATCCTTGTCCACAGTTTGTTTCTGGTGCAGTGGTTACCAAAGGATGCTACAGTTGTTTGCTTGACTATTGGGTTAGTTGTCTCCTCTGGTCCTACAGAGGTGGACCTCCCTTAGTTGTTCTTATGGAGGTGGGCAGTGTCCTATGGAGGTGGAGGTGGAGGGTGTTGGTGATTTTTGGATGTGGTGGTCTTGCTGCTTGTAGCATCCTCTCCATTAGAGGGGAGCTCTTTCCTTTTGAGGTGGTTGTGGAGTTGGTTCCCTGTTGCCAGAATGTTTCTAAGAAGTGGTTGCTGCTAGAGCTATCCTTGGATGTTTTGGGCTCCTTGGCTTTGGCTCTCATGTTTTGATGCAAGCTGGGTGGTTTTCTAAGTTTCTCTCTGTCCCAATAGGCTAAGTTGATCAGGGGTTTGATGGTGTCCTTCACCATTAATTTGGTTATTTTCATGGATCTATGGTGTCTTCCATGAGTGGTTGGTTTGCTGATGCCTAGCAGTTGCAGGTGGTTTGTTTGTATCTCTTTGGGTTTCTGATCTTGGGTAAAATCAGATGGTTAAATGGGTTGTTGGTCCCGTCAAAACAAATGGATTGTAGTGGGTTGTTGGTCCAGTCAAAACCATGAAGCCAAGATTTATGTGATCTCTTGGTTCTCTTCTGGGCAGCCTGCTGGCTTTGGGTTGGTTGTCGGCTTGCTGGATCCCTGGTTCGCTGCTGGATGTTTTTGTTTCTTTCGTTTGCGTAGCTTGTTCATCTTGGTGTGGGTTTCGGGTCCCCTTAAAACCTGATGTTTTTGGGTCCATTCAAAACTTGTTTTTTCCTCTATCAAAAACATCAACCTTTAACATTTATTTTGAAACATGAAAATTATGTTAAATATAATTTGTAAAGAGAACTATAGTTAACATGCCACACATACCTAAACATAAGAACTTACCCAATGGTATATCTTTCGAGGGAAAGGTAACTTCTTTTAAAATCATAACTTAGAGGGTAAAGACATTTATTATTTTTACGGAAACACATGAACATGATGGATACAAAGTCCTTGAATTTGAAGGATACAATAAAATATTAGTTTGGAATGAAGGGACTGTGACAGGTAAAGGACATAGGGGGATCATGATCCTAATACAAGAATTATGGTTGGGATATTAAAAGTAGAAAAAGAGGACCCTAATAAGCAATTTATATGGCTGAAAATAACAGTTAATGAGGTAAAAATTAGGTTGGATGCTTGTTACTTTTCTCCAAAAAGCTCAAAGTTCTACAAGAAGAGAAATCTAGATAGCGAAAACCCTTATGCTTCTTTAAAAATAAAGACTTTTGCTTTCAACACATTAGGAGAAATAGTTATAATGGGTGATTTTAATGCTAGGGCAGTGAATAGTCAACCTATACAGTTGGGTAGGAAAGGAGAGGATAACAATCCACTATGGTTAGAGGAAAATGGGGATCAACGATGGGAAATAACTTCACAGGATGGGAATGGGATTGTGTCACAGTTTGGAGTGGAATTGTTAGGTTTATGTAGCTTGTATGTCATGGTTATTTGTAATGGCATGAGGATAAGGCCAAGTTTTGGTGGTATCACTTATAAAACATACAACAAGCAAAGTGTGGTGGACTATGTAATATGCTCTTAGAGTTTTATTTCTAGGTTCTTGGAGTTCAATATTGGGGGATATCCTTTTGAGTTGAAATTTGATCATATGCCTCTCCTTGTTAAACTTTGCTTCAACACAAACAACTTGCATGAAGGGAAGACCCAACACATGCACAAAAAAAATCATGCTCAATGTAAAATTCTTGTGAATCAAGAAAATCAAGAATTCTTTGTTGCTACTTTTGAACACCTTCAACTGGCAAAAAACTACATAAAGGACAAAGAAAATAATGAAAAAAGTGAATTTATCTGCAACAATATGTTGATCCCTATAATCCACAAGGCTTTAAAGGTGTGTAAAAGATCTCGTCCTATGAAGAGGGATTCAAATACTTTCCCAACTAATCCTTGGTATGATGAAGAATACAATGTTGCTAAAAGAATATTTAGAGAGGATAAGCCAAACAAGGAAAGAAAGGAAAATTATGAACAATTGATAAAATCAAAAAGAAATTTAAGTGGTTTCTAGAAGAAAAGAATTAATATCTTTGGGGAAACACAACCCCAAAGGCTTTTGGAGGGAGCTTCAAGAAAAAAGAAAACAAATGGAAAATAAAAAACAATATCACAGATACCCATTGGTTAAATTATGCAAAACACCTCTATGAGTGGGCACAAGAGAAAAGTAATTCTCTAATAATTGACACATCAACGAAACTCTTTTTAGTGGAAGCTATCAAACAAGGAATAAAGAATTTGGCAAGTGGTAAAGCTCAAGACGTTGATGGGCTACAGGCAAATTTTTTAAAATGGGGAGTTGAGTTACTTGCTCCACACATCAAGGGAATCTTTAACAATGTCAATCAAGGTAGTTTTTCGATTGAGTGGACTACTAGTGTCGTTATCCCAATTTACAAAAGTGGTGATGTCAATAACCCTTCCAATTATCGTACAATTCTGATCAATCCTCTTCTTGGACAACTTTTTGGGAGTTTGATATAATGTAGAATCAATAGATGGGCAAAAAGAGGGAAAAGAGTGAAAGGGAAGGTTGGCTTTAGACCAAGGCACTCTACCATTGATCACTCCATCACTCTTATATACTTCATTGAAAAGGTTTGGGACACCCAAGGTGGAGCAGCCTTTTGTTGCTTTGTGGATTTCAAAAAAGCTTTGACACTATTCCTAGGTACAAACTTTGGAGTAGAATGGAGGAACTTGGGATTCCTAAGGTGCATATAGTGGTTGTTCATTTTGTATGAGTAGGTTAGAGCTAAAATCGAAACTAAAGAGGGTATGTTTGAGTGCTTTGGTAGCGACATTGACCAATGTCAAGCAAGGTTGTCCTCTATCCCCCACATTGTTTGGTTTATATATTGATAAACTTGAAGAATGGTTGAACAAATCTATTGGAGAGAGGATCCAGTTGGCGGGTTATGTGGTGAAGTTACTTTCGTATGCAGATGATTTTATTCTTATAGAAAGAATTGCCTATGGTTTCAGAGAGAATTTGAAGGCTCTTGAACTTTTTTTCCAAGAGGTCGAATGCAAGTGAACACTAACAAGACCAAAGTCATGATTTTTTCTTTGAAAATAAATTATGACGATTTAACTTTATCTTCGAGGGAAGTTCTTTGTCCAAATAATGGAAGAATACAAGTACTTAGGAATTGATTTTCACAATAGGCTTAGTTGGGTGACTTGTAGAACGAAAATGATACAAGGAGGGTGGAGAGCTTCTTTCCTACTCCAGAATAGGTGGAGGAAAGCAAAGTTATGGGATTGGAAAACCAAGAAAATCCTTTTTGGTTTGTTGGTCATACCGGTTGTCCTCTATGGTTTTGAGGTTTGGGGGAATAACATGTCAATCTAAAAGGAGGCAAGTAGAAAGAATCCAAAAACATTTAATTACTAGTCTCGAGGTCAAATCAACAATCCTCTATGAGATCCTTTTGGTGGAAGCGAGTATGTTTCCAATGGAAGCATCAACAATAATTTGTTTGCTAAGCTATTTAAAAAAGGTTGAAAGCATGGATAAAACATCGCTGGCCCAAGTTGGTTGTTGAGGAGGAATTAAAATGTAGGAAAAAGATTTGGATGAAGCAAAACAAGTGGTTGAGCAAGTGTGACATTAAATTGGATGAATGTCCTAACACTATCGAAGAGATAAAAAAGTTTGTGTTAGAAAAGTTTAGGACTGCCACGTGGAATAATCAAATTGGTCATAAAAATACGCACTGTGTCAAAGAGTTCAACCCCAAGTGGGAACATGATGAAAAAACTTACTTGAGGGCTATAGTTTATGAAAAATCTAAAATTTTAGTTGCATAGTTGAGGACTGACTCTCATCGTCTTAGATGTGAGATGGGTAGATGGATAATCCCAAGGAAGATTGGGAAGAAAGAACTTGCATTTTTTGCAATAAAGGGGTATTTAAAACTGAGCGACACTTCATCTTCGAATGTGCAACATATGAGGATATATGTATTCAATTCGAAAACAATTTGATGGTGGACAATTTGAATGAGCTATTTGAGGAGACGGCTTCACAAAACAATAATTTTCTTGAACAAGATTCATAATAGAAGAGCTGACATCGAAAGGGACTTGAAAATGTGTTAATGTTGTGTTCCTAGGTCCCTTAGACTGCTTGGTCTCATGGACGTCAATAAAATTCCTTCATTCATTCATTCACATGTAACTTTTCTCTTTCTAACTAATTGTCCTTGCTTAGAATTGACTTACATCTTTAGAGTATAATTTTATCTCACTTTCCAAGTATTTAAGTTAGAAAGTCCACCTAAGGAATAGCTGAAATTGATTCACCACCAAGTGACTGAGATTACAAAATGGTGTATGATTAGTGAGACTTTTTCATTTGAAGTTTGTTTAAAGTTAAAAGTTTTTATTTTTGAGTTTTTCCATGAACAATTAGATGGGTGGTTATAGTGTCTTTATTATTTTTAGTCATTTTAAATTTTTATAGAGTTTTGAAAAAAAATATTGAATTTTTTCTTTAAAATTAGGGTGGTAGAAGTATTTAGTTGATGATAGAAAATTCAGTTAAAAAATGATCAATATAAATTTGAGAAATACCATTCCAAATTAAATAAACAACACAATGGATAGCATAAGTTCATGAAATAATTAAAATTAAAAACTTCCTGTTAACAATAATAACACCAATATAACATAACTACCGAAAGATAGATACTCATATTGATACAAGAGATGAGGATGAGTATTGATATGCCGTTTTTAAAAAAGATCAAGACACACATACATACATACATATATATATAATTTAACATCTTTTAACTTCTTCCTTCTATTTGATTATTTATTTTCCATATACACATAATATTCTATTCCTATTATTTATACATCTTTTATTGATTCTGACCTCCTCAGTACTTTTCTAATATTTTGGGTTTCCTTACTTTCCCTGGCTCACTCCCGACCTGAGTGGACTATTTATTGAGCTTTATTATAATCATATATTATTATTTCACTATTTTGATGAAGATACAATTTAATCTAAAATAATAATACAATTTTAACGTACACATTTTTTTAAAATTAAAATATATTTTATTAAAAAGGTCTTAGTTCCCCGGAAGGTGACTAATAAATAATTCCTATTTCCCTTAACCTCAGTAATAAGACTTCAATACAGAGAATAATGGAGATGAGAATAGTACCATAAATATTTCATGGGATTACATATGGAACGTTTAGAATCTTCTGCCAATTTACTGAGCCAAGGTAGTAGCTGGGCAGTTACCAATGGAGTCACAACCAAGAATATCTTTGTATTCTCTTGTGATCCAGAAACTATCATATACTTTTCCATCTGAGCTTTTTTTGTACTCAAACAACAATGAAGAATGGTTAAAAGCTGTTAGTTTCACAAAACCAAAATCTTTATCTTTAAAAATGCTCCAAGAGGTTTGTAAAGAGGTGAAATCTGAAAGATGACTTCCTCCACCGCCTGCAACGACATGAATTGTTGCATTGAAAGTACCCGAATAATGTGTCGTTTCTTCACTGACACAGTAATTCTGCATTTGAAATAAATAAGACAGTTTTTATTATTATTCAGCTTTGTAGGAAGAGTTCAGTGCATGAGAAGTTGAACATCCTCCAGAAAACCATAAGACATGACAAGAAAAAATAAGAGACAATAAATCTCATCCACGTAATTGTATTCTAAAATATGATACTTTTCCCAGGAGTACTATCTTGGCATAAGAGGCGAAGTTGTATATATGCATTTTGATAACTCAAATCTGTTTATTTTGGGTACACAAATTTCATGATAAAATCGATCAAAGCAACAACAAATCACTTGTTTTGCCAAATCAAGTTACTTGACTTACTTCATAAACAGGGCATGATCGTTCGTAGTTGTGAACATGGCCAAAGAAAGCAATGTCAACCTTGTATTTCTGCCAAAGATTTTGGTATGTTTCTCTTCCCATCGGCTCTTCAAATGCTCCATGGTAGGCAAGCCATGAATTTGACGAATAACCAAGAACTCGATGTGAAATAAATATGAGCCATGGTTGTTTTTGTCTATCAGCTGAAGCTAAGCACTTCTCAATAAATTCGTATTGCTCAGTTCCCTTCTGCCAATCAAGTTCTGAATCTAAAATGCAGAAATGAAACATGCCATAGTCGGTCGAATACCTGAAGTAAACATATCCACTCATCAATCGAGTTTTGAATGCAATGGGCTAAATATAACAAAATGAATCATATCAAGAAAATAAATAAATTTTAGTGGAACTGAAAATGCAGACATGAGTTAAGGTTATTACAATTACAATTACTGTCAATTCTTCTCAACAGTGGCAGTCAGACTATGTATCTAAGAGGAAAATTCAACGAAATTGTTACAAGTTCGCTGGAATTACATATACGAGTTACCCTATTAATATACATACTGTGTATGCAAGACAGCACATATAAGACAAATTTCCCAATCATCCATCATCATTTGTTCACGATAACGGTGCATTTTATATGCAAAGTATATATTAGGCGTGATTGCTACAATTTCATCAAGTTATTGAAGAGTGCAAACTGCATAGATCTATAGAAGGTTCCACAAAATTTCATCATATTTCCTCTAATAGTTTTTCGAAGATATGAAGTATAACCACCCAGAAGAAATGCCTCAGCCTATTTCCAACTAAACAACCAATATGAATGAGTTATGCAATTTGACTCTTTTGAGTGACATAATGTCTGGAAGTTGCAGGCAACGCAAAAATAGGTGATTTACATGTGTGGAAAGTAAAAAATTCAATAATTCATGGTTCTCCAATAGCAAGTCTCGCAAACTTCAAAACGTTTCTGGTACAACGGTGTGGAAATGTAGGTTGACAATCTGCTTTTGTGCAGAATTTTGGCATATAACAATGAAGGTAACTTACCTAGTCATCTACTAGCTTACCTTCGTCACCTTTGTTTCGTTTCTTGTATGTTTACAATGATGTAATTTATGGTATTCTTACAGGCCATTTCCATACACATGGAAACTAAACATTTATGTTCATAATATCAGCATAAAATACTAATATATTTAAGCAATAACAAGGTAGAGGTAACTAAGCAAAGGCAAGGACCATAGGAAAGCCAATCTAGAGTTCCTTTTGGCATTTATCATTGGCAACAAATTGAGGATTATGTTCACAAACTTATGAATCCACGTCTATCTTACAATTTCGCAACCAAGCTCCCTAAAGCCCTTGGACCATATTGCAAAAGTGTTAAACTGACCTAATTCATGGTTTCTTCCAAAAGGTGCATATAACAACCCACAAGACTGGTATATCTTCCTGGGAATGAAACATTACATTGCTCATATCTCATATATTAAGGATACAGTGTTTGTAAGCTGTCTTGTAATAGAGTAATCACATGAGAAAACTGTGTGAGAAGCTCAGTCCTCTTTTGCCGATCAATTCAATAAAAAAATAAGAAGACCAGATACAAATGTACATTACAATTTACGTGCAAAAGGAGCCTAGGCAAAGTTCAAGTCCACAAATGATAACTTTCCTTATTTACAAGAAACAAACACGATGATATTTCATGCGAGTAATAAAATAATTTGAATAACTCAGTCAAAGATTTAGACCAAAAAATTCTTGAATATAAGTGATTATTACATACCATATCTTAGCATCATTGTTTGTTGGCACAAAAAATGTGGTTTTAGCTGGCACCCCGCATTCTCCTCCTGAATCTGTATTCTTATAGAATGAACTTGAATTAGGCCAATCACGTTCATGGTTCCCACTGCAAAAGAACAATGGCAATAAATGTTACATTAAGAGAATATTAACAATATTTCTGGAATGTTGCGCGGGTAGAGAATTAACATTTCTGGAACATCAAAAGAGTGATATTAATCATACCTTGCAACCATGTATGGAACATGTGAGGCGATGGGCTCCACTTGTGCTGTGAACTGATCCCATTCGGACAAGTAGCCATTTGCATAAGATAGATCTCCAATGTGAAATACAATGTCAATATTCTCCAAGTCCTCAATGAGGCGATCAGTAGTGTTCAGAGTACCTGGTTGGTAGTTGCTATATGCATTAGAACCATCACGCTCCGCCTGAAAGCAAGCAAATAGAAAATGAAATACTGCCTTGGTAGTTTCAGCTTTGCAGTTAAATGGAACTTAATTTTTCCTTGATATGTAAGGATCCAACAGCCAAAAAGAACACAGGTTCAAGATGAGAATTCCCCTAGACAGTGATAAAATGAGAGAGAATCCAAATTCCTGTCACCTATGACAGAACCAGTAAGCAGATGTTGTGGGGTAAAATCCATGTAACTCACCTTTCCCATGTCACCAAAAATAATTACACGTTGCAAAGAATCTTGGCCAGGATATGGGGAAGCTCTAAAACTCTTTTGCTGTCCCCAAATATGTGAACCATTGACCAGTCTATGACCAACCTTGTAGTAATATCTGTGCCATTCTTGTACAAAAATCAGGATATATATATAAATCAAACCAAGTTTTCAGACAATCTAGATTTATGTCTCTCTTAATGCTTTCCTAGGCATGCATAAACAGAGAACTGCACTGAAATCCATAATAATGGCCACAATTTTAATAAGGTAGAAAATAACTTCAAAAGCCTGGGTAATAGCCCACATCAAGACACTATTCCATTCTTGCAATATAAAGTAACCTTACTTGGCATTTGGCCACAAATCCTTTAAGATGCTTGTGTGTATAAAACCAGGGTCTCGCCAGCCAACTGTACGAGCAGGTTGACCTACAAAAAGAGAATTCATCCTAGATTAATACAATGGGATGATAAAAGGTGCTTTTATATGATTTTGACAAAGCAAAAGAGAGATGGATAGAAAGAAACCAATAATGTACAAACCTTCACATAAACCAGAGAAAATAATTGCACAAGTAACGAAACATGAAGGTGCTATTGCATGAGACTATAATTTTAAGAGTCTCCAGTACTTTATTATTCTCGGCAATTTTCATCTATGTTTTACTAGTGAAACTTAGGATTTTTTTATTTTACGTCTCTAGGACTGAACCATTTCAAGCAGAGTTAGCAGATCCGGCTGGATCTGGTTCAAATATGGTTGGATAGATTTTTGGACTGGCCAAATTTGTTTGATACGGTCTGTATTTCTATGAAAAAGTAAAAAAAAATTGGCCTTCCAAACAAATCGAAATTTTCACACCTGATGATTATAATTTTAAGCTAACTTCTCACATACATTACTCATTTGGAATATATTTTTACCAAAGCAAGCAAAACAGCTCTATCCTAAATCCCAATCATTTAAAGAAAAACAGCCCTTTGCTTCCTAACAATAAAATGTACTGAAAAAGGAGAAAACTGAAAAAAATGAATTTATTTGCAACCTATATCACAAGTAAAACACAATATAGCACTACTTAAATGTTTCCTGTTTGTTCTGCAATGATACATTTTGACATTTAAAGTTTCAAAAGGATATTAGGATACTAAACCATATATTTGAATTCAAGAGAAGATGAATTTGCAATGTTTTATTGATGCATTTCATATGTTTCCAAGGGACATATGAGTACAACATAGCACTACTTAAATGTTTCCCGTTTGTTCTGCAATGATACATTTTTGACATTAAAAGTTTCAAATGCATATTAGGATACTAAACCATATATTTGAATTCAAGAGAAGATGAAGTTGCAATGTTTTATTGATGCATTTCATATGTTTCCAAGGGGCATCTGAGTATTAGGAGTTAGAATAAACAAACTCAGATTTGGATATATATAAATATGGATGATGTTTCCAAGGGACATATGAGTATTAGGAGTTAGAATAAACAAATTCAGATTTGGATATATATCAAAATGTATGTGGGGGGGTGGGACATATGAGTATTAGGGGTGTGTGTATGTGTGCGCGCGTGCGCGCGCGCGCATGTGTGTGTGTGTGTGTGCGTGCGTGTGTGGGAGTGGGTGCGTGGGCGTGGGTGTGGGCATGCACACATGCATGTGTGTGTGAGAAATATATATAAAAATGTGTATGGGGGTGGGACATATGAGTATTAGGTGTGTGTGTGTGTGTGTGTGTGAGAGAGAGAGAGAGAGAGAGAGAGTGATTGAATAGATTACGAACTCACAATGTTACTATTGTATTTTGTTTCTTTGGAAGAAACGTAGAGCTATCGACCATGCCAATAGATATGTGGTTGAATAGATTATGAACTCATAGTGTTATTATTGTATTTTGTTTCTTTGGAAGAAATGTAGAAATCGGCCATGCCAATAGATATGTGATTATTTTATTATTCATACATATATCTATACACATTTTTAAAATATAGGTGCATGACATGTCTTCTTAAGTTAAATAGGGTCAAAGTATGGATGAAAACTTATAATTTCAGATTGAAATCAGGTGTTGTTGAAGCCATATAAATACTTCTTTTGATCCACAATAGCTGGATGAGTCACTGATTCCAAATTTTAGGTTACAATTCCTTTCTTATTTTGGTGTCATACCAAATATTGCTTCTTGTCCCATATGGTATTGCTAAGATATTGGGAGCAGAATAAAAGGGATCAACTTTGTAATTAAATTTTCAACCCTTCAAAAGTGAAATTAATAAATTGAGAAGATCAGCTCATAATAAAAATATCCAAGGCATTTAACCAATCTGCTCCGATATGATAGCAGCTCCTTTGAAAATAAGTACATACTGTAAAATCCGCCACTTGGACACTATAATTTTTTTTTTAATAACAATGCACAACTACCAACTTAAACGATTGAGCACCTTCCATGATGCTTAATAGTGTTAACTTTAATACTTCTCCATTCCCAAGGCGGCATCAACTCATTCTTGCCAAATATATGCTTGCACAAAAGAGTGATACGGTCTCAAGGTTAAGGTCTTCCCTAGACCTACGACCTAAGCCTCGAGGGTTCATGATGACCCTGCCTACGTATCCCCTCGTGCGAATCAGAGGTGTCGTAGTTCACCCCACAATGATAGAGGGAGTTCAATCTCACCTCTTGTATGAGATCTATTATCTCACCTTTAACCCATAACTATTAATTTAGTACATGTAAGCTATCCATAGTCAATTATAATATAATGATAATATTCTTGCCATCAAGTGTTGGGTCCATACCAAATATTACCAAGCATTTGTGTACAAACATTCACAATATTCACAAGGGGCATATCATACCATAATCCCAAAGATCATACACAATGTAAGTCACGAGCATACCTCCATATACACAAGCTGACTAGCTCGTACACATCACTAGTATAACAGTGACTGGATCGTACACAAAGTATAATGATGATTAGCTCATGTGTACACCACAAGTACAACAATGATTGTCTCATACACATATCACATTTATATTAGTGATTGGCTCCAACATATATCACAAATACAAAGTGACAAGCTCTAACCATACATCACAAATACACAATAACGAGCTCAAGCATACATCACAAATACATAGTGACGAGCTCCAACATAAATCACATCCACAATGGCTGGTTAACACATCACTTTGGCTAACACATTACAATGGCTAACACATGTCCATAATGCATCCCAAATAGAAAGAATATCGATGCATTGCGCACTACACCATGGGTCCATCCTTTCCACCGGTCTTTTGCACCATTGGAAAAATGGGAAGAGGATTCGATGCATCCCATACTACATCGCGGGTCTATCCTCAACCCCACAAGGCTAAGTATATAGTTTGACAACTGGGAGGGGATTCGGTGCATCCCATACTACACCGCGGGTCTATCCACCATCCCAAGGGTTTCCCCAAGTAGTGAACCTACCAAATCCGGTGGATTCTGACTTCAATCGCCTATAGGCCACCGGCGACAAGTTTGTCCACCTAGGAAGAAGTAGCTCCCAACATATACCACTTTGTGACCTTAGTGATATTGTCAGCTATCTTCACAATCCCGGGTAACACTTGGCATCGGTCACTTCCGTGCTTACCAGTGACAGCCAGTGAACCCTCTCAATATGCGGTTAGCCCCGGATTACCGTTACCCACACGGATGGGTCCCTACCCGTGCAACCGCTACGGCCGTATCATAACCAAGGTAGCCTACTACCTTCACCTCCGTGGACCAGGTGAATGCTGACTAATCCCTAGCAGTAGCTTAGACATTGATCATTGGCACGATCCAATGACTGCCTGTCACTGCTCAAATATCCTGGAGGTTCACTCTTGGGTGGGTCATACATAACATGAATCAAAATCTCAATCCATAGATACACGGGCCTATACATAGACACATAGATATGGAGCTGAATTACATAGACACATAAGAGATACATGGAACCAACACGAGATGGGCTTTACCCATCATATACGTATATACTATAATCAAATACCCAATATAAGGTAGTCAATCTTCGCTTATTATATAAAAGCATATTATGTATTAATTACACAATATTAGATTCCTTTTACTCGCTCATTCCCATCCAGTTGCCATTCAGCCTCAAACTGAAGCCTACTAAAGGGAGAAGGTCAAACCAATCGGGAACAACCCCAACCCTTGGAGTTGTCCCCCTAAACCCTCCCCCTACGGACTTGAGGTCACAGAGGCATCCTTCGCCCAAGGACCACCTACGTTCCTGCTTCCAAATGGGTCAAAGTCACACGTAGTTCTCCTCACCAAGTCTCTCAAGATTTCATATATATATATATACTGTTTCTCATAATCAAGGTTTTGCTAACACTTCCCCCCCTTAAGGATATCGAAGTCTTGGATTGAACTCCACCCATCTTATTTATAATCTTGTTTGGACATCCTGAATCTTTTAGAGGTTCATCTCATTGACCTAGGGGATAGGCTTATTACTTAATACAAAATTACCTTGGTTTACACAACCCATAGGGAATCATTCCATTTGAAACTCATATAATAGGATCATTATTGAGGCTCTTATACTCAATAGATATCTTCGAAGAACATAGAACAATATTTATAAGCATGTATTAAGTATAATCAATTCTTGAATACTACTTAAGAAAGTTGGCAACACTATGTCCATTGAACCATCATATGGAAATATAAACCCAGTAATAGTTTTACTAATAATATTCTTAATCTTCCAATTTCCTTTACCCTTTGGTGTATTATTATGATAGTCTAGTTAATGGACTAGATAATTTATTCATACTTGTCATTCAGTCTTAATGGTCATTAGTAAGGTATCAAGATATGCTCCACAGGATTTATCTCACAATTCAATCACAACCATATTGTCAATTAACGTTAGTTGTCTTCCATATACTTATAGTTATATTATGATTCATCGTAGGTATAATAATAATTTCAATATCAAGGTTCTCGTATCTAAGAGAATGATAGACATCAAGCATTCATATAAAGCATTTATCATGGTACCAATGGATTATCAAAAACACTGAGTTTCAACACTAAAAATATGTTTAGTAAAGAGTGGTTGTAGTTCCACTAAACAAAGTCACCCCTTTCTTACAATATTATGCAACCAAATGCCAAGGCTCATATTAATTATATATGTTGTGTGGTTCCTATTATAAATTTATCTTGCAACTAAATATTTGATCTAGGACTCTATGCCACCTTGATTCACTTAAAGCCTCAATATAGAGATGTAATGAACTAAATGTCTGCTCAAAATTCCATTCTCTTGGTTATTCAAATAATTTAACCCTTGATTATAACAAATTCCCAGTTTATGAACTTCTCATAATCCTAACTTTTCAAGTTCTTGAGCACCATACTAATATTAGTTACCCTTAGGTTTTGATTCCCATTTACTTATAAAGAACGTTAATTTCATTTAAATTCAATAAAAGTAATATTTAATTTATATTTATCCAGCCTTTCACAAATAAGTGTAGATCACTTTTATTTAGTCATTTTTAACTACAACATGGGACAATTCCAATTTCATGCTTCAAAAGCTGCAAGAAAATGTATAACCTTCCGAACATATTCAAGAGAGTTTGGATATAAATTCTTCTTCATTGAATTATACTCCGAAGCTTTGTGGTGGTGATACAAAATGGCTCCTGTCATTTACAAATCTAATAGGAATCCTCTTTAATCATGCCTTTCTACATATTGTGCCCTCTTCTCAAACTCTAGATGAGTGTAAATAAATGGGAGATTAGTTTTTCATCTAATCACACATTTCTAAGGCTTGTCTTTTGTAGCTCATTTGGAACATTCCCTACTTTGGGACAATGCTGAAGACCATATTTCTTGGAGGCATTTTATCAAACAACTTGCGTGCCTTCTTTTAAGCTTCCATAAATTGTACACAATTCTAACCTATGTATAAGAGAAGAGAAATTGTCTTTTTCTTTATTTTTATTATTACTTGAATTGTAATTCAATATCCCCTTAATGGTAGTAGTTGTATGTGATTTATCATCTGAATATGCTTTAACCATCCTAAATTAATCTTTTTGGCTGCAAGAGTAATTTAAAACTACTCTAATAGAACAATTGTGAAGGAGTATACTTAGCTATATGAATATGGAAGATATTTCGGATGTAGGCATTAAGATTGACTCCTCTCACGGCATCCAGCTAGCCAAAACTTCATGCTCTATAGATACACTCCTTTGCTCCAATACCTTGGCATCCCGCTTTGTCTGGCCGAAGACCTCCTTCTCTTTATCCATTATTTTCCTCAACAAAGTCTTGTTAATATGAGGCCCACGGTCACTGCAAACCTGCTGGGGTACAAATTCCATTGGGCAATTGGGCGGGTGGATGCGGTGGATTCCCATCAGCTCCTAGACTTCCATTATCATTGCAAGAGATAAAGCCAATGAAGTCAAAGCATACTGATCAAACGCCTCATAAAAAGCTCTCCTCTCTCCTGTGCGATTTTGGATGCCCTCCTTTCCAGTTTTGCTCCAACGCCTCTTCATTGAGGTCATCCCTCCTATCTCCTCCTCTTGCTTGACCCTCTACCCATTTTGTTCCCATTTTTCAATCTCTTTCTCCCCGAAACGCCTCTGCAACTCATGCCAACCCTAGTCATTTCTGTTTATGTCTTCCATCAGATTTCTCTTCCACGCGACTTCTCCTCCCATCGTGGCCTCTCCTTGCTCACACTTTTGCATTTTCCTCTCCTGCACCGTTTTCCTTCTCTTTGCGTTTTCTTCCTTCTGGTTTCTCTCTAGGTTGTCTCTCCTCCAAAATAGAACACAAATAGTCCCCATTCGATTCTCTCACCCTCTCTCCACGTCCCTCTATCCTCCATTCTTTCCCAAATCTGCATGTGGGCTCTTCCCATCCCTTCCTTCTTGTTCTCACACCCAAACTGAATTGGAAAATGAGGAGTGGGGGGGGGGGGGTGGTTTGTGATAATTTAGAGTCTGCCTTTCCTCTATTTTCTGTAACCTGCCATCTCCCAGGCTCTTGAACTGGGATGCCATGCCTTTTAGTGGCATAGACATCCCTTCGCTTGACCCATGCCCCCTTTTGCATGCTATGCCATTCTCTTTTAAATGGTGTTTTTCTCCTTAATTTATTACTTTCTTTGACCACACGATGCCCCATACCTTCGTCCATAGTGGTCTCCCCAAGCTTTTGACTTACATGTATTTTATTTTCTACCCAAAGTTCTTCTTTTACGGGGATGTGGCACATACATAAATGGAAAGTTTTTCTTTAATCATTAATTTTACTTTATTATATCTTCTTTTACACAGAATAGTACTCCCATCAGCAATGCGAAATGCAAAATTCCATTTCTGATGAGAGAACAATCGAACTGTCAATCCATTAACCTAAAGATATGTTCATTGTTAATGAAATCATGTGTACCTCTAGACTCAATAGAGGCAATATAAAACATGATTCTTTGTTGATTAGATATCCCAGGTTCTTATTGTATTCCAAAGTTGTGTCATACTTCATACTTCCAATTTCCAAGACTTCATCGAGAGCACAAACAACTTATTCATCTAGAATTCTAGAATGTCATTTCACTTGGTGCAATAGAAGAAGGCCCCTAAATATGTGGCTGAAAAAATGGAAAATTTCCTACTTTCAACTTAATGACCAATCTACCACGGAGTCACCGGTATAAAGGATCCCAACAAATTTCAGTTCAAGTTTATAAAATATGTGAATTTGAGATCCTAATTTCCACATGACGATTCAATGGTAGTGGAACTCCTGCTCAACTCATGACTAAGGTGTAATACCTACAATACCAACGCATGATTTGTAATAAAATATTTTGGGAAATATTTCCCATCAACTCTCCACCGTGTTGGGTGAAAATAGTGTAATCAACTTTTCAATAGATTACGCCATCTAGACTTCAACCACAACTATGTGAGATATAATCTCTGCTCTCGGAAAGGGGAGGCGCCCTTCTTACTGCTAATTAGAAGCTATAGTAAACTTTAAAGAATACTTACAAAATGTACACTGTACACATGAAATGGGGGGGGTGTGTTACATTCATACTTCTCTCTTTTTTCAGAGAAGATGTTTACAATGCTTCACTATGAAAAGCTTTAGATCTAAATAACTTAAACTTAAACAACAACAGTAATGCCAATATTTCTATCTTGACAAAGCAAAGCTTAGAAATACCAGGTGTGATTTATAATAACAAAAGGTAAAGAGAAAAGGGAAGGCTCACAAAGGCACAAAGTCGTTCCGTAACCTTTTCAATGTTGAATCCGGTAGTAGTATCATTCGTTTTATTAGAAGCACAAAGTCTTCTTAGACACAGCGATTCCTTGAACAGCAAGAACGATTACAAGCACAAAGTCTTGTAGATCCTTCAACAAAATCTTCAAACATAAACAAATCCAAATGATAAATGTAACACAAAGTTTACATCAAACACTTGAAGCCCTTTCAATCTCATACACCCTTCACTACTGATATAATCAACACACAAAACGATCGATTCCAACACAAAGTCTGGCATGCAATCTTCTTCTTTATTGATTAGATCTGAATTCACAATATTGAACACAAAGTCTCAATGCTTGTTTCAAAATAGCAGCACTTCGTTGCAAAATCTCAAAAGGAAACTATTACAAAAGAAATCCCTCTTACTTATAGAAAGGAGGGAAGAGCAAAATTAGGGAATCAGATGAGTAAAAATAGGAAACCCTAATCTAACTAAGTGTAATTTATTTCTACATAATTGCACCTCATATTTTGGTGTAATTACATTTTACAAAAAGACACCTAAAGTGTCAAAAACTATTTACAATGTGCAAAGTAGGGGACACCAAAAATGGCGAACACTGGAGACGAAAAGAAGACTATTGTTCTTTGCATTGGGGGCGGAAGTCTTCATATTTCTTTGCTGTCTCTCTCATGAACTTATCATCTGGTCCGACTCTAAAATCCACCAGTGTATGTATTTTGGTAATCAACTTCTTTGCAGACGAAGAAACCTTTTTACATCTTTCAAGATGAGCCTTGAAACAATCAAGTGAAAGCCGTAGATCACATACAGTGTGTATGGTGTTTTTAGAAAAACCTTTGTCATCCACTAGCTTCATGAAGGCTTCTTTATACACTTGAATTATTTCGCTGAGGAGAAGGAAGGTGTGCTCGTCATCAAGGAGATCACCTGGCAACTCTTCCATTCCATTTACCAGAAGAACCCGGTAGCCTTCAACATCTTCTTGTGCCCGGTGAATGTCATCAATCAAAAACTTCAATACCTGGATTCTGTGTTTGAGCGATTCTTTCACTTCCACATATTTCTCCTTACCAGGTATTACTCCATTCTTTACCAATTGGCTGATCTTGGATTCTTTCATTTTCAGCCATGACGATAAAGTCCTTTCCATCTGGGATAGATCTCTCACAAGTGATCCTTCCTCTTTGTTAAGCTCAGTCTGCAGCTGGGCTATTTGTATTTTCTTCTCACTTGCGGTGGTGATGACTTGTGTCCCATGATCTATGATCTCTTCAATAAACTCATTTAAGACTTTACCCTTGGCTGCAAGCTTTTCTGCCTTTTGAACAGCTGGTTCTTCGACATTTACCAAGGTTATAGATTGGGCATCACCCATTGAAGATCCCACTATGTTTCTCAAGATGCTCGCATAGCAATCAGCTTTCTCCTTGTATAGATTTTTAGCTGGCTCCATCTTGTCAAGCCTTCCTGCCAGAGCATCTAACACTGCTTGGGCATCTGCTTTTGCACTTTCATTTGTTACCTTCCCAAGTTGTATTCTCTGTATGGTATAATCTTCCATGTTTACATCTCCCTCTAGTTTTGGAGGAAAACCTACCTCAACAAACTTCTGACCAGCTTTATCAACCTGGAGTCTGGACAATACCTTAGCTTTTTTCTTTTCCTTGTTCTTGGGAGCAGGTATTTCTTCTAGGTCCAGCTCATCGGGGGAGATCATCTACTTTTTCCGTTTAGGAACCTGCGACACCAACCAAGGGGGAAGGGAAGAAGTATACACATCACTTGTTACTGCTAATTCCTGAGCTGTAGGGGCTCTTTGAGGAATAGTTGAAACAGTAACTATGGGCGCCGTTGTAGTCATTATGGGCCCAGTTGTCTGTACGCCAAGCTGACTTTGCAAAGATTCATTCATGAATCTGTTAAACTCAGCCTCCGAAGAAATGTCAAAAGATGGAGATGACAAGCTAGGGAGAGAAACTGGCGAACTAGATAGGTCATTGATATTTTGTGATCGGCCAACTGCAGAAGAAACCAACACCGTTGACACTACTGGTAGGGAAGAAACATCTTCTTCCCCTGTAGCCGTGGCAGGAAGAGGAAAAGAAGGAATGGGTGGAACAGGAGATTTAGGAATTGAAGGAGTATGAGGAAGTGAAGATACTAGAACCTGTTCGGTTTCACCTTGAGGAGGGGACAAAACTTGCTCATCCTCTTGGTATTCCTCAACCTCTTGTGCTGATTGCTCTTCTTCCTCATTTGATGCGGTTTCTCCAGAGTTCTCATCGTCTGATTCTTCGGATTCAAACTCTGTATGTCCTCCTTCTTCATCTGAAGACAAATCCTTGGAAACAAGCTCCCTCTCTTCTGAACGAGATGTGGTAGCCCTTGTTTCTTGTATTTCAGTAGTTTGTGGAGTACTTTTCCCCACAATGAACTTAATCCTTGGCCCTCTTCTTGATGAAGAGGGAATCGCAGCCTGTTTTTCTTTGGCATGAGATTCAGGCGGTGGACTAGGTTTCTCTTTAGGAAGCTCACCTTCAGAATCTGTCTCGAAGGCTTTTATCTGAAAACCATGCTTGTGGAGCCATTTTGCTGTGTTGTGTAGGATAGGGGCCAACCTTTCTCTCATGTAAGTACATTCTTTTTTGGACCATTGCATTGGAGGCAAAGGTTTCCCGGCAATGTTGTCCTCATCATAGGCAGAATTAATGACGTCACCCGGATCCGTGAAATCTTCAGGAAAATCAGCTATTTGGAGAGCCCTGATTTGATCAACTGTCAACTTGCAGAAATCCATTTTATGTACATCCTCTTCATCTCTACACTCTGCCCATATGTCTTCAAAATGGTAGACATGGCTGTGACCTTTCTTGAGTTTCTTCTTGATGTCCCTGAAGTCAAAGTCACGCCTGTACCTGTAGGTCTTGATAGTATTGATGTGCATCTCAGCTGAAACATTCTTGGCCTTCTGCACCGTTTTGATCGTGTACCTACCAATGGTTAATGGAAACTTAAACCCTGGCTTCTGATTCTTTTGTCGTTCCTTGTGCACTGAAATTGATTGCCTACACAACTCCATAAGAATCCATTTATCTGATGGGTATCTGGGAAGCATATAAGGGCATCCTGTGAAACAACCTACCCTTATGTAAGTGAAGGTTGGAAATTGTAAAAACACACATCCCACCTTGCTGACCGCCTTGTAAGCTTCATCTGAAATCCTCTTCTTCTCCAGAGTTGGATCAAAAGTAAATAGCAAAGGAGCAAAGAAGGCATCTGTGACTCTTCTAAAATGATGGAAGCTTTCCCTCAGGTTCAATTGGTAATAGTAGTCATAGATTTGGGTAGAATGCCTATTACCTCTGGTAGATAAACTTGGAAACTGTCTCATTACTACTGCTGAGTACACCAAGAAGGAAGTCATATAAAACTTTAAGGTGGTGGGCACCTTGATCAGCTGCTCATGGATTTCGTCACTGATCTGCGTTCCCCAATTAATGTGTACTTTCCTCCTTCGGATGATCCGGATGTATTCATACATCCAATCTTGGAAATAAGCAGATCCAGGCAAGCCCTTGACTTTGCTTAACAAGGTAATCATATCTCTTACATCTTCTTTGAAGTCACTCCTAGGGAGTCCCTTAGGCCACCTAGATACAACATGCTGAGGAGTCTTCAACCACTATGAGTTAATCAATGTTTTGGCTTTGACTAGATCATTGTCAAATATTTCTTGAGCTCTCTGGATTGTGATAGGAGTGGATTGTGATAGGAGTGTATTGTTCCATTTGTGGAACTTTGAAGACTATGTCGAAAAATTCACCGTCAAGCCTCATTACCACTTGACCTGCTGAATCCCTCACCGTTCTGTCCTCTTCAATGTAGTGTGCAGCTACTTGAAGTACAAACTCCGTCTGATGGGCTGAAGTTGGAAAAGTTGAAACCATATGAAGATTGCTATGTACAATGGCTTTCAAATTCTCATCCCACGGCCTCTGTTGAATCCTCCTCACAAAATCTGTCAGATCTTGATGGCCAATCTTAGTGTCTTTGATTTCATCTACCTTGGACAACACCACGGTTGGAGGGAAAACGCCCTGGTACTTATACTTCATCTTCTCCTTATCTTTAGGAGATGGTGACGGCGTTTCAGCTGACATTTGGGAGAGCAGGGACCAATGTATTTCTTATCTCCGAGGATCTTCGACTAAACTTTGGAAACAAACTGCAAGAATGGTGGATGCAATGATTGTCAGGAAATATATGTCACATGGGAAAGTGTGAGATGATCAAGGCGATATGGAGTCACTGTGTTTTGGCCGTGTGGTGCGGAAAACGAGGAACGAAAATGAGCATGGAGGTGAAATGGAGAGAAAACACTATTTCAAGTGTTAGATAAAAAATGCAGATTTTGGTGCTCGGGCGGTGAAAATCACTGCTCAAGCACCGAAGTGATATTTCATTTTGGTGTTGAGGCAGTGAAAAACACCGCCCGAGCACCAAAGACTTAGAGTTTCGAGGATGCAGATTTTGGTGTCGAGGCGGTGAAAATCACCGCTCGAGCACCGACATTGCAAAACAGTTCGATGTCATGGCGGTGATTTTCACCGCCTCGACACTTGGGGTCGATTGATGTGGGGGTGTCAGGGCGGTGAAAATCACCGCCAAGACACCGAAGCTTACTTGGTGCCTTTGTGCGACGGCGTCGAAAAACCCCACCTATACACCGAAGCTTCGAACAGTTGGAGAAAGGGCGACTCTAACCACGGCGTGCTAGGTTTTGAACCGTAGGGAAAAAACGATAGCAACATACGAGAAAGACAAAGACATGAAGAACGCCAAAGAGGAGAGAAACGAAAGTATTCAAAACTTGAACAAAGAAAACAAAGAACCGAAACAAACACAGGATGCGCACATACCTGTGATAGTCGTGGTGAAGATGGAGGCACAAACCGCGCGCTGGAGAACAACACCAAGAGAGATCTTAATGAAGGCAACTCAAAATGGCACGGGAGGGCACGAAGTATGGAGATGACAGGCGTTAAAAACAAAGTGAGGAGATAACTCGTGTTAAAAAGTTAATAAAACCTAGAAACCAACTCAAGTCGCCCGCATTGAATGCGGCTAAAATGACTCAACTCAACTCAGAATTAGGTGCTCGAGCGGTGAAAATCACCGCTCGAGCACCAACTCAAAACAAACTTAAGGTGCAACGGCGGTGAAAATCACCGCCCAAGCACCAACATTGCAAACAAAGTTAGGTGCAATGGCGGTGATTTTCATCGCCGTTGCACCAAAAACAGTTAGAAGAAAATGGTGCTACGGCGGTGAATTTCACCGCTTGAGCACCAAAAACTTAGAAAAATTAAACTAACTCTTGGGATAAAAAGGAGTCAGACTTTAAACTTGAACTCGAGCCTATCGTCACCTACCCAGACTAGGTAGGTTTAGAGACTTTGTAAAATGATTTTTTGCCTCGTTTTGCGTGCTTGAAACACACAATCCTAGGAAACGCACTAGTTTCGTAGGGGGGTTATCTGTGAATCGAGCGCTGCTAGATTCTGTGATAACACACTGAAGAACAATTGGAGCAACTGTAGAAACTGTATACACTAAGACAAGTTCCCTAGTCTCCAATAATATCAACCTCTAAATATAGAAAAAGTAGAAGGCCTCTATTAGTGGACAGACTATAAAGACAATGCATATTGGATATCAGAATGAATAATGTCTTGAGTAACAAGGTAAAAGAATACCGAAGAAAAAATAAGGTTAAACCAAGGGCTATTAGTAGGGCAAATAGATAAAGGGCGGTTAAGCCATAGGCTACAAGTGAGGTGATGTGGCAATACAGTAAATACTAATATGCAACAATTAAATTAACAAGCATGCAATGAGAAATCAAACTAGCATAAATGAAAAAGATAAGGAAAAGAGTTACTTCAACTTGTCTAGAGGTGGTTGTAAACTTGTAAGTGATGTTGGGGCATATAGAAGCAACCTTGGTAGAACATAATTAGGAACCGTAAAGACTTGTCATACATAAAAGGTGAATCTACTTATCTTTAAGGAACCTTGTGTAGCTTTTATTCCTTGGTAAATTACTTATCAATTACTTCTCTTAATCCTCTTAGAATCCTTCAAGGATAAATGGGTGAATGTAGAAGATCAAAGCAGATCATTGTTTTTAACTTTTTAAAATAGAATTAAAAAGCCTATTTAGTCCAAACAAAGAAAATCATTTCCAATATGATTGACATCCCTTTTTATGGATGATGATGCATAAAATAAACTTCAAGCGTCACTACATTTAGATGATGATCTTTTGTTAGGTAAGGAATTTCGCACAACATTATCCATGGATAGTGATGTTGAACAACAAGATTTAGCTTCAAAAAGGATCCAAAGGGTGTCTAAAGACACCAAGAGGGATTTCTAAGTGTTAGGTGGCCAAAAGAAGAACAATACAAGGGAATCTAGGTGATTAGTGTTAGCTTAGGCAATCCAAACAGATATTCATGTTTTTAAGTAAGTGTAAACTTAAAAATCGCTGATTAATAAATTGATAAGGTATTGTTAGTTGTCCTGGGTAATTAGATAAATGTGGCTCTTTGGGCTTTTTTATATGGTTGGAGATCTTGATATTGTGACTTGACTTTGCATGAATAAAATATTATCCTTTTTGCTTCTAGATTTTATGGTTTCGAATTACCAACAAGTGGTATTCCGTATTAAAGCTCTTTCATGAAGCTAGGCCAATGGAAAATAGGTTAAGGAAGTTTTTGTGCATTTTACTAGAGGATCATACAACATAGTATTAAAGAAATCCAAAGCAATTTACCCTGAATTTTGCCTTTGAGGAGAGTGCACTTTGCCAATTGGATCTACATTTTTCAATCTTCTTGTAGTGCCTGCGATTTGCAATTTCTAATTCTTTTCACAAAATTCCTTTTAAACCCTTTCTCCTTAGAGCTGTACGATTTCATCATTCAATTTCCTGTGCACGCTAATATTGCTTGCAGATATAAAGTTACATGTATACAAAATTTCCATGTATACAGTAAAATTTGCAGTTCTACGGAGGTATAAATATAAAAAGACATTTATATAGATCTTGTCTTAGGCCAATTTATAAATGACAAAATATATAATAAATCCTATTATTTGATAGAGCTTGACTGTGGACATCAATTCATGTAAATTTGTTGTAGCTTAAATATATTATATCAAAACATTTTGCATTCAAATATTCTACAACCACAACAAAATGTATGGAATATTTTTACACTTGCATATATTGCACATCTACAGATGCAAGTAAGCAATTATTTGAATGTATCCAGCCAACTGTATGCAATATTTCCAAATATGCAAATACATGTACACAAATGTGACAAACACACAGTTGTAGATGTTGTAATATTTGCATGTGTGCAAATGCTTTGATGCAATATTTGCAGATATACAATTGAATGTATGCAAAATTTACAGATATACAATTGCCTGTATACAATATTTGCAGTTATACAAAAATATATATGGAAATATGCATTTATACAGATCTCTTAGGACAACCTAAATGACAATGTATATTAAAACCTAGTATTTGATAGAATGTCATGTCCCCTTTTGGGAGATCATCCTAAACCTTATCTTTGCTGATAAATCACAAGAGATACTCTTTGCAGTCAACAAAAATCTCCCGATTTTATACACAGATCCGACCATTATCGCCAGTGAGTAGTATCAATCTCAGTTCAAATATCAATATCACCAAATGGATTAAGCCTCGCACAATCATGTCTCTTAAATGCCTCTAATAAGATAAATTTGGTCTTGGTTCAGACTGTATGCGACGTTCTCTGATAAATTCTGATAATTCTTTCTTTAATGCTGAGGATGTTATATTGTAAGAGCCAATCTTCAGTGCTAGCACGCTTCTTATTGAATTATTCCTCCTCCTGCTCGACTTGACCTTCTCTCCCTTTTATATCTTAATATCTCCATGAAAAGAGACATCCTTTGGATGAAAGGTGTCCCTTTAGAAATGACATGATTTTTAGTTTAAGAACTTAATCGTTGCTTTAACGTAGTCACAGCTCTATGCAACCTTTCACTAATCGCTACCTTCTTAAAATTGTATGGATCGCTGTATTAATTCTAATTGCCATCTTAACTCAATAAAAGATTGTTGCTCTTTTAATTACATCAATTCCAACAAATGTTTTGGCAATCAACCACTATTGGCAATAATATATATTTGTGTTTGCTCTCCCGTATGCGTGGGTCTAAGGCCAATATATTCATCGATTCTTGATAAGAGCATTCGATAACAGAGAAACCACGGCTTTAATACTGTACTCCATATGCAAGTTGTTGGTCAATCGATTATTCAACTCCTTGCACTCCCGTCAACATCTACCTGTGACTTGGCTCCACCTTCAAGTCGCGGTGGCTTAATATCGCGAGGAACTCATCAGTGACATGGCGGCTAATAAACTCGATCTTAGTATATATTTCGATGTCAAAATTCTATCCTCTGTTTTGATATTGCCTGATCCATATGAAGTCTCCCATCACCATCGTTAATGAGTGGATGATGCACAGGGATTTGGGATGGTTTGTTGTTACCCAAACAATATAACAAATAGAAGCCAATTTAACATTGTCAACAATGATTCGATGCACTTGAGATTCAGATGGTTCCCAAAAAGATATCGATATCTTCGAATAGAGCTTATGTGTCTCAATATTTAGAGCCGGAAACATATGTATTTAAATGTTCAACCTCCGACTAAAATATACAAGATAACGCCTAGTGATATATACTCAACGAAATGCAGCCCGATAATATAATTACTGAATAATCAAAAATGTACATATATTTACATTTATATAATATAAACATATATATTATACTAATATTTAAATTATTAATATTAGCATTTATACTTATATTCATTATTTATAATAGAATATAAATATATTATATTTTAATTATATTAAAATATTAATATAATAATATTATTTAAATAATTTTTTTTTTTATAATATATATAGTGATTTTTACAAAAGCAGCTTCATCGTCCTTTTAACACATGGTCTAAATCTTTAATTTAAACAATGCCTTGGTATGGGCACATGACATAGAACTCTGATGTAGACATCAACTGATGTAAAGTTGCAGCAGCTTAAACACATACTAAATTATTGTAAATATGCAGCTGTAGATGTAGTTTGAAGGTAAGATTTTTAGACATACAGTTGCATGTATACAAAAAAATTAGATATATAATTGCATGTATTTATGTGTATGAGGTTCAAATATGCGAAGTGTTTGCATACTTGCAGCTGTAGATGTGCAATATTTCAAATATATATTTCTGTATATACCTTTGTACAACTGCAAATATTACAAAATGTTCTTACATACTGAAGGAGACCTGCAAATAGTGTAAAATTTTAGCTGCATATATGCAACTTTTGCATAAAATAAGAAGCCTCATACCCAAAATTAGGGATACATTATGTATACCTTGAACTCCTACAAATAATGGACATATACAGCCTCACAAATATAAATACTGCATACACAAAAATTATTTCACAATCAACTCACAAACAAAAACTTTCATACTCATAACAAGTCGTACATTATTTCACAATTATTTCTTGCAAATGACCTTATGAAAAACATAAAAATTCTTATAAATAATGGACATATACAGCTACACAAATACAAATGTTGCATACAAAAAAAACCCTTATACATTGCAGATACATAAATGTTGAATATGCATATACACAGCTGCATGATATATATGGATAAGCAATTAAATATACTACTGGAAAATAAGAATTAACTATATATAGGTATAGTTTTGTATGTATTCATAAATATGCATGTCAACGATAATAAATTTTATACCGTGTTCTGATAACTACTTATGACTAATGCTGACAGAATTTGCAGAACTTGAACAGAAAGCATTTCCAAAAAAATGTGTGGTCTGCCTTGTAATTGTTGGAATATTAAGGTTTAGAATTAGATTACAATAAGGTCACCTAGTGACTTAAAGTTTATTGTTAAAATAATTAGTTGCATTTCTGTGGGTTGGTAGTTCCGTGTCATATCCCTTAAAATTGTAGTATTGAGATATAAAATAAACAAAATAAATATTAAAAACATTAACTATTTAATATTATTATAATTATAATTATCAAAGATAATATTATAATTATAAATATTAATTAGAACATTATAATTATCGAGATATAAATACTAAATATTATAATCATTATAATATATTAACGTAAAATACATAATATATCAATATAAAAGATTATAATACATTGAAATAAAATAATAGCGTATATATTGATAATTCATTGTTATTATACTTCAATGATTAAAATACAAAATATTAAAACACAAAGAATCAATAAACAAATAAAATAAATATCAACATACATGTTAAGAATATATAAAAAGAAATATTAACAATTAATATGATAATAATTATCATCAGATAAATATTGTAATTAAAATTATCAAATATAATAATATTAACAATGTAAAATAAATATTAATAATTTAATATTATTATAACTATTGTAATATAATAAAACTAATATAAATTAAGATGAGCAAGCAAACTATGATATTGATGTAAAACAGCGATCCCATCTACCATATAAGCAGCGATTATGTGATGAATTAAGACAAACAATTAATAACATGTTATAAGGCGTGAGTATTAAGGGAGCAGCGATTATAATAGGAAGGTATAAATCAGCGATTGATTAATGAATGATTAAATGTTAAAACCAAGCAATGTGGACGGGAGGTGTTGAAGATAGGGCAACCATTCACTATGAAATGACACGTCCAATACAAGCATCCATTCTCTTTGATATTAAAAGCGGAAGAAAGGCAAACATTGGGGGAGGAGACCTAAAAAGAGATGCGAACAGCAAATGAGGAATATATTTGCACGTGAGAACTGCAGAGATAATCACAAAGAAATCAGAATAAAGGAATGGGGAGTAACTTAAGGAAATATTTATGACGCAATAGCAGATATAAACAGAAATAAATATTAAAGTAATAATAATCTAATGAACAGCAGCGATGGTAAAACAAGAGATAAAAAGGGTATATTTATTCCCCAATATTTGGGTGAGGAGAATATTGAAGAAGTAACTATTGCAGATATAGAAGAATAGACTTAATCTGATAAGTACATACCCATGTAAATAAATAAATATATATATTGAATATAATATGGTTATGGTATATATATTGTAATTCATATGTTGGATAAATAAATTATTACATGCAACTTACATTAAGATACTTATCTAATCAATATGTCCCATTGATGTCATTTTGGAATGGAGAAATCATGCAATGTCTTATAGCATGGGTGATATATTGAATTGGATATCTAATTATATTATTATAGTTATCGGGAGCAATTATACCCATTTTATCAGGTTGTATTTATCTATCTCATCAAGCAACCATGAAGAAAAGAGTGAAAGAGGAAACGGGAAATATAAATGAAGAATAATTATATAAAGGTTCCCAATAAGAGTAGAATATAAATGAAGAATAATTATGTAAAGGTATATATATGAGTACCAATAAATATAAGTAAGAATATAGGAGTACCAATCGATATAAGCAAATAATTATATATGAATATATCAATCCGATATAAATAAGGGAGTGATTATATGGAACATACACATATACATATATATATATATATATATATATATATATATATGTATATTATGTTTGATTATCCAATAATGATGCTTGCAGCAATTATTGTGTTTCAATGAGCTTTTATGACTTTACCTTGAAGAATAGACTTCGGACCAAAATTCCCTTTTGCTAGTGCTTGATGAGGATAGGGAGTGTGTGGAAGGGAAAGGCAGGTAAATCCACCCAGTGTTGGACGGAGCCCAAGACGGGTAACCAATCCTTGAGGGTGTCCAACTCGAGATGGTGCACGCGCCCTTGGCACAGTAAATCTACCATCCCACAAGGTTAAGAAAGAGGAAACAAGACGAAAATCTATTCCGATCAAGCGTAATAAGTCATATCAGATTATATTAATCATGTATTAGTTAACAATAATGTGTTTCATTTATCTTATTCCATCAATCTTTCATTTCTCTTTATCAAACAATCTTTAAAAATCAAAATTTTAATCTGCGCATTTTATGTCTCTAATACAGGGACATTACATTCAGAAAGTTAAGTTTAAAAGGCTTGTAGTCAGCATACAATATCTTTATTATGTTTTGTTAATATGGTTGTATCCAGCTATGTATTAATTGTTTGTCTGCTTTAGATAGCTATAAGAGATGATCAATAGATGGTTGTGTTCTCATGGTAATAGTGGAATATTTTAAATAGATTTTACATAGTCAAGGAAAGTAGTATGATCCTTGGCTAATCATCTTTAGTCTAATTTTGTAATAAGTTTTTGTGCAAATAAAGATATACTTTTACTCCTCTACTTGGTATGCATTGTTATTTCTATTATTAATTCAAGTGTTAATTTTATTAGATAGAAGAGCAAACATTTGGTGTTGTTTCCTTAAAAAGAAATTGGATTAGATTAAGAGATTCATGCCCTTAGACCCCAATAAAGGTGGGAAGAGACCACAATGTGGTCAAGATCAAGAGATCAAGCAGTCTGTAAGGATCGTAGAACAAAGATGAAGGAGGAGACAACTACAAGAAGAAACCAAAGAAACCCCAACTGTACAAATCCAAATTTGGAAAGTCCATTCTAAGAATAGATTTGATATTGGAGCATAGTTAGGAAAACAAATACATTTCCTTTACAAAGAAGCATACAAGGGCAAAGTGGGCGGAGATAGAAAGGCACTTACCACTACACAACAAAGCATGGGTCAATCTTTTTGACCAAGTAGAAAAGTCAGTAAAATCAGCATTAGACAAATAAGAATGGGAGATAGAATCTAAAGATTCATTGAAAGAAGTGTACAAGAGTAACCTTCGATGCATCGAAGAGTTGTTGATTGAAGAAGAATTGGTGATTGAACAAGCTGAGCCAAAAACTCTCGAGCCAAGGGTGTATAAGAGAGAACTTGACGGCTAAGTTACCGGTCCTAGTACTGGTTCGGGTTTGGGTTCAAGGCTTCAGTTTGCAGGTTTGGTCAAAAAAATTTGGGGGTTGGGTTTGTTTTGGGCTCGTCCATACAAAAACATATAAAAATCATAAATATATACATATTTGCAGCAGTAATTAAGTTCAAAATACACCACACATAACATCATATATTGTATAATAAACAAAACCACCATAAAAATAAAAAATATTACAATGTGAATTAGTCGAACTCAAATGTCATGATATATTATATATTATATATTAAAAATAAAAAATAATAATGTCAAGTGTCAACAATCAACCATCATCGATCAAGCATCATCATATGGTCTTCAAAACTATCATAATCACTTGTTGGCTCATTTTCAACATCAAGTGCAGCAAGGTGGAAAGTTGAAGCATCCAAGTCAATGTGCCCTGGCCTGATATCCCACTTCCTTGTGTCCCCTTCTTTGTAGCCACTTTGTGTGAAAGGAACCGCAAGTTTGAATGCACATACACCAAGTACTTTGTCTTTTTTGAGTGTAGTCGATTGCACTTTACTAAGTGGATGGAGTATGTGCTCTAATTCCTCTCAGATGCAAATGAACTAACAACCTATTAGGACAAACTTAGAGAGTTAAGAGCTATAAAATTTAAAAATTTAAATTATAAAATATAAATGTAACTTAAAAGATAAAAGATTTTTTTTATCAAACTTGCGATAAAATTTTGATTGCAAGAAGTTGTAGGTGTGTGAATGATTGGTCATGGAAGTACCACCAACTATGAGCATCAACCTTATACTTTTCATGAAGAGCATCAATACTATAGTTGTTGGAGTGTACAAAATCCATGAACTCAATCCTCACTACATCCTATATGTCAAGATCAATGAAGAGTTTGTGAAGTGCTGCCTTGTACCCTTGTTTGACTTCAACATCTCTATATGGGGCAATTCTTGTTGACACAAAAATGAGCTCAACACTATAATATTTGGGACTCAATGCAAAGGCAAGATGTAGTAGATGGTCATTTTGTTCTATCTCTTCAATAATTTTGTATAGTTGTTTGAAGAAAGTTTCTTCAAGATCTTTCTCATGCATTTATGATGGTTTTCATCTTCTTAATCATTGAGTCGATGCAATCATATATCTCTCCCAAACAAGGCCTATCCATCTCGGTATAACAAATCATATTCAATATGGACTCAATGAAACTAAGGAGATATTCAACACATCCCACCAAATGTCATCTAGGATCATTTGCTTAATATGTGTTGCCCTTGTAGTGCTAGATTTCCTCCATATGGACCAATTTGGGTTGATGACCTTGTTAGAAAGTGTCTCATGAACCTTCACAAGTCATCTCAAGACAATTGTGTTGGAGGCAAAATAGGTCTCAACAACCTGTTTGAAAATCAAAATTAAAAAAAAAAAAATTTACAAAAATTAAAATAAAAAATAAATAAAAAAGTTTACTAAAGTGAAACATATTTTATTAAAAATAAATCTAATTGCTTCTCTTACCTTCAAAAATTCCAATTTCAAGAATGTTTTGAATATACCTTGTGACATATGGTGGTTAGTGACAAACATTTGGATCTCTTCAACCTCAATATACACCTGTTTGATCCAATCAATTTTGATGCCAATTTTTTGTAGCATAAGGTTGAGGGAGTGGACAGCACAAGGTGTCCAAAAAATGTGTGAAAACGCTCCTCAACAAATAATCCAACCGCTCTACAATTTTTAGCATTGTTTGTTATGACTTGCTTAACACCCACTTCCTCAATGGTTGTCATGAGAATGTTAGCAATAAATGCACCATCTTTCACCTCCCCTTCACAATCCACTGCTCTCAAAAACATTTCTCCTTTAGGGGACACTACAATAAAATTGATCAATGGCTGTTTTTTTACATTTTCCATCCATCAGAAACAATGGACACCCTTGCTTTGACCCATGAATCCCTTATGGGCTTCAATGACTCCTCTTCAAACTTCACCTCATTTTCCAATAAAGTGCTACACACATTCTCAAAACCTGGGCCTTTGTACCTTTTTGGAGCCTCATTTATTGCCAATTTGGTGAGAAAACAACATTGAAAGCCAATCGATTTGCATAGAGACATCTTACTATGTGTTGATCGGTAATCTCTCGAGACCCTTTTTGAAATGCCATTTCCAATGGTCCGGGTGAGTGCAGAATCATGGGGGTCCAAAAGTGGCGATATAACCCAAAAGTGGCTGACGACATTTGTTTTATCCAGATTTGATGAAACGAAAAGGGTTTATTGATAAAAAAATTTATCTTTCCACCAATGTAAGATATGACTTATTTGGAATTAAATAGATAATTCTTATTGATTTTCTACATGCATTCTGATTAGCGTCTTGATTGATAGGCTGATTGAAAAAAATCTATAATTCTTAAATGATTTCACATTTTTTTAATCCGAAAGATGCAGAACATTCTATGCTTCCCATACTATAGGATTAAAAAAGAAAAAATGATTCATATATTTTGACCAAGTTATGGTGGTCAGACAAACAAGTTTTAATATTTTTTTAAATTTTCTAATAAAAATTCCATAACTAATTATTTACTTGCAAAAAAATTATAAAAAAAAATGTGGCACATCTGGGCATGTGTTCTCTAATTATATTGAAAGTACTACTATATTGAAATTTCAAAATTTCACCAAATAGATTTATTTTTTTCCAAAAGAGGACTCGTATCTTAGAAACTAAATTCGATTTAGTACAAATTTTGTTCTTACATACTTTTCAAATTATGTTAATACTCTATTCAAATATTTATGTCAAGTTTCCTAACTCTATTTTTCTAAATTTTCATTACCACTTAAGGGCCTAGTTTGGACCCCCATGATCCTGCACTAGCCCGTCCCTTTGATCTCTTACGTGTAAAGACCAAGGGTTGTTCTTCAAGTATGGACAAAATGGATGGTTCTCTATAGATTGAAGATTAGAAGGTGATGGAGGGGGGGTTCATTTCTCAAGACCCTTTCTTTAACAAAGGATGATTTGATTTGCATCTTGTTGCTTGGTTTGTTTTTCCTTGCTCATTAATATATGCCATGACATGTGCTTTTGAAACGGGTACACCATTTTTACCTAGGCAAGCTCTAATGTCTAGTCCAGGGATGTGGCACAAATGGCCTTTCACTAAAAATCGAAACATAACCCCCACCCCTAGAAGTTGTACTATATCAACATATTTCCAAAGGGGAGAGTTTGGGTCTATTTTGAAGCGAGGTTGACCTATGGAGCAAAAACTAGTTGCCATTGTAATAACTATGATAACAGGTTCAATAAGCATCACATTTGAAGAATTGAAACAAATGAATATATATATATATAGCTTAACTCATTTAAAAAAATTAAGCATGTGTTATAGATTCATAGAAGAATAAAAACAAAAAAAAACAAGAGAGTTCATTTATTAAAAAATGTGAAAAAAAAACAAAAACTTGAAAAAAACCTCTCTTTGGTAGAAATCTTCCTCTATGATTTCCTTGGCAACAAATGAACTGTTGCAAGTGCATAGGAATAGAAAACTAACCACTTTGGAATGTTCACCAATCAATCTTCAACTCTATTCATGCAATGGCAAGCAAGAATGACTTTGTTTTTTTCTTTAACATGTATTGGAATCCACATTTTAGGGTTTGGGGTGGCATTTTTGGCTTTTTAGTTAAAGTTAGATGTCAATTTTTTTTAATTTTTAAAATTCCAAATTTTCTATTGATTCGCATTGGTTCATCCTAGATGGACCCACAACTCTAGGGCGAGACCCTAGATGGCCCCCAAGGCAAATTGAATGTGGGCTCGAACCAATAGGTCATAGGGCCCAAACTACTAACGTAGCTTAAAGGTAATACAAGTGTGTAGAGCACTAAAGCAGAATGAGTTGAGGATCTCATGTGGCTAAGAGTGCGAGAGAAGGACAATAATGTTTGAATCAAGACTCTTCGGTGAGTAGGTTCCAAGCACCAAGGTTGCAACAAAGGAAAAACTTGGTGACTCCACCATCAAGCCCTAGCATTGAGAGGCAAAAACTACCCAAATTCACTAGCAAGTGATTAGAGGATCCGGTGAGGCATTGTAAGATTTGTGAAACAATACATGGGCAGCAAATGACCATGTAAGATTCCAGACCACTTTGCTACCAAAATTATAAATAATTACAATATGTCTACTTGGCTGTCATTTCATCAAACAGTTTGGCTGTATCTTTGATTTTGAAGTTAGTATTTGAGAACACTTGCAAACTTGTTCAATTCTTCATACATTATTCTCAGGGGTCATTTAATTCAATGCACACTAGACTGGGCAAGAATATATTCATTCATTCAAATAATCACCTTATATCTGCTATAAAAGATTAAAATTAAATATGATTTTCAGAATATAGGTACATATATTTTTCTGACCTGTAGGTCGCCTCTCCATATCACTTGATGCTAATTTTCCTGGCCACATATAGCGATTGGTCTTGGGCTCTAATTTTGACTCCCAAAAGAGATCGCTGTCCACAAAAATATGTCCGCACTATAGATGATAATTAACTCTTAATTAACACAGGTAGAATAATAATAGAATTTTAATAACTTCATTCCTTCCCAATCTCGTTTATTCCTTCTCATTGCAACCTGGAAACTCTCCAAATTCTCAACATGAAACCTCACTAAATATCTGAAATTTTTCTTTGTAGAAGACTTCCCAAATTTCAATAAAATGAAGCCCAATTGTGAATTCTGAAATGAATTCACCCAATAGAAGAATTGGGTTTTCCTCCAACCCACCAGCTCAAGGGCTTTCATCCTCGAGTCTCTTGAAAGCTACGCTCTCCAAAATGCTCCGGATAATAAATTTTCATGATGTTAATGAATCCCTTTTCACCACCTTTTAATTTTTTATTATTAAATATTTTTCTCCGCTAAAGTAACTTTATTTAATATTTTTTCCATCCATTTAATAAAGTCACTTTAATAATAAATAAATTAATTAAATATAAATGTCCAAAATATTATCTCAGGACAATTCAATATTTAATTAATTAAATTAATTTGTGTTGGTGATTACTCGAAAAACAGGGACATTATAGACCAAAAGGATAGAATGTACTAGCTACAGTCCTTTCCAACCACCTTAAGGGGTATAGCAATTGATTGGTACATAGAGATCAAATCAACTTCCAAAGCTCTATGATATGTTGAAACCCTCTATCAAGAGGCAATCCTAGAGGTAAATCATTGAACACTGTACCATGCTTGTCTAAATAGTTTGTACATCAACAGGATAAGATCTCTTACCATTAGATGTGGATGTATCTCTCACAAAGCATTGAGCTACCTACTCTATTGTTCCCTTATGGAAGGCTCTCTCCATTCTCCTACCCAAGATTGATGTAGGAGCACCATTGGCCATACCATGAAGCACAACCTCTTTACCTTCATGTTGGAATTTCAACTCCATGGTTTTGTAATTTTGTGAGATTTCCCCAAGGGAATGGAGCCATTGTACCCCTAACACCAAATTTGTTTCTCCTATGCCAATCACATATAAATCATCAGTAATGTTATGATCACCAAGTGCGATGTACAATCCTTTGACCCTCCTGGTGCATGGTATAGTAAATCCATTTGCCACAATAACATTAAATCTCTAAAATTCTTCTGTTGATAGCCTCTTCTATTTTACCAAGCTCTCATCAATTAAATTGTGGGTTGCCCAACTGTCAATCAATACTATCACCTTTTGTCCTTTCAACATTCCATGAACTCCAAATTGGTGTTACCTTGATGCACCTGAGAATGCAACTAAGGTACTACTAGTGGTCTTCCTCTCCCTCAATTACTTATGCTTCTATTTCTAGTTCTTACTCTTATGTTACTGCTTTTAGATCTTCTACCTCTTCCTCATCCTCAAAAATCACCTCTATGTAATGCACCTATCCTTTTGGAAGACAACTATGTCCTAGTTTCCAATGCTCTTTGCATGAGAAGCAAAATTTCTTCCTTTGGAATTCATTCCTTGGTAATTATTTATTTTGATAACCCTGCTGAGATGGTTTCTTTTGCTGCCCAAAAGTAGTGGGTTATGGCTGTCCATGAGGAGCTAATTTGGATTTCCCATGGGGTGTTTATCTTTGGTCCCGTAGGCTGAAATCTACCTTTAGGGGCTGAAGTATCAAGATCCAAGACCTTTTTAATAGCTTCCTATAAAGAGGTAGGGTTGAAAGCATTTAATAAGCCTCTAAGAGGTTCAACTAAGCCTTCAATAAGCAATACCACAAACCTCTTTTTTGACACATTAGATACCATAACAAATTTTAAAAAAAACAGCCACACATGCATCAATTATATGGGTTTGTCTAAGTTGAGCTAATTCATGAAAATGAATTTCCAAGTCAACTCTATCAAATCTCTCCATTAACCTAATACTGAACTCATCATAGGTAAGTGTGTAATTGTGTCCCTGTGTGATCAACCTATGATACCACCACTCATGTGTTACACCTTCAAGGTGAAAGGTGACGAATTTGATGGTTTCATCCTCTATCATGGACTTCAATGACAAGAAAGTATCCAATTTTTGTATCCAATAATGCATTGTACACTTAATGAATCCATCATATGAAGTGTGTGTCAATTTTCCCAATGCCTATTGGAGATCCCTTTGATTTTTTTGTTGCCTTATTTCACCTCTCTAACCACCCTTGTTTTTCTTCAAACCCATAAAATAGTAAGAGATATTTTATCCCTACTTTCAATTGGTAGGAGTCTACACTCCTCATAATTGGCTGCTATATCATTTGTTATAGATGTTTGGATCTCTAGCTAAACAACCACTTCTTTCTTATGGATGAAGTTGGGCTAGAAAGCTCTTGTAGAAGAACCAACAATTGCCCTATCTTTTGGTGAATATATTTCCTTGATGAACCACCTTCACCATTGTGTGACCTCAATACATTAGTATTCTGCATAGTAGAGACAAGTTGTGCCATAATGTCAACTAATCATTCTTGTCCTTCAACAAGTCTCTCAAAACTGATGCAGAGCAGGGTATCAAAGGTTAAACTCACTCAATCAATTCCTTGCCAAAGACTCAACCCCTCAAACAAAGTGATTTTCCTCGCCAACTGCCACTAGGCCTTGTAGGATAGAAAAAAAGGTATTTTTTTACATAACTTGAAGGGATAACCTCAAACCCACAACCTAAAAGCTGTTTTGGATACCCTTTTGGGAGTTCTTAAACATATTCAAAATTTAGGTATGATTGTTTTGTAACACAAAGGTCAAAAATCTGCTCCTACACTTGAATCCAGGCCTAATTAGGCTTGTTTGAATGGACCACAACAAGGATTTCAAAACCCAAGCTTCAAATCTTCACACTAATGGCTCAGACATGTAAAATAGGGTCTACCCAAACAATTCCAACCACTACAAACACTTCCCCAAAATCTTTTTTACAAACCCTAACTCCTATGCAACTTTTATGCCAAAAAAAATGGGGTTTTCAGCCTAGGGCATCAACAAATTGTCACCAATCTCCCTTCCCCTACTCTTGCCACTTCAAGAACACAAAAAACAACATGTCTACCCTCATTCCACCAGGTTTAAGGTTTATTCAATGGTGGAATGAGGAGAAATCCATGGTTTTCAGTCATAACTCACCCTTATGAGGGTTTCAAGTAGCTTGAAGAAAAAGTGCTCTAATTTACTCAAAACTTAATGAAATGAAATGAAACCAACTGCAAAAGAACAAGGATTCAATACACCATGAGTTCCAATCAAAGTTTGCTCACTCCTAGGCCGTACAAGACCATACAAGTTGTTGTAGTAGCAAATTAGGCTTCTAAAACACAGAAAAATAGTGTTTTATTGATATTCAATCTTCAAAGTAATCTTTGCAACCTTGTCTCAGCCTTCACAAGGCTTATTTAAACATTTGCAAGTCAAAACAGCCGACCCTAGCTGTTTTCCAACTCCCCAACTATTCAACTTCTTCAAAATGTAAAAATGCAAAGTTGCTTTGACAACTTTTGCAAGTTTTTGCAACATAGAGCAACTTTTTACAAATTTTACCCAATTGACTCCAAAATGACTCCAAACCACTTACAAACAATGTAAATGGTCTTAAAGACCTTATTACACACAAAATGACTCAACTAGACCAAAATACCAACATTTAACAACTTTTCCCATGATCACCTTGGTGCCCTGCACCATACTCCCCAGGCAAAATGAACTCAAGTCCCCTTGAGGACAGTGTTGCAACAGCAGATTCATGTTTGATCTTGTCCTTCTCTGACCTCCAAGTGACATCTCCATTTGGCAAACCCTTCAAATGGACTAAATACTAGAAATAGGCATTGTCTTTTGTGGTTTTGAGCTCCTTGGCACCTATGACACACTCCAACTTCAGGGACTTGTTTGGTGGATGAGCTTTGACTAGTTCTTCACCTAAGAATGTTGTTGAAGCTGCATCATTACCTGCTACCATATCTCCTTCATCCTTGTAATGAACCTCCTTGTTCTCCACTTTTGGTGTATGCTTGAACTTGCTCTTTTTCCCTTGTAGTTTATCTTTGATCCCTTCACCTTTGCTGCTCACCTCTTCCATTTGTTGAGTCATTTTGGTCTAGTAACTTGATTTAGTTCGAAAAAGGGGACATTACACTCTTGTTGTACAGTTTAGCTTTGACATTTCTTTTGTATGCTTCCCACATGTCATCCTATAATCTGCTATTCTCACCATCTGCCCCCATACCACTAAACATTTGGAGTGGTCTGAGCTTATATGGTTCAACGTACAACTCCCTACTCCTCAACTATTTTTCATCCACCATATGGCCTTCCATACTATTGACCACCATACGACTTATTTCCTCACATCTTCTTGCTCCCACAATAAACTCCGTCATCACTGCTGTCATATGCCTCCTAGCAACAACTTTCATATGACCCTCTTCCCACCCCATTACTATACAATCCAAGGTTTGGTAAAGAAGCATTTTTACTGTACAAATTGCAGCTGCTCCAATTGTATTAGAGGATTCCAGTTGTTTGTGAGAGTATTGTATGCCTTGGGAAGTTCTTTACCATTCAAACTACTACAAGGTTTGATCTCATTTATATATGGTACAATTTCTCAATTGGTTGCTTTGCCATCAACCATATAATGGAAGGGATTTTAGTTTATCAAATTCAATCTACTGTTGAAAGGTTAGAAAATTTTGATTGCACAATATGACATTATTTTGTATACATCTTCTACAGGCCGTTTCAATAGTATGACATACGAGGGAGTATTCAAAGTTAGTTGGAATAACTACTTGTGCAAACTTTGAGAATTTATATTTAATTATTGTTATAAGGAGTTAGGAGCACATTTATTCCAAGCACTTGCAATTCAAGAAGTTCAACAGCTACAAGGTTCAAAAACAATGTCAATCATGGTTGAACACCAATCTAATTGGAAATCCTTCTTCATATCGCACCGTCACAAGTTAGGAAAGTCTTACTGAATGTTACTTGATGCTTACTTGTTTTCTTTGTCATCTAGAAAATGACCTTTTTCTTTTAGGGGGCATGTAGTGAGCATACAATGCCTTTATTATATTTTGTTAATCTAGTTGTATCTGATTATGTATTAATTGTTTGTTGGCTTTCAAGTAGTAATAGGAGTGAGTTGATAGATGGTCGTGTTCTCATAGCAACTGTCAAGTCTTTTAAATAGCCTTTGCATAGTCAAGGAGAGTAGTCTAATCCTTGGCTGGCCATCTTTAGTCTAGTCCTATAATAACTTTACATGAGAATAAATATATACTTTTACTCCTCTATCTAGTATGCATTGTTATTTTTGTTATTAATTCAAGTATTAATTTTATTAGATAGAAGAGCAAACAACGCTTTATAAAAGTCATATTGTGATGCATCCAAATGTAAATAATATGAACATTATTTATGTTTTCTTACTATACAAATGTAGATGTTTTTTATTTTTCAATATGGTATCAAGCCCCAAAAGACATGGGCAAAAAGGGCAGCATTTATGTAAGGATACAACCACAAAGATAATTCTCCAGCCATAGGATAATGCTTTATTCGCCTCAGCTTTGTGAATGGTGTTGTGGAATAATGCTTTACTCACCTCTTTGTGTCACCTTTCTCCATTGACCAGCTTATAAAAAGAGCCATCAAACCCTTCCAAAATCCTTCTATCAATTGGCTTACAGGAAGCGATATTGAAACAATTTTCTGGTTGGTCATATGCCTAGAGCATTGTCTTAAAGAAATAAATGTTGAGGTTAAAAAATTGCCTAACTCTGCTATTCAAAAGTATGCAAGATTTCAGCTTATCAAGAATGTGTTGGTTGAAAATTTTGTATACTTAAGAAAGCATACAAAATTGTGGTTTCGACCACAGCACGTGAGATGAAACTCTCCTAATTAAGGGAAGGCTCCCCCTTTAACTAAACAAAACTAATATGGGTAGGACAGCGATCGTTCCTCTTATTTCAGGAAATATTATATTTTTTTCTCTTCGCAGAAAAACAATAGCAAACATTAAGAAAACTTATTATAGCAGCTATGCAATGAAACCAAGAAAGAGGAAATAAAGTTTCCTGAAAGCACAAAGACTTCCATCACTTCCTCCGAGACGGGAAAACAACCAACAAGCGCAAAGTCTTGAAGACCTGAAATCCTATCTACCCTTTTTAGAATGATTACCTAATGATAATATACAACATAAAACAACACAAAGTTTGCAACTATGATGTACCTATTAACTACTCTAAATGAGAACTACCACGAGCACAAAGTCTTGCAATTCTTCTCGATTTCTAAATACTAACTACGAATTCAACCTTCAACATTTATAGCACAAAGTCTACAGATATTTCAATTGAATCTCTCTTCAGCAATATTCCACAATCTCCAAGTAGTCACAAAGTAATGCTCCAAAATGACATAAGAACATAAAGGATGCAAAGTAGGGCTTCAACACAAAGTCTAAAATTCCAACTCTTTGATATTACTTGAAAAATCACAACTTATAACTATAAAACTCAAAAAAGTCTTTATGAGTACAAAATTCTGCAGAAATTTCTTGCTTGCTCAAAAGATAAGATTACAAAGACCCCCTCAAGTATTTATAGGAGAGAGGCCTTGAGAAAAAGGTGGGAGGATCTCAACAAACTTGAAAGAATCACTCAACCACAAACTAACTGCAATTGACTTATTCAAAATTACAATCCAAATTGTGATTTGTCTTGTAAGAAATTACATGTAATTACATTTTCCAAAACTGCAAGAAAAAAGAAGACTTGCAATTGCAAAACTTGTTTTTACATATATTTTGTCGAAAATAAAATACATAAAACAACCTAATATTTTTCATTCCGCCCCATTCCTAGCTTTGAAAGATAGAAACTTGTTGATAATTCCCTGCAATTCATCAGGATCGGGACCAAGTGTGTTTCTAGCAATGACAACGGTCTTTATGATAACATCATGGTATTTGACTGTCGCCTCTCTATGTTCTTCAAAAGCAGCTTGCATCTTGTCAAAGATCATCCGGTGATTGACGAACTTGTGGATTGTATCCATAGAGAACTGATCTGAATCTAGCTCTTGGTGAAGATTTGCAGTAATCTGAGAAACAACATCACTGGCTACAAGCAATTCCCCTTCATGACTTAAAACTTTGCAAGGGGTTTTCTCAAAGTTTGAAAGAATGTCATGCTCAACTTCAACACTTATCTCAAGGGTAGCCTGGACATCTTTGATAAGATCTTGAATAACTAATGACTTGTTTGTCATAAGTTCCTCAAACTCTATATACTTTTCTCTCTTTGAAATCACCGAGTTACTGCAAAGGATTTCCAGCTTCACTTGATCTATCTCATGCCAAATTCTTAAATCTTTCTCAAGAGAATGTAGGCTTTGCTGAAAGGCTTCCAAAGTTTGATTCATTTTCAATCTTGCTACTTTAACAGTGCTCAAATTCTTCAATGCCTTTTCGACCACTGGTATTCCTTGGTCAATTAATTGGGCTGTCCAGGAATCAACAGCTTTAGCTTTTTGTGCAATTTTTTCTAATTGCCTGACTGATTCCTTAGGAGAAAACGAAGATAATGAACCAACTGTTTCTGAAGATCTAATAATCCTTTGAATAACTGAAACTAATTGTTCATTTTCTTCTTTGAGCTTTTCCTTCTTGGCTAGAAGTTCATTGTAGCTTTGTGCCAAGATTGTCACTGAACTCTGAGCATCTTGCATCATGTTAGCATGAGTCTGCTTGCCCAATTCCACACTAGTGAATTTGTAATCAAACACCTGCATCTCTTCATGTGGTTTGTCAACAAGAGGTTCTGCTATCTCAGCATATTTCATCTTATTGCTGTCAACAAACACTTGCGAGACTGTTTTTGCTTTCTTTGCAACCCTTGGTTTGGATTTCTTTAATTTCTAAAAATCAAACACATCAGGAGAGACTGCTTGTTTCTTTCTCTTCGGAGCAACTGAGTTTAGCCATGGAGGAAGATCTAAGGTTCTCACATCTGAAACAGCAACTACGAACTCGGTTTGTGTGATAGTTGTAATTCTAGGAGGTGCCTCAGTTTGTATAGCAACAATGGTTTGCTCAAAAGACAAATTGTGACTTGGATCAGCCATGAAACAATCAAAGCTTGCTGCTGATGTATCTATCTCTTGGAGAGTTATCTCTAACATTGCCGGAAATATTGGATTTGTATCAAATACATTCTCCAAGTTGTCATGCAAGCTTCTCATGGGTGTATTCATTATTGATGTGGTTGAGGAATGATGAATAGCTTCTGAAGGTGGGATGGAAGAAACGAACACTGTGGAGAAAGAATCAACGTCACTGTCAATGGGAGATATAGGGGATATCGCTGAAACAGGTATTGAGCTTCAACGTGAGGAGACATTTCACTTAGAATAGTAGAGGTTTCAAGAACCTCTTCTTCTTGCTGATCCAAAACTTGAATCTGCGTTTCCTTAACTTATTTCCCCTTTAGTGTTTCTTTCTCCAATGGTTCTTCCACAACTCGGCTAACTCTCAACTTAATCTTGGTACCTGAAGAGGAAGCTCCTTCTTTTGATCTGTCTCTAACCTCTGACTTCAATCCTTTGGGTCCAGCTGAATCATCCTCAGCTTCGATTTTGATTTTTATAGTCTTAACACCTATGCTTTTGAGCCAAGTGTTGGTATTTGCTAAGACTGACGGAAACCTATCAAAAATAGAGGTAGATTCCTTCTATGACCACTAGATCGCAGGAATGGGTGCGTTAGCAACCTCTTGTTCTTCATATTCAGGATCTAAAACCTACCCATCATCAATTACTCCTTTTGGAACTAAGGTCAGATTGAGATCAACAACTTGCTCCACCATGAACCTGCAGTAATCCATTCTATAGGTATCGTTTTTTGTTCGGAGGTCTGCCCAAATGTCTTCAATGCGGTGCACATGAGTGAAGGCCCTTTTAATTTTGTCTTTCACCCTTCTGTAGTCAAATTCCATTCTGGCCTGGAATTTCTTTAACCTTATCTCCTGAAGTTCAGCCTCCATTGCTTTTGCCCTTGAGGAAGTTGTCAAAGAATACCTCCCAATCATCAATGGATTATGTGATGAAATACTGACTCCAGTCTTATGTTGTGTAGCTTGACGTGCATGCACTGTCATCAACTGCCTTCCCAGCTCCATCAAAATGATCTTATCTGTCAGATACCTTGGAAGCATATAAGGTTGGTCTTCAAAACAACCAACTCTTATGTAAGAGAAAGTAGGGAATTGAAGAAAAAGACAGCCATATTCGTTTACTTTCCTCCAAGCAGCTTCAGATACCCTGTTGTTCTCCGATGCTTTGTCAAATAAACACATGAGATGACCAAAGAAAGCATCTTGAACCCTTCTATAATGCACCTGACTTTGCCTTAATGTCAGCGGATCGTAATACTCCCATACAGGCACCAATGATCTATCACCTTTGGTAGAAAGGCCTGGAAACTGCCTCAATGAAGCTGCTATATAAACCAGATATGAATTCATATAGAAGGTGAGTGTGGTGGGAACCTGTGCAAGTTGTTCACACAAACTATCGTTGATTATTTCACCCCAGAAAATTGGGTACTGTGCCTTTCTGATAACCACTATGAATTAATACATCCAGCTTTCAAACATATTGGAAACTTTCAACCCCACTATTCTGCTCAGGAGAGTGATCATATCATTAATTTCTTCCTTAAAATCAGACCGATACAATTTGGGTATCCGGGTCACACAAGGTCGTGATTTGAGAAGCCACTTGTGATTGATATGCTTGATACAATCATTCTTTTTCTGCTCGTAATGATTATGAGAACTCTTCATTGTGATTTCTGAATATGTAGGAGCATCAAGAACTCTAAAAATTCTGTTGATAGTTTCAAGATCAAGTCTGATAACCACCTTGCCGTCATCATCCCTGATGGTTCTGGATTCACTGTCAAAGTGGGATGCACATGCAAAAACAAAATCTGGCTCAGGGGCAGCAACAGGAAAAGAAGATACCAGGTGAATATGACTTCTCAGCAACAACTGCATATCATGAGAAGTCAATTTCTCTACCCTCTTAAGAAACTCGAACATATCAACATGACCAATTTTTGTATCCTTGATTTCATCAATATTTGAGACCACGTGAGATGGAGAAATCTCATTCTGATACTTATCAAATTTGTGTTTCATCTTTTTGTTTGTTGGAGAAGCTAGTTCATCTGTCATTGAGCAGGAATCTGCAAGGTTGCGATGAAAACCCCATAAGGTCAAAACATCACCAGCATCAACATGTGCAGACATGGTAAGACTCAAACCCTAGGGCAATGAAACTGTTTTCTGAATGATGATGGAGAATGAATGGTAAAGACCAATTCGGATCTTGGTGGGCTGATTGCAAATGAAAGCAACGTTTCACCTTCTTGGAACAGCCAGACAAAACTCCTAACTTGAATTTGAAGTCAAGTCAAAAAGTTCAACTTTTAGGTTTTTTGAAGCATTTCGGGTTTTTGAGTGTCTTCAGCAACCTTTACAAAGCGCAGTTGGGATTTTTTGAACATTTAGCAATTTTATTTTTTGCAACTTTTACAATTGCAATTCTTGTGACAAATCCCGACTTCGTATTTGATAATGAAAATCCGAATTTAAGCCAAAGCATTTTTTTTTTGCGAAAAATGGCAAAGAGGATTTGATGATTTGATCAAAATGAGATGAGTGAAATGAAAGAGGCGAATTTAGTGAAGGAAAATGAGAATGGAAAATGGAGAATGAAGAGGTGAGAAAATGACAGGGTGAAGATGAAAAACATGTTTTCACCCAAAGGAAAGACACTTAGCAAAAATGGCTTTTGTGACAATGACATTTTCAGATGCAATGTATATGATATTACTTAGCAAAAGACGTTTTGAGTAAACACACGGTTTTTGGAAGCGAGGATCTCATAAATTGCAAAGCACAATTTCATACACACGATTTTCATTCAAATACCTCCTTTTACAATCGTATTTTCAGGCAACAAGACTCTTTGATAATTTTGAGCATGAAGAACACGGGCATAAAAAAAACGTTTTTGCTAAGAAACACGTTTTTTTAAAACTTTGAAGTTTATACTCAGCAAAACACGTTTTTAAAATGACAAAACACAAAAATGTTTTCCTTATATCTTTCAGCTTTGACAGATTATGCAACCACGATTTCACTATGAAGAGACATTTTTAGAAAAAGAGACTCAAAAATGGCTTTTGAAAAGACTTTGCACAACAAAATGAATGAAAAACGCCTTCACCTTGTATTACGTAATTTTCAAATGACAAGAAAACAACAAAATATAAAGAAAATAAAGCCATACCTGAAAAATGAAGCTGAAGTGTAAAAATGAAGAAAACCCTAGAAAACTTGCATTCTCTTCAACAAAACGAGAGCCTAAATCTTCAAGCTGAGGACGTGAGTTCAGTTGCAGAATTTATGAAAGCTTCCACAAAAAGAGGTAAGCAATTGAATTTGAACACAAACTCCTCTTGAAATTTGGGCGAACTCTCAAATCGGGTTTTTGGAACCAAGCAACAATCGAAAATGACCAAAATCGGGTTTTTAAGCTCACAGCAACTTTTTTTATTACTCCTGAGTAAAATAGGAACTTTTTGGCACTTCAACAATTTTATTTTTGTCAAACAAATCAAATCGGAACTTTTGGCTCTTTTGGCAATTTTCATTTTGACAAAATAGGAACTTTTTATAACTTAAGCAAAAATCGGACCTTTTTGAAGTTTTAGCAATTTTGCTTTTGACAAAGTAGGAACTTTTCACAACTTAAGCAAAAATTGGACCTTTTTGAAGTTTTAGCAATTTTGCTTTTAGACTTAAAACTTCCTATTCTGCTGAGCTACCTCAAAAACCCGAATTTGACCAAAAAGATAAGAAAAATGACTCAGAATTTGACAAAAACGGAAAAAGGAGCTGATGAAAGGATGCCTAAGGGAATCATCAACTGAAATCTAAAGTTTTTTAACCTCAATACCTCGTAAAACGTGCTTTGGAGAGAAAAACTTCAATTTTTTTATAGGTTACCTCAATTTTTGCTATGCCAAAAATTGAGGATAACAGAATGGAAGAAGGATTTGTCTTTCATTGCTTTTGCTATAGGTAATTAAATTTGTACTTTCAAACATGAGTAGGATTATGTAGAGATGTGATTGAAAATTACACCATAAAATTATTTATATTTACTTGGATAGCAAGGACCATAAATTATGGATTTATATGATTATGGAGTTACAAGGTTAATTTGATCATTTTTTTTTCTAAGTATTTTTTTTTTAAATAATGGAGATTCCTTTAGACAAATATTTTAGCTTCCACTTTCATACTTGGAAAATGAAAATTCAAATGCAACTAATGAATAATGGATGAGAATGAAAAACCACCTACAAGTGCAAATAAGTTATTGGATTCGCATAATAGAGAAGATAAAGCCAAAGATATTATTAGTTTGCTCTTTCTGACTCTAAATTAGATCATGTAGATTTAGAATAATCATCAACAATAATTTGGGATAATTCGAATAACATGTTTGGAGAAAAAATAGTTAATGCAATGTTTCCCCTAAAACTTTAACTATTTAATTCAAGATGGATGATAGAATCACTATGTTAAATTACATAAGCAATTTGAGGTCTCTCTTTAGACAACTAGCAGAAATCAAGGCTCCAACAAATGATGATGATGCTAAGATTATTTTGTTAAACATTTTTCCTTTGAAATACAATAATGCTATTTTTACTCTTAGTCAAATAACTTCTCAAACTCTCGAAGATATTATTTCAACTCTTTTAGTGGAAGAAAAGAGAACAAATGTAAATGATATAGAAGTTGATTTTCAACATGAGAATGTATTATACTCATGAAGTAATAATAAAAGATCAAATACAAAAATAGGGGAAACTGAATGATATTACTGCAAGAAAAAGGGTCACACAACTTGGACTTGCAGAGCTCAAGCCAATAATGTTCTCCAAGGAAAATAAAAAGACAAATCAAATGAAGTTAATTTAGCTTGTGTTGAGAATGAGGATTTGCTAGAGACTTTTGCTGAAAATTATTGTTTTGAAGATACTAGGAATTGATACCTAGTTTAATAAGCCTTCAAATTGGAGGCTAGAGGCATTGAAGGCTAGAGAATTTCATCATCTCGAGTCAGCTTCTCACCTAGAGATGGTGCTCATATGTTTTTGTTTTATTTTTTTGATGTTGACAATATTGAAGAATGTTGGACAAGGGGGAAGGCATAGATGGATGGGATGGGATGGACAACCTCAAAAGTCCAAAATTCCAACTACTTACAAACTTTGGCACATGATGAACACACAAGGGGAAACTGTCATGTCCCCTTCTCAGTGACATCTCTCGGAGTACAGGATTGGCCTATCACACGACCCTCGTAGGCTGATAGACTGGATAGAGGGTCACTTCGGAGCTTGGCTCAGCTTCAGTTAGCTGAGATTGATCAGTAGTCTTTCGTTTTGGCTCAATCGGAGACTTTTTGCAGAATTGCTATTTTTAGCAGTTCCTGGCAGGCAGTGTGGGACCCCTGCTATTTTTAGCAATATGGCTTTGGCTGTATTCGGAATCACTTCAGAGTTCGTTAGCTTCAGACGGATCAGTCATCGGACGAGTATCGAGGAAGATATTAATATTTAATTGCATTAATTAAATATTAATCATTTAATGATTATAATATAAAGTTATAATATTAAATTATAACTTAAGTGATTTCTCATTGAGGGGTGCGCCATCATCAGAAGGGGCCTATTTGGCAATTAAATTATGATTTAAATATTTGGCTGAGGACTATGGAGAATTAAAAGAATTAAAATGTCAAATATTAATTAAAACCCTATTCTTAAGGAAATCGCACTTTTCAGCATATTAGAGGATTTGCCTTGGGTTTTGAGCCATTATGTCATTTTATGAATTGAAAATTGATCAAGTTTTGAGCAGAGCACAAAAGCTTTAGGGTTTCAGTCTCGAATGCATTGGGGAATGAGCCATCTCCAGTGAGAGCGATTCAGAGGGTGTGAAATAACACCTGATTTATTGCCAGCACAGAGGTTTCTTCATTCAGGAGAAATTACAGAGCATCACAGATCATCTATCTTCAGAGGTTTTGTTCAGGGTTTCATTCAGCAGGCATATATTCATCTTGGCGCCTATTTCTATTGATATCTGGAGGTTCTTGGGGAAGCCGTACTTTTATTTATGCTGTTGTAGCCGTACCATCTACTGACAGGCCGTACCACCATGATTAAGGGCGTATTTTCTCTTTGAAGAAAATCGCTTGCTTTTGGGTCAGTCTGCCCTTGCTATTTTGGGCGCCTATACCTCTGGCACTATTCTGGATCTTCTGAAGGAGGGAGAAAGTAGTCTTATAGCAGCCATACCAGTTATTTCTAGTTGCTGATTATCAGGTTCTTTATTTAAAATATTGTCATTTCCTTATTGCATGCTACCAGATCTTATTGTATTGATTTCCATTTTGAACAATAAAGATGCGCCTCCAGTAGAACTTGAATTTCCTATCTATATTGGCAGTTTAGGATTTTATTTGAATTTATTACCTATTTTATGCAAAATCGCATTCTTCATTATTTATGCAAAAACACCAAAAAAATATCAAAACTTCAAAAACAAACAAAAACAGTCGGATTCAGAAACAGAGGAAACAAGGGGTTTCTACAGTGGTATCAGAGCTAAATCCTGCCATCCTAAGGGTTTAGCCATCATATGCAGCCAGACGAGCTTGAACCATACAGGTATTATACACGCAGACGTGCCTTGATTGACAGGCAACGGAGTTTGAGTAGGCAGCCAAAAAACATGGCTGACAGGAATGACAGGGCTGACAGAGCAGATATACCTAGAGATCAGGATGATGCCGAGGTTTTAAACACTCTCAGAGACTTACGTGCAGGTCAACGGTAGTCTAACGATGTGCTATAGCAGTTGGCAGTGGCAATCCAGAGGTTAGGTATACAGAGGAGACCGTCACCACAGCGTGACGATAACAGGAGTGATGCAGGATCTCGGAGAGCACCTAGGACTGTTTCACGGACAGCAGACAAGCCAACTAGGCCTACTTTTGTGAGACAGGAGCCCGATGAGGCTATTGTAGGTGAGGAGCATGAGGAGTTGTTCGTAGATACACTGATGGCAGCGAACGAGGAGTGGGAGTTAGTACCACCTGATGTCAGAGAGAGGATTTCCTTTGACCGATTTGTTACACAGAGGAGAGAATATCGCAGAGGACGACAGGATTGGAGACCTAGACATCAGAACAATGACCTAAAACATGCTACAAACAAACTCAATCTAGCGATGTTCGATGGTAGTGGCAAGGTGACAGCCCAGGCATGGATCAGTAAGTTAGACACATTCCTCACATTACGCCCGATGGCTGAGAGAGATGCTATCCGTTATGCGACACTGCATCTTGAGGGAGTGGCTTACGATTGGTGGCACCACGGTATGGTGACCTTACAGCATGACAGGATCACATCATACCAGGAGTTTGTGGACAGATTGGTTGAGCGGTTTGACAGGAAGGATCCAGAATCCTACTTCAGAGACTTGGCTCAGTTGAGACAGAGTGGCAGTTTGGAGTCCTATATTGGTGACTTTCAGAAGTTATCAGTCATGGTTCCGAACATTTCAGAGAGGCGATTGGTAGTACTCTTCCTGGAGGGTTTGACAGAGCCACTGAGAGGTTGGATCAAAGCCTTTGATCCTCCTTCTTTACAGGAGGCGATGAAGAAAGCACGAAGCATGGAGTTGGCAGCACCTTCTAGTAGATTTAACTCCCGAGGGTCTTCGTCATTTAGAGATAATAAGGGCTTTAACAGAAATAAGGACAAATCTGATTTTAACAAAGAAAAATCAGACTTTAAAAACGATTCGAAAGGTAAATCAGCAGCACCACCTTTGGATCGTGAGGCCCTTAATGACCTACGCAGGAAGAAGCTTTGCTTCTACTGCAAAGGACCGTATGACGCCAATCACGATTGTCCTCTAAGACCTAAGGGCAAGGCAAATCGAGTGATGTGGGCATATTATGAGGACTCAGAATCAGAAAATTCCGAACAGCAGGAAAGTTCCGAGGATTCAGAGTCAGAGGCTCCAGAGCCTAGAGCTGAGACAGAGCCAGAGCTTCAGATACAGGAGGCACGGCTATCTAGCATTCAGCAGGAGGGCTCATTCAGGATTCGGGGTGTGTTAGCAGGACAGAGGGTCATCTCCCTTCTTGATACGGGAGCCACACATAATTTCATTGATGCTAGGTTTGTTGAGAAACGTGGACTCATCACTGAGGAGTTCGAGGGCATCAGAGTCAAAGTGGCAGATGGATACACTTTGAGATGCGAGCGCATGATTAAGGATCTCCCCTTACGCTTGAACAATTATGAGTTCAAGGCAGATTATTATGTTGTTAATATGGGAGACATTGATTTAGTCTTGGGAATGAAGTGGTTACACTCATTGGAGGAGGTTACACTTCGTCTCAAGGACATGGAGATCCGTTTTGAGGTCGACGGGAAGACTCACATACTTAAGGCAATACGGGACAGCGACCTTAAAACAATTTCCTTTCGCCGAATGGAGCGGCTCATGCGTCATGATATGGTAGAGTGGGCTGCAGAGTGTCATTTAGCACCTTTACAGGAGGGACAGCAAAAGACAGAATATCATCCTGACATTCAGAAGTTGAGAATCAAGCATGACAAGGTGTTCAGTGATATTCCGCCAGGTAGACCTCCAGACAGAGGGATAGAGCACATCATTGAGCTCGAGGAGGGTGCGAAACCCGTTATGATAACTCCTTACAGGCATCCTAAAAGATTGAAGGATGAGATCGAGAAGACAATAAAGGAGTTACTTGCTATGGGTCACATTCGACCAAGCAAATCACCGTTCGCTTCTTCTGTTGTATTGGTGAAGAAGAAGGATGGAACGTTGCGCATGTGCATTGATTACAGGGTCCTGAATAAGAGGACAATCAAGAACCGATACCCGATACCGAGGATTGATGAGCTTATTGATGAGCTCCATGGTGCCTGTTATTTTACTAAGATTGATTTACGGTCGGGGTATCATCAGATCAGAGTCCGTGAGCAGGACATAGAGAAGACAGCCTTCAGATGTCATTGTGGGCACTTCGAGTTCGTAGTGATGCCATTTGGGCTCACTAACGCACCAGCCACTTTTCAGTCCACGATGAACAGGGTTTTTCATGCATTGCTGAGGAGGTTTGTGTTGGTTTTTTTCGATGACATCCTGATTTACAGTCGGACTTGGCAGGAGCACTTGGCTCATTTGGAGACAGTGTTGAGCATCTTGGAGAGGGAGTCCTTGTACGCCAAGGAATCCAAGTGCGACTTGGGAATGACCGAATTGTTATATCTTGGTCATATTATCAGTGCAGATGGAGTGCGTATGGATCCTGAAAAGATCCGCGCCATTATTGATTGGCCCACACCGGCAAACCTGACACAGTTGAGAGGGTTTCTCGGTTTGTGTGGATTCTACCGTAGGTTCGTGAATGGTTATTCACGACATGCAGCCCCGATGACAGATTTGATGAAAAAGGGGGCATTTGTTTGGACTTCTGAGGCACAGGAGTGTTTTGTGAAGTTCAAGGAGTTGATGACCACATGCCCTGTTTTGGCACTACCCGACTTTACGAAGCCGTTTGAGCTTCAATGTGATGCATCAGGTGAGGGCATTGGTGCGGTGCTTATGCAGGACAAGCACCCGATAGTGTACGAGAGCCGCAAGCTCAGAGGACCCGAGAGATTGTACAGCATATATGATAAGGAGATGCTCGCGATTATGCATGCTTTAGCAAAATTTAGACAATACCTTGTTGGCAGCAAATTTTGCATTAAGACTGATCATAACAGTCTGAGACACTTCTTGGGGCAGCGAGATCTCAATGACAGACAGCAGAAGTGGGTCAGTAAGTTGCAGGCTTATGACTTTGATATTTCATATATCAAAGGTACACAGAACGTAGTGGCAGATGCACTTTCACGGAGACCGTACTTGAGCACTATGGTTCAGATTTCGGAGGATTGGAGGCATATGATAGTGGCAGAGTATGCCAAGGATAGTTGGGCTTCCAGTATTGTTGAGGGATCAGCAGTTGATACCAGGTACACACTTGTGAATGACTTGATCATTTACAAGCACAGGATATTTCTGATTCCCGGTTCAGAGGTGAAGAACATGGTTATGCGAGCCTTTCATGACATCCCTACAGCAGGACATCCCGGATACTTCAAAACGTACAGGCAGATACGGGAGAGGTTCACATGGAAAGGACTCAAGAGAGATGTTCTTCAGTATGTGCGTGAGTGCCCTGTTTGTCAGCAGAACAAGCAGGAGAACACGTACCCGACAGGTTTACTACAGCCACTTCCGATTCCTGACAGGAAGTGGGAATGCCTGTCGATGGACTTTATCACGGGCTTGCCTAAAGCCCAAGGGCGTGATTGTATTTATGTAGTTGTGGATCGGCTTACGAAGTATGCCCACTTCTTTCCGATCACCACGACTTACACAGCTACACAGGTAGCAAAGGTGTTCTTTCGTGAGATATTCAGACTTCATGGGTTGCCTCGGAGCATTGTGAGTGACAGAGATAGTCGGTTCCTGAGTAATTTCTGGCAGGAAGTCTTCAGGCTTTGTGGGACCGAGCTTACACCGAGCACCAGTTACCATCCACAGACAGATGGGCAGACGAAGATAGTGAATAAGCGGGTGGAAGGATATCTCAGAAATTATATTGCAGGGCAGCAGAAGGCATGGGTCAAATGGATACATTTGTGTGAGTATTGCTATAACTCGACATTCCATATGACCATTCAGATGTCACCCTTCATGGCGTTGTACGGGTATGAGGCGCCGAGTTTCCTTGATTTGCTACTGAGCGACAGTAGAGTGCCGAGTGCAGGAGGATGGTTGCAGGAGAGTCAGGACACTATGAGGGCTCTCAAGGAAAATATTGCAAAGGCACAAAATCAGCAGAAGCAGTATGCAGATCAGAAGAGGACGGAGAGGCATTTCGAGGTTGGTGACATGGTTTACCTCATGCTGCAGCCCTACCATCAATCCACTCTTAGGAAGAGTGGGTCAGAGAAGCTCAAGCCACGTTACTACGGTCCTTTCAGGATCCTGAGGAGAGTTGGCGAGGTGGCTTACGAGCTTGAGCTTCCAGCAGAGAGCAGGGTACACAACGTATTTCATGTATCACGCCTCAAAAAGGCGTTGGATCATCGTGTGGTACCGTCTGCAGTCTCACCTCCCTTAGATGATGAGGGAAAGTTGATCTTAGTACCTGAGTCCATCCTGGAGTACAGGGAGAGACAGTTGCGTCGGAGGACTGTCAGGGAATATTTGGTAAAATGGAGAGATTTGCCGGTTGAGGATGCGACATGGGAGAGCGAGGAGATTCTGCAGCATCCGGCATTGAGGTTGCTTGAGGACAAGCAATTTCAGGAGGGGCGGACTGTCATGTCCCCTTCTTAGTGACATCTCTCGGAGTACAGGATTGGCCTATCACACGACCCTCGTAGGCTGATAGACTGGATAGAGGGTCACTTCGGAGCTTGGCTCAGCTTCAGTTAGCTGAGATTGATCAATAGTCTTTCGTTTTGGCTCAATCGGAGACTTTTTGCAGAATTGCTATTTTTAGCAGTTCCTGACAGGCAGTGTGGGACCCCTGCTATTTTTAGCAGTATGGCTTTGGCTGTATTCAGAATCACTTCAGAGTTCGTCAGCTTCAGAGGGATCAGTCATCGGACGAGTATCGAGGAAGATATTAATATTTAATTGCATTAATTAAATATTAATCATTTAATGATTATAATATAAAGTTATAATATTAAATTATAACTTAAGTGATTTCTCATTGAGGGGTGCGCCATCATCAGAAGGGGCCTATTTGGCAATTAAATTATGATTTAAATATTTGGCTGAGGACTATGGAGAATTAAAAGAATTAAAAAGTCAAATATTAATTAAAACCCTATTCTTAAGGAAATCGCAATTTTCAGCATATTAGAGGATTTGCCTTGGGTTTTGAGCCATTATGTCATTTTATGAATTGAAAATTGATCAAGTCTTGAGCAGAGCACAGAAGCTTTAGGGTTTCAGTCTCGAATGCATTGGGGAACGAGCCATCTCCAGTGAGAGCGATTCAGAGGGTGTGAAATAACACTTGATTTATTGCCAGCACAGAGGTTTCTTCATTCAGGAGAAATTATAGAGCATCACAGATCATCTATCTTCAGAGGTTTTGTTCAGGGTTTCATTCAGCAGGCATATATTCATCTTGGCGCCTATTTCTATTGATATCTGGAGGTTCTTGGGGAAGCCGTACTTTTATTTATGCTGCTGCAGCCGTACCATCTACTGACAGGTCGTACCACCATGATTAAGGGCGTATTTTCTCTTTGAAGAAAATCGCTTGCTTTTGGGTCAGTCTGCCCTTGCTATCTTGGGCGCCTATACCTCTGGCACTATTCTGGATCTTCTGAAGGAGGGAGAAAGTAGTCTTATAGCAGCCGTACCAGTTATTTCTAGTTGCTGATTATCAGGTTCTTTATTTAAAATATTGTCATTTCCTTATTGCATGCTACCAGATCTTATTGTATTGATTTCCATTTTGAACAATAAAGATGCGCCTCCAGTAGAACTTGAATTTCCTATCTATATTGGCAGTTTAGGATTTTATTTGAATTTATTACCTATTTTATGCAAAATCGCATTCTTCATTATTTATGCAAAAACACCAAAAAAATATCAAAACTTCAAAAACAAACAAAAACAGTCGGATTCAGAAACAGGGGAAACAAGGGGTTTCTACAGAAACCCACTTATACTATATCTCAAATTAGTTATAAAAGATAGTTTAACACAAAGTCACTGTAATAAATGGGGAAACACAACCAAATCTGTAAATTTTTGACCTACATAGCTAGGTTCTAATAGAAATTTTGCCATTTTTTATGGTATTTGCAACCTCTAAGGTGGTTTCTTTATTCAATAGGTAGTTTTTTTATTCAATAGTATTTTTTGCTAAATTTAGTATATTGTGTTTTTGTGGTATCTTGCTAGGTGGTTTACTATTCAACAATGGTGTTCTGCTAAATGTAGCATTGTCTTTGTTTTGTGGTATCTTGCTAACTTTGGCAACTTTCACCAAAGTTGGAGATTTTTCTACATTAGCAACTTCTACTAAATCTAGCAATATAGCTACATCTGGCAAGGGTTCTAAATTTAGCAATGACTCCTTTGACCTCATCAAGCACCCTTTACATAAATAGGCATAAATTTTGCCCATACCATTAGATTTTTATGTTTGTACAAATTTTAGAAAGTTATTTCTAAGCTTGAAACATTGATATAACTTTTCTTATCTAGTGTTGTCACAAGCTTCTAATTGCATTGATGATAAAGTGCCAAACCCTTTTATTCTCTAGGAGGCTTATGAAAATATTTTTTGGGTTACTATAACTATGATCTAAGATAAAATTCCATTATGGGGGAGAGGAGGGGTTATTTATTTTTGCACTTTTAAGTGCCCATTAAATAATTGGGCTTATTGTAAACACACTCAAATTATAAGATGTCACTTCATTACTTATATGTGGTTTTGAAATTAATTATTGGGCATTTTCTAATCAAACAAACTAATGTAAACTTCCAAATCTTGGGGGAATCTCATTGTTCTCATGATTGGTCTCTTTGTTTGATTGATCAGGCTAAATTTTATCTTTATTTATCATGGATGATTGCGACTTCCACCTTGTTATGTTCTTGGATAGCACCTCACAACAAACGAAACTATAAGTCCTAGAGAGTTGAAATCCTACAACATTGAAGATGGAAGAATCTCTTGCCCAATCTCTATGGACTTGTTCCTTAACAAAGTAAAAAAAAATCAAAGGGCTGAATGGATTGAATGTTTTGTCAACAATGATCATGTCCTAGGATTGATTGGCTGTAATGTTAATAAGTTCATGAGCTAGTCTATCTAGCACATTGAGTGTTCTCACGCTCTTTGGACCAAAATTTGGGAGACAAACTTGCTTTAGACATAATGCACCCATGATTGTTCAAGATTTTTCAGCTCCTACACTTGTTCATACTCAAGTAGTTGTTGTGGGCACATCATGGGATGAATAATGTAGTCACATAACATGCATAGAGACTCCACCTTCACCTGCTACATTGGTAGAGATCCTAGCTTCTCTACATGCCTCGTCATATTCTCTTTAGCAAGTTAATATGCCTTCTTAATCATTGAGATATCTAATTATTCAAAATATGCCACATGTTTGTGAAATCTCAAATTTAGGATCTTGACGATACCATTGGGGACATTTATATCCTCCGTAATCATAGCTCCTATGGAGTTGCATCTCCTTTTCTAGATGTTACAAGGGTGCATTATGACCCTCTTGTTCTTTCTTTGCCTCATCATGCTTCTATCTTGACATATCCTACAATTGTTCATGAGTCCATTGAACTTACTCCATCACCATTAACACCTTCTATAGGAGTACCTAATTCACATCGATTTACATCTTAAGCCTCTGATGAGAGACATTCATACATGGTTATTGTACCTAAAGCTTGAATGCTGCCTAATTTCATCAATCAGTTTCAGTTATAGTTCAGCATTAGCATCAAGACCACGAGAAGTTTCCAAAAATATACACCTTGATTCCTTCCTACAATCCACCACATAAGTGGAAATTTCATAAATTTACAACTAGAAGTTTCTTTTTCTGAAAGGAAGGTGCATTGATTGTTGTAGACGGGCCTACTATAGTATTCAATATGCAATTATTTGCATCTACATTTTCTCTTCTATGTGGAGGTATTCATGGGCCTTACCTTAAATAGATTTCAAGATACTTCTAGATTTCGTCTTCTTGGGAGGGACATTTTTCCTATGGGGTTTCACCTATTCTTTTCATGGCTACACTTATGCCAAGACCAATTCCTCATCCTCTCTTCCTAAGTTACACTTATGGGGAAGTGTTGGTGTAATATTCAAACTTCAAATAGGATGGGACTCTATCTTAAGCAATATGAAACCTATTCAATAGGCTTACTTAGAAAAATAGAATTATTTATTTATCATCACCTAGGTAGCTAATAATTGTTGGAAATTAAATTCCTACTACAATTTGACCGATAGATTGGGATATTGGAACAACTTACAATTATATGATCAAATACATTTATGTTTGTTACACAATTTAATTAAGAAATATTAAAGGAGGCACATGAGAGAATACACAAGTCATAGATACACACGAGGCAAAGGTTTACATGGGAAACCCTTGTAGAAAAAATCCACTAGAAAAAGGACATTAATAATTGTATAATTAAGGAAAGATAAACTAATATAATAGGTTGCCTTTACATAATCTAAATCTATGGACCAATAGTATATAACCTCCAACTAGGACTTCACACCTTTAGGATATGACACATCAGACCAATCATAATCTATAACCTTGCTGCATTCGTATGTGCAAATAGATATACCCATTTTCATGGAATACCAACCATCTAACCATCTAATTGCTATGTAGAATATTTATAGTCACACAACCATCTCATGATTGTACCATGACATTAGCACGACATACATTACATGTCACATGCCCTCTTCATATAAATGACACCACACACAATGAACCACTACTACTTAACATTGGTCAAAGGTTGTTGACCCACATCTCCAGAACCATGTACATGTCTTCTTACGCTACAACGAAACACTATCCAATGTCCATGGATTGTGGTAGTAAAGACAAACTATTGATTAATCTATTTGGTTGCGGTACCTTTGCACACACCCAAGATCATCACCATGCCTCTAGGTATCATCACATGTACTCCAATAATGCCACAAATGCTCATGCACTATCATACACATTGCCAATGACATACCTACAATTATGTGGTTATGAGTTTTCCAAATGACTTGCAATTGAGAACATAGTGACATTAGACTAAGATAAAACCCTAGGCTAAACTAAAACACTTGAAACTCACTACAAACTTCTAAAATTTACCGCAACTATTTACTATTCTATGACTAGATAACTATCAATATGAACTTAGAGCAAAGTTCATCAACTTCTACCACCAAGAACTTTTTGTAGGTGAATAATGCACCAAAGTACCAACAATAAAGACATGTACACCTATGATTTGAGGTTATTAAGTGTTTGAACTACCTCATAATGTTTGATTGATGGCAAATTAAGTGCCACCTCTATCTTAGTTAGATTGAGTTAACTCACGTCTTGATTGAGAGTGATTGAGAGTTAACTCGTGATCTCTTGGACATATCACTTCCTTGAGTCATGCATCCAAGAAGCCTATTTATATGTACTTCATCCATCTATTTGGTGGTTGATCTACTTATCTAATATTTATTTTGATCTCTTTGTGTCGGAATAGTATTCATCTTGCATATTGCAACCTTTGTAGTATCTATTTACTTTGGCTTCTCTAATATTCTTCATTCACCTAGATCTAGATTGGATCTTTGCTCATTTTGGTTTGCATCATCAAAAATTCTTACAAATGTTGAAGTGATGTGCCTTGTGGTATTGACATAAGGTGGAAAAAATCTCAATAATTAATAATCAAATATCATGGGTCTAGTAAGTGAGTCTCCTAATGTCAAATTCTTCATTAACTTAGTTTCCTAAGGAGAAATCAGGCTGATAATAAAACAAGGTTACAACATACCTGTTGTGACCTTTTTCACACATCACCCCATCAAGATGGGGACCCCCTAAATTTTGCTCCATTCTGGTCTTTTGGCTTTGGTTCGCTCTCTCTCTGGTCTCTGGTCCTTCCGGGGATGTCCCGTTGTTTGACCCAGGTTGAAATATCGATTAAGTCTGTGTAATTAGGGTTTTCATCCTTCAGGCTTATTTAAGGTCAAACTGAGTTATAAAATTGAAATCTAAGCTTAGAGCAGCAATCAGAAGACTTCCAGCAGAGTCCCCCTAAATTTTCACTGTATTCTGGCAACTTACTATTTTTAGTAAGTATTCAATTTGGGACTATTTTATTGAGATTTTGGAATTCTGTCAGTTCCACTGCATCCGAGTGACATCAAGCTGTCTACACGTAAATTTTGAGCCAGATCAGACGACTTGCTATTTTTGGCAGTTCAGGCTTCGGGAGCCATTTTCAGGGTTTCCACATGGGCTTTTCAGATGCATGTCTGGAGAATCCTTCTGGGTTTTCCAAAACCTTCGCAGTGATGTAACATGCAAACCGAGACAACCACTTTCAGAGTTCAGCCTTCGGAGGCTATTTTTAGGGTTCGCATGCAGTGTTTTTCAACGCATGTCGGGTTTTTCTTCATGGGTTTTTCGAGAGCTTCGCAACGGTGTGGCTTGCAAGCAGAGAAGATCGAGTTTTGAGGACTTACTATTTTTAGCCAGTGCATGCATGCAGACCAGTTTTCTGGGTTTTTCTGGGTTTTTTGAGATCCCGCGGGCAATATGACATGCAAAACCATCCGGCAGTGAATGAGTCACTTTTCAGACAGTTTCTATTTTTAGCAGGTACACTCCGGCAGCCGCCCAACACTCCAGTCCAGCAAGCAGAACGACATGCAGAAGGAACGAAGTCAAACGGAGACCGTTCGGGATACATGCAAATCAAATTAGGGTTTCCACTTTTATAGGGGGTAAAATCCAAAAATAGCCGAAACAAAGTACCCCACCCATGTCAGCACACTTCAAGGTACCTGCTGGCAAAATTTGAGCAAAGTCGGAGAACTTACTATTTTTAGTAAGTCAGGGCACGGCTATAAATAGCAGGTCTGCACCCGAGGTTGGCGTCCGAGTAACCCTCAAGCTATCAAGATCAAGCGTTGCAACTTTCAGGCAAAACGGAGCTACTAAAGTCAGAAAGTCAAACTTACTATAAATAGCAGGTGGCTATAAATAGCAGGTCAGGGCAGAGGACTGACAAAACAGGTTCACAAGGCAGAGAATATCATCTGATGAAATTTTCAGGCAAAACGGAGCCTTAGAGGTTGAAAATCAAGGGATTTGCTAAAAATAGCACAACTTGCTAAAATAGAATGCAAGAGCAGGAACAGGTAGAGGCTTGAAAAACGCCTAAGGCATAAAACAGAAGCTCATACCTCAAAATGCGCCCAAAGAGGAAGGAGAGAGGTGAAAAGTTTCTAAGGCAAAAACAAAAGCTCACCTAGTTGAAATGCGCCCACCTCAAGGAGAGAAGCCTTGAAAAGTTTCTAAGGCAAAAAACAAAAGCTCACCTAGTAAAAATGCGCCCACCTCAAGGATTGAAGCTATGAAATATTTCTAAGGCATAAAACGAAAGTGTCAAGGGTGAAATGCGCCCTCTAAGACATGAAATGAAAGCTTGGCCTAGCATTTGCGCCCATGGTGAAGAGGAGATGGCCGAAATTTTCCTAAGGCATGAAATGAAAGTAGAGAGGTCAAAATGCGCCCAAGGCAAGATAAAGTGGCTAGGTTGCTGGAGAAAATTTCTAAGTCAAGAAAATGAAAGTTCAAGACCCCATATGCGCCCAAGGATATTCTAACTGTTTGAGAATTTTCTAAGTGAGAAATCAAGGCTTGCATGAGTAAAATACGCCAAGGTTGCTGGAGAAAATTTCCTAAGGCAACAAAATAAAAGTAGACACATGAAAGTGCGCCAGAGGTGTAAAGTGAAGGAATTTTTTTTGAAATAAATATTTCATCAAAATGTATACGCCTATGGTAGAGAAAGTGTTAGAAAATTTTTTCTAAGTGATATAACACTTCACTAGGGAAAAATACGCCCTTGGCAAGGAAGGATGATTTGATGAGTTTTAAAAATTCTCCGAAGGCAGTTGAAAGTTAACGAATCTTTTTTCAAGGGGAAAATTTGATATCGACGAATATTTTCCATGGGTCAAGTGAAAATCAAATGAACCCGTTTAAAATGCACCCATGAGTTAGCAGAGTTTGAAAATTAATTTCCTAAGGGAAATTTTAATATTTTCAGAAGAAATTCGTTTTGCCTAGATTATTTTCCTGACAGAAGTTAAATCTCAAAGGACGAATTATTTCGAGCACGCAAACAATTTTTAATCGCCCGGAGTTGAACGTTTTAATGAGAGAATTTAAAATGTCTAAGGCAAATTTTATGAAATCGAGGATTTAAATGACAGACATTTTAAAAGTTGGAAATAAATTTGCTACTCCCACGAATTTTTTCGAGTTGAATTTATTTAAACACTGCGAGATTTTAAAATGGAATTTTAAATCAAGTCAAGTGATTGTTTTTCTCGCGAGTTGTTTAAATCGCCAAGAGTTAACTGGCAGACTAAGAGGAAAATTCGAAATTTGAAGAAGAAGGAATCATTATTAATGGCAACTGCCATAATAACCGGCTGACGACTAGCCCACTACTGCGCTTGAATTAGAAGATTCCGAACGAAGATAGTGGGAAATTGATGAAGGTGCTAAAAATAGCCCCAGCACTACTTAGCAGGATTCTCCGAGAAGAGTTATTTAAACAATCTCTTCTCTCATTTCTCCTCACATTATTTCGAAGTTGAAGTTGCTGAAGAAGTTCTGGAGAGATTGAAATATTTTCCAAGTGGTTGAGGAGAGAAATTCTGTGAGAGTTTATTTTATTTCGGAGTGTTGAGTTGCTGAAAGTACGAAGTGCTGGAGAAAATTTCATTTGCCGAGACTCTTTCTTTCGAAAAGCTGAAAGTGTGTTGCTGCGACTTCGAAGTTGAAGGTTGAAGTTATTTTCCGGAGTTGCTGGAGAATTTAATTCTCAAAGAGCTGAAAGTGGAGTTGCTGCGAAGTTTAAACGTTGAGAAGTTGAGGAAGTTGAAATTTCATATTGCTGGCAACTCTTTATTCCTCTAACTGCTGAAGTTGACAAAGTGAAGTCAAGGTTCGAACTATTTGTGCTGGAGAAATTAGCTACATTGCTGAAAGTTATTAGCTTGCTGCGTTTTTTCTTCACCAGTCAGAAGTGCAGTTGCTGAGAGTTGTCTCTAAACTCAGAGATTTTTATATAGTACGAGGTTTGGAGTTAGAAATTTATGCTGAGAAATTTTATTTTCAAAGCTAACTCCGTATTCGCAGCCATCTCGGGAATTGTTTTATTTTATTAATCTGCAGCCTAGCTTATTCTTCTATTTTATTTTTACAGATGGCTGGCGCAAAGGATGTTGCAGGAACAAGCAGAGCCGCAGGCAGAGCTGCAAACACTGAAGCAGGCAAGGCTGGCTCATCCCGGCAGGCAATGATTAAGAGGCTCGCTAAGCCATTTCTCCCAAAGTCAGCAATAGTTTCAAAGTTGGCAGGATTGAATGACACCAACCTTGGTTCATTTAATCTGAATGCACTCAAATCGAGGATGTTCGGGCTAGGGGGCCATCAACCATCCGTCACGGCACATAATATAATGAAGAGTGGAATCTACGCAGCTGCTAGTTTTCCGCCAGCAATTCAGTGTCCGGAGCTAATTATGGAGTGCGCCAATCACTACAAGCCAGAACGTAGGACGATTGTCTCTCCGGATGGTAAACTGCTCGCCAACTTCACACCGGATGCCATCGGAGAGGCATTTGGGATTCCAACTGCTGAGGAGATGTTATACAGAACAAATAAGAGGGCAGATAAGATGTACTCTTCCTCTTTCGAAAGAGTCACTGCAGTCATCAACAGAGTTTGGATGCAGAAGCCGAGGCCACCCCGCACTAAGCTCCCAAAGCAGATAATTGCCGAGGACGTGAAACAAGAATACTGTGATTTGATAATGATGCTGAGCCGGGTGAATGGGAGTGCACAGGCTTACATTTTCGAGCCTTGGATGTTCTACTTCATCGAGATCATCTTGGAAGGAAAGGAGTGTGTCGATTGGGCTAGGATGATTAGCAACCACATCGATGAGCAATTCAGGAGCTTGAAGGTGACGAAGACTTTCTACATGAGCTCATATGTGATTTACATGTTGGCCAGAATGACTAAGTACAGAGGGATTTCGTACAAAGAGCCAATCGGCTGTGCCCCTGGTCAATTCAAAATTCATGAAGCCTGCACACAGCTACATTTGGTTAACATCGCCAACTATAAACGGGCAAATGATGCATTCACAATGCACATTGCGAGGACGCTTCAGCAAAGGACGCAGCAGAGAATATCTAAAGAAGCACAGACACTGATTGAGGAATATGGGTATTGGCTCATCCAATTCCCGAAATTCACATATATTAGGCTGCAGGGGTTCACTTCGTATCCGTATCGGTTACCACGATACCCCACTGATCACATAGTAATGCTTGAGATATCTAGGCAATTGATTGCCTACGATAAGATTCAGAAAAGGAAAAAGAAGGGTGGGCTTGATTTCCCTATCACCATGGGAAATTCCATTGAGGTGTGTCCCTCTTTGCAGGCAGCCCGAGAGGCAGAGGACGAGCTGCAATCTTATCATTTGTCATATCACACAGGCAGGCAGGATTTCGATCCTTACGGGAACATCCGGATGGTACAGAACGTTGAATACCGGCACAGAGCTCATCTGGAGGACTTCTGGGCAAATGCAGTGGATGAGGCTGAGATGTTTTCCAGACTTCCTCTCAAGTTGATTAGAGAATGTGAGATTATTCCAGTTCCCGACCAGGTGGAGGAGGATGTCAACGTCATGCAACCCGACTATGGGTCAGTTAGGGATACTCCTGTCCCACCACCTGATTGGTCCGAGCCAGAGATCATGGACTTGGACACTCTTTCTATCCCGGTGATGACTTTTACCAGGACTTGGGTCGACAGACATGTATGCAGACTTAAGAGCAAGTCGATCGCCCTTACTTACAGCTTGATGGGTGACCCAAGGCCGTTATCGGTAAAAAGAGGGAAACAAATTGCTCAGACATCGAGGGCACAAGTGGAAGTGCCAACCCAACCGATACCGTTGAGGATAGAACAAGCATCACCCGTGCACTCACAAACTCAATCTTCGAGTTTAAGAGTGGTTTCATTATTTGCCGATCAGAGGGCAGGATTAGAGGAAGAGCGGGGACTTGAGGAGGTAGATCAGCCCAACGCCCGGGAATCAGCTAGTGTCAGTCTATCCAGGGGCGGCCAACAGGAGGAGGAAGAGGAAACAATGGCCGACACCCATTTTCAGCAGATGTTGGACACGGCTTTGGAAGAAGAAGAAAACACAGAACAGGGGACCCAAGGGTCGGGAGATACCCAGCTTATAGAGGAGGATGAGCCTGAGCAAACCAGTGCAAGAAGAGAGGAAGTGCACGAGATGGAGGCAACAGAAGAACAGCCCCTTGTCATTTGTAATCCACAGCAGACAGTGCCTGATTGGCTTTCCGACAGAATGAGGAGAGAACCCGAGGATGACACGGATCCGGCCATTGAGATGGAGGAGTTCCTTAGGAGGATCAGTGCGCCACCAGAGAAGAAAAGGGCCCGAAAGTTTTCAAAGATCTCGACCGACGAGTCAGGCTCTCGCACGCTTCAGGTGGCTATTCCGAGGGAAGATTGTGATCGAACCGAGGAGAGGCCTGAAAATTATGTGATCACCACAGTAGAGTTGGGTCGTCCTACGGGAGCCCAAGTTATCGAGGAGTTCGATAACTCCTATCAGGCATTGAAGGATCAGTTGCTCCGCACGGAGGGGAAGTATAAGAAATTGAAGAAGGAGCACAAAACCTTGATAGGATATATGCAGAATCTAGCACGTCCAGGTGAACCAGCAGACCCGGCAGTGGAACGTCCATCGGAGCTTCCGAATGAGTCAATTGTTGCCTTAGAGGATTTAAAGAAAATGGAAACGGAGGCAGACAAGTGGGTTAGCCGTGTTCATACTGAGACAGGAAAATTCATGGAGGACCTTGCCGATGCTTATCGACAGGCCTCAAATATTTTGGCACGAATGGATATAGTAGATCAGGCCTGGGGTGATACTCGCATCTATCAAACGAAGACTGTACTTCGTTTGGGGGCTTTAATGCATGTACCTCTAGAAACCTTAGTGGATGGAGGTGTAATTCAGAGAGGTGATAGGTACGATTTCACCAGTTGGTACTCCTCGGTGGTCACAGGCCGTGGATTTCACGACGCAGCAAGGGCAGATTCAGCTAAAGTGAAGAAGGCAATGGGCAACATCTTGGGGGGAGTCCTCAATACATTAGAAGCCATATTTGCTAGAAAGTTGGTCCCAGAGGAGATAACTGCTGATGGTTTGAAGGGTAGACTGCCTCCATTCTTCTCAGCTGCGAGGTCACTTGTCCTGGATGACTTTGAGAATGTCTCCACGTTCTCTAGTATAATTCAGCATACCCAGGACGCCTTGGTGACATGGAAGAAATCTTGCATCAGATACGGACAGACGGTAGCAGTCTTGGAGTTCCAGCTCAACCATATTCCACCGATCTCTACACAGGAGGTTGAAGCAGTATTGGCCCGGTTGATCGAGTTTGCTATCCGGGAGAAGGCCAGTGGGAACGCTCTCATAGATGAGGATCTTCTTGATGGTGGTAGTGGGCATTAATTGCTCATTATGATTCCTGCAGGGGAGTGGAGAATATTCTGTGCATTCATTGCCCACTCCTCTTTGTGGCGGTTTTTAGGGCAGAAACCCTAATCAGGGCATAGGTGGCTCGATCTGAGCCCTTCATTGTAATTTGATCTGAACCGTCCACTGAATTGGACTTGTTATAAAAGGGGCATCCCCCCTCATTTGTAAAATTAGAATTAGAATCAGAGATAGATCAGAGCTAGAGAGTATTGGAGATAGAAGTTAGAGAGTAGAGCTTAGAAGTTAGCTTAGATTGAGGAGGAAAGGAAGTTTTCCCATTGAGGACTTTGTAAGAAGTTGTTGTGAACACTCTCATAATATAAAGATTTATCATTGTTTGGTGGTTCTATCTTCTATTGTGAGTAGCTAGCAAGGCTTGTTCGTCTTTCCAATTCAAGGTGGATAGAGTAAAATAGATTTTATTTCATGCAAGTAGTTGTTAGCTGTGGAGTGTGGCGTTGTGATTTGAGCAAGTCTTCTCGTCCATACCACTAGCGGACTTGCTGATGGTAAGTTCGCCTTGCGTGGTCAACTGGAGTATCAGCACTTAACTTCGATTATGGTTCATGTGTTTGTATGCGTCGTGTTGACGGTATGAACGTGTTGTGTCATAGTTTGAACATTTTCTCATCCTTTGAAGATTGCACCAACTTTGTCGGAGTTGTTCGAAAGGAGACAAAGCAAAGTTTGGTTTGAAGATTGTTTAAGTCGATCCTCGTCCTCCACCCTTTAGAAGTAGATTTGTAGAATCCCTATCCCTATCCCCTTTAAATTCTGCATTTTCCGAGTCAGTCTAGATACCAGAACCATATTGCCAAATCATTCATGTCCTAATTGCTTCACAAAGTCGAACAACTACGTAAGTCCCCTTGAAATAACCAGCAAAACACATCAACCAACTGAGTCTATTCGCGATAAAAGGAACCTTGGAGTCGAACACATGAACTTTCAAGCAATCTTAGCATGTGGGACACTTTGATCAAGAGAGAATAGAGTGACCGTTGGGGCAACTTTATTCTGTGCTGGCGCTGTCATAAAAAGCACGTCAACAATACCGAGGCTATAAAATAGAATCACCTTATGCTTGAACTCACCTATAGGGGTTTTATTAAATATTTGAAAGTGTACCTTAGTTACATAACTAGTTGAACAATAGAAACCATTTTGAATGCATTAGTTTAGAAAAATATAATAATCTACAATGAAAACAAGAAGTGTTTAAGATTTGCAATACCTACTCTCCTTAAGGTTTTTATATCATAGCCAATGTCCTCCATACAAGCACAAAGTGTAAGTAAATTGGTTGGTTGAAGATATATGAAAACTTAAGGCAACCTGTATGACATGACATTGCATTACAAACTGTAATTTCTGCATCTCCATCATGGAAGAGCTATCATTTTCAAATAATGCCAACTATTAAGATAAGATGGTTAGTATATTACATTCCACAATATAGTCATGGTAAAAACACTATTTTGCTACTAGTCATATACATAGAGGAGTTGATGAAATCACTCCTATACTGGGTTTTCAGAATCAAGCAATGTGTTGGAATATACACTGGTTGAAGAGATCATGCTTTCATTCAAAGCAGACTTTCTCAGCCCAGAAAGAATGTTGTCTAAATTTTCACAGCTGATCTCTGAATTTCTTGAGATGGACTGCTTTTCTCATAAATATTGGTCAATGCTTGTTAAAAGAAAATGGACAACAACATAATTTATTCAGAATTATTGATTATAAAGCATGAATATTATGGTGGAAAGATATACAATACAAGAAAAGATATAAATTAAGTGATTAAACCGGGGTGGATAACTTAGAAAACATATTATTAAATGGCTTCTTAGGTTATGTAACCAGGCAGGTGACAATCTAAAACTATGATGGATTGTCCATGCCTCATTTGAAAAAATTACAATGAATAAACAGTAAAATCATTTTAATTCTTCATTATGAATTATTATTTAGGACAAAATAGGCCTTTCTGTCTAGACTGACTTATCTTCTCTCTTTATACTAGTAATACTATTAAGAAAAGAAAGAAAAGAGAGAGAGTCTTTACCACACATCATGTTACGCACATATGTCAGTGTTCCAGCCGGGGAGACCACACTTGAAATTTCTCCTTGAAGACCCCATTCAACAATAGGCGTTGCTTCTTCAATACCATATCCACTTGTCCATGTAACTGCCATCTGTTGATAATCAGTAATTAGAAGATACCAAACCGAAGACGAACGTTGTGAGACAACATGTATACATATATATTCATGTGTGTGTGTGGGTTATCATGGTATCATATAGATAAAAACTTATTTCTGCCTTTTGGGTTTTTCTTTCCTTAGAAGACAGTGCTTCTCTGCTTCTACAAAGGAAATTGAAAAGGAACATTGTTAGAAATTAGAATCACTTTCCTGTTGAAATGTTGAATATCTAAGACACAACAAAGGCAGCTGGTAATCTTCAAATTATAATTTGATGATACTTTATTGTTGAAAACTAGATGCAAGCAGTTCTATAATTTACTATATTTTGTAGTGTTCCGACACTCTGCTGATTCGTTTTTCACTGTGTTTGTAGATCTGATTTTGTTTCAGTTTGTGTTTGCCTTCTTTGTGCTCCTGAGTTTGTTTGCTAATAACACTAAAATGGTACTAAAGAGCATATGCATACAATGAAAGCTTCAAATAATCTAAGCTACTGAAACAACTTGAGTACATTGCTCAATTTAGAGGCCAAATATAATTTCTTCATTACAAAATAAGATGCTTACAACATATAGTTTTCATCAGATTCGAAACTAAGTATTTCATAAACCATACTTTAACTTACAGCCAAACATCACTGTGAATAGTGACTTGCTACAGTACCCGCCCCCAAAGAAGTGCACACGACTTTTGGAAGACGAACTTCTCCCACCAAAATCCGGTTGGCAAGCCTTCTAGGATAAGGGTGCCCCCTTTAGGAAAGATAGCAGCCTCTTAGAAGAGGCGTTTCTTTTAATATGTGCTGATTAAAACCCTCAAGAAATGCAGCTGGCTGTAGCTTCCAAAAAACAGTCCCAAAATGCTCCACAAGCGAACAGCTCTCGTGCAAATGTGAATGGAGTCTATGGCAGTCCAAACCCCTTTGAAAATGGCTCAAATAAACTGCGAACAACAACTTGTGTCTCCAAAAGAAGCCACCAAAAACTGATCAGCAACTTTAAGGTGGTGTTTCACACCCTCAAGCAGCTCCAAACGAAGAACCAAGCCCCACCAAGCTCACCCACTGCAAGAAATCAGGAAACCCTAGTCTCCTTCCTCCAAAGCAACACTTCCAAGTTTCTTCAAGCTAAAATCATTCATCCATTAAGAGGGTCGAAATTTTCCTTCTATTTATAAGTTATTGCATTAAAAAACACTATTCATAAAAGTGAGCACTATTCACTTAAGTTATTTCTTTTTTCACTTTATGAATGAATAGTAACTGAAAAATATAAAATGACCCCTTCCTTTTAAAGAAACATGGTCCCTAGGCCGAGGATGGTGAAATAGAAGGCGAGTATCATAAATTTAAGCACAAGTATCACGCCAAACGCAACAATTCACCTTGTCACCATACTCCGGAGATCCACACTGCAAATTGACGACCAAGTGCCCGTCCGAGAAACCCTCTATCCAGAACTATTAGCCTACGAGGGTCAGGAAAATAGGCTAATCCCCCAACACTGATGCTCGTGAAAAAGGGGACATTACAGTCCGCCCTCCTTGAAATTGCTTGTCCCCAAGCAATTTCTACTGCAAAGAAACCTCACTCCTCGGAAGGCCGAAAAGAAGAACTGTAAAATTTTCCTTGCATCATTGACTAATTCTGGAGTCATCAACATAAACAGGGTTGCGCCACATATCCCCGGGTCCCAACACCAGAACGAAAGTTTGCCATGTCTGATAAACTCTAACTTCCTCTGCGCAAATCTGATCACAACTTCACCATGCTGACAATTGGTGAAGCAACCTGTCGAAACCCATCCCACTGCAATGCCAGTCCTGTCACCATGTGGATCTTTGTACAACCTGAACTCACATCCATTTGTCATGGAGAGGCAAAAATATCTAGAAACATCCACAACACATCCCTCTACAGTCTCTCCAAAATACCCATGGAAGTGACAACCAGTCAAACCATCATATCTGCTGACACCGTAATCACCCTGTGGCATTAAAGTAGCAAACCCTGTCAGATACATATCAGCACGATGGATAATTGGTTGTTGTCCCTGCAAGTAATCCCTTGCAAACAACTGAGTCAAGTACTTGCAGCCTCTAGTCCCATCTTCGGAAGATGGTAACTCTGGACATAGTAAGGAGTCACTCCCCTTAACTGCACCAAGGAAAACACCTTGCGCACAAGGATTGTGCATCGAATACGAGTCATGCATAGGTGGATCAAGGTCCAAACTGCAAGCATCCCTCACCTGGTACACACTATTAAACTCCTTTGTGAGCCTTGTTTGGAATCCCGATGCACTAGGACTATCCCAAACACTGCGATTATTGCTCAACCCCGAACTAGTATCAGGAGTATGATTGAATTCCATCTCGAAGAGTGGATTATCATAGATCGAACCACCATCAAACTCAGATAAGGAATTATCCACAAACTGCGCAATCACTCCGTGCGGGTCTGAATCATCCAACTCTTAGTCCCTGGAACAATACATTGAATTGTACTCCAGAATTGACTCATCAAGTTGCTAATCATAATCAACAGTATGGAATGAAATGACAGATTTGCTTCCAGGAGAGGGAAACAAATCGACGTAAGATCCAATCTCCCAACTAGATGTTGCTCTGCATATCTCCTGTGAAGTGGACGAAGTAGTGTCGTAAGTTGACACATAACTTTCTGGTGAGTCAACTTCCATGTCACAAGAGCTATTGATGATTTGTTTTGCATCACCTGTCATGGGACTAAACTCAGGAGAATCTGGTGCAACACATGGCTCTCTGCAACTCTCAACCAATGCACCCATCCCATTTGTATCAACTGCACCTGAAACCGTGATGGATGTAGTAACCACATCCTCAATCTGCTCACAACCACAATCCGTGGACATATGTTCATCACCCACTACTTCCATAGAAACCTGAACTATATCGTAAGAGAGTGAAGACTGTGCCAAAATCGATATCATGGTAAGCTTCGCGTCCAATGACTGTGACTCTTGAAGGGCCAATTGAGTGCTCTTCACAAAATCCATAGTCGTCTCCAACTCATAAGTGAGCTCATCAACGTCCTCTTCTTTTCCCTTCAATGCCTTATGACAAATGCAACCCCACTCGAGAAGGAAATCTCTATCCGCAAGTAGCTATAGGTAATTCTGTTTCATAATTCCAACTGCCTCTCAAAGTGTATGGAACTCTGCGAAGGAAAGACTACTAACACCGTACTCATCTGACATAGGAGTACTCCAACCATAGGTTGCCAACATCTACCGAGCAACATCAAAATGCTCCAAAGCTGTAACAATCATCACTAACCTTCAACTGTCCCGCCAGATGATGATACCCCTGTGACTCATCATTTCCACCCAATTCCACACTATAGTAAGAGGTTGAATCCTCATCGCTCACCTTCTGACCAGCAACATCATGTGTGCTATCATCAGTGCACACATCAGCAACTAAGGTACTGCTACTATGTACCTCAAAGGACGGCTCAATGATAAGGTAGAAGCTGCTGATATGACAGTATCTTTACACACTTCCACCTCCAATTTAACTACATCACCATCCAACTCATGATCTGTGGTTCTATGCCAACACATAAATCATCAAACTTGTTCTCTAAGGCCTGATCTAGAAAATCAGACTCACCATGATATGAATCCATGCCAAATACTGCACCATTAGTACCCAATTCCTGAGTACTTTCATGTAACAACTCAATAGTAGCATCTTGCACATGTGTAGCCACTGTTGTTTCATGTTGTTGCAAGCTATGAGCTAATCTTCATTGTGAAAGCATGAGTTTTCGTTGGGTATTATTCAAGCAGCTCCAAACGAAGAACCAAGCCCCACCAAGCTCACCCACTGCAAGAAATCAAAAACCCTAGTCTCCTCCTTCCTCCAAAGCAACACTTCCAAGTTTATTCAAGCTAAAATCATTCATCCATTAAGAGGGTCGAAATTTTCCTTCTATTTATAAGTTTTCGCATTAAAAAACACTATTCATAAAAGTGAGCACTATTCACTTAAGTTATTTCTTTTTTCACTTTATGAATGAATAGTAACTGAAAAATATAAAGTGACCCCTTCTGTTTAAAGACACATGGTCCCTAGGCCGAGGATGGTGAAATAAAAGGCGAGTATCATAAATTTAAGCACAAGTATCACGCCGAACGCAACAATTCACCCTGTCACCATACTTCGGAGATCCACACTGCAAATTGACGAACAAGTGCCCGTCTGAGAAACCCTCTATCCAGAAATATTAGCCTACGAGGGTCAGGAAAATAGGCTAATCCCCCAACTCTAATGCTCGTGAAAAAGGGGACATTACATATTTTATTCCTATCCTGATATTTCTGTCATGTGTGATGCTTGGTGATTTATGCATCTAGTATGGGATATTTGAGAAAAATTTCCAAGGATATTATTTTCCAAAGACTGGCATACAAATTTGCATGCATGCACGTGCACACACATGTGCAATGCCTAGCACACACACACATCCTTGGATATACTGTTTTCCATTTAATACAAGCATCATAATCATGTAGGAAAAAATATGATTCCTGAGTCTGCATGATTTCAAGTGAGAATATTTTTCTAGAGGGAGGAAATTCTCTCTAGAGAATAGGCTGAATGGATTAAACATAAAGTCTACCTAAACAAATTTACAATGAAAAGTATGTTGCAATCATAGTTACGAGACTCACCCGAACTCGCCCAAACTCGGCGAGTCTCGAGCCGAGCATACCTAGTTGGGTCCTAGGAGCTCGGACGCGGACGCGGCCGAGTCCTGCCGAGTCCTGGCTAGACTCGCCGGACTCACCGCTTCCCGGAGAGTCCCGAGCCCTGGATGCAGCCGGCGACAACAACAGAAAAAGAGAACAAAAAACATAAAAAATGATGTTTAAGTTTTTTTTTTTTTGTGTTATATTATCTCCCCAACCCTAAAAGCAACCTCATTTCATTCATTTGGCAAAATAGGAGGAGAAGAGAGAGTTGTGAGGAAAAATAGGAGGAGAAGAGAGGGCAACCAGCAAGCTGTTGAAGACAAATATAGGGCCACATACCATTTGGGAAGCTTCATAACAGCAAGGAGGTGCATTGAGAGCTCATTACCAGTGATTGGGAGCAGTTTGCATTGCATTCCAAGCCAAATATAAGAGGTAAGTTTGATTTTTATTGGTTTTTTTTGTGTTTTTTTAACAAATAATTCATTGTAATTTGAAAAATCATTGTTTTTTTTAGTTTGCATTTTTTTTTTTACAAACCCTACTTGTTATTGTAGCCACATTCATTTGCAAATCAAAACATATTATTATTTTCACAATGTCTCAAACCCCAGGCAGAAAAGACCCTGCTTGGAAACATGCTGAAATCTTTCCCAGAATGAAAAAAGGAGAAGCAAAATGTAAATACTGCAAAACAATATATCATAGAGGCATAAATCGATTAAAATACCATATTGCACACATACTCATCCATGATGCAGCAGGATGCCCTATAGCACCTCCTGAGGCTGTCCGTGAAGTGCAGGTGCAATTAGAAACTTTTGAATTGCAAAAAGAAATGAAAAAAAGACAGAAGCATGAATTGGTGAGTTTGGGAGTTGGACATGGACTTGGTGCTGTTGGAGATGCTTCTTCCATGCCTCCATACCATCCTACTACTAGTGCTTGTGCTAGTGGTACTGCTTCTGCACCAGCTATCCCTGTGCATACTCCTACTACTGGTGGCGCTAGTACTGTTAGTGGTAGTGGTAGTGGTAGTGGTAGTGGTAGTGGCAGTATTATTGGCCCTAGAGTTCGTAAATCTAGGGTGGACTCATATTTTGTACCACGCACTACTCCTGGTTCCCAACCGTCACTTGAGAGCATGGGTTGGAACAAGGATGTACATGATGCAGCAAAAAAGACAATTGCAGACTTTTGGTACTACTGCACCATTCCCTTCCATGTAGCCAGGTAATTCTTTTTTGTTTTAATTGTTTTAAAATTTATTATTTTAAAATCTAGATGTATCTCATTATCGAATTCGAATTTAGTGCAGTTAAAATCTTAAAACTTTTCATTTTACAATACTTATCTAAGTAACTTATTAATTTATTTATGACATGTTTTAGGTCACCTTTTTGGCAAAACATGGTTGATGCCATAACCATATGTGGGTCGGGGTTCAAAGCCCCTTTTGAAGATGAATTAAAGGGCCCACTTTTGACTCAAAAAGTGGCAGATGTGAAAGCACAATTAGAGGAGCAGCGTGAGCAGTGGAGGAGGATTGGTTGCACCATCATGACTGATGGTTGGACCGATAGGAAAAATAGGACGCTGCTTAATTTTCTAGTGTCCTCCGGAGGTAATTGTACTTCCCTCAATGCATTGAAATTTGAATTTGATTTAGTGATTAATAATTTAATATGGCTGATTTTTGTTTTTTAATTTATTGAATAACTGGTTTTGCTTATTCTTTCAGGTGACACCATTTTCATTAAGTCCATTGATGCTTCTGCCCAATTCAAAAATGCCACATATCTCTGTGAGGCTATAGAGGAGGTGATAGCTGATGTGGGGGAAGAGAATGTAGTGCAAGTGATGACAAATAATGCAGCAAACTATGTTGCTGCTGGTAGATTATTGATGGAGAGACACCCTACTATATTCTGGACTCCATGTGCCGCCCATTGCATTGACCTCATGATGGAGGATCTTGGCAAGCTCCCATGGATCAAAACATGTGTGGATGCAGGTAGAAACATTTGCAAATTTATATACAATCACACATGGGTGCTTAACCTTATGAGGCAATACACGGGGTTGAGGGAGTTGTCTCATCCTAGCATCACTAGGTTTGCAAGTAATTTTATCACGTTGCAATCCTTGATTCGGTCAAAGACAGCTTTAAGGCGCATGTTTGTTGGTGAGGAGTGGTCTTCCTCATCATTTTCTACAAGCACTGCAGGGATTGGTGTGGCTGATTGCATTTTTGATAAGCAAGGGTTTTGGACACCAGTGGAGGAGATTGTGAAGGTAAAATTTAATTCTTTATTATGTTTTAATTTTTAATCATGTCTTTTATTTGTTTATTTTCATTCACACTTATTTGTGAAACATGTTTGCCTTTGCAGTTTATTGAGCCCTTGCTAGTTCTCCTACGAGTTGCAGATGGGGAGAAGCCCGCACTGGGATACATATATGAGGGCATGGATAGGGCCAAAGAGGCCATTAGATCAGTCTATGGTGGAGTTCAGGATAAGTATCGTCCCATTTGGGAGATCATTGATAGGAGATGGCGAAACCAACTTCATAGGCCCATTAATGCAGCTGCATGTTTCCTAAATCCGGCCTTCCAATTCAGCCGTGATATCCGTGGAGATAGAGAAATTCTTAGTGGACTCTACTTGACGATAGAGCGGATGTTGCCCGCTGTTACGACACAGATAGTGCAGGAGATAGATGCCTTCAGTAAGGTACAAGGAGACTTCTTTGCACGTCAAATGACCAAAGACAGTAGGACAACATTACTACCAGGTAAAAATATATTTAAGGGCATAATTGTCATCTTTTTATATTGTATTTTATTATTAAATGTTGAACTTGAAACTTGAAATGAGATTGATTTTGTTTCTTTTTCTCATCTCAGATAGCTGGTGGAGGTTGTTTGGTTCTGATACACGGAATCTGTAGAATATTGCCATTCGTCTATTGAGCCAACCATGCAGTTCATCTAGTTTTGAGCGCAATTGGAGTATGTTTGAGCACATACACTCCAAGAAGCGCAATAGATTGACAGTGGAGAGGATGAATGACTTGGTCTATGTTCATTACAACCTTCGGCTCAGATACAAGAAGCTTTTTGACCACGACAACACCCCGATCAATCTAGATGAGGTTGATCCATAGTCTGAGTGGACCACTGAGGCTACAGATGCAGTCTTTAGTGACAAGGACATTGATTGGGTGGACCAGGCAGAGAGAGGCTGAGGTTGTAGCCATGGCTGAGGAGGAGGCTAGAGCACGAGGAGACATAGCTGCTGTTGGTGAGAGTGGCATGGAGACTCAGACAAAGGCAAAGACTATGGTTGCAGCTGCAACATCATCCAGGAGCCTTAGACGCCTTCGTAGGAAGGATGTTGGCTCCGCTATGCCATAGAGTCATAGAGTCATAGCTATTGTTTTGATATTTCATATTTGTATGGAACATTTGATGTTATGGATTTCATATTCCATGACTTTTGTATACATTTGACTAGTTTTATAATTTATATATCTAAGTATGCTATTTCCTTCAGCAACGCAACTACAATTTGTGTACTTTATACTTATGTGATCATTGTATACTTGTGTATGTGATCAAATTTTCTTTTATTTGTGTTGTATTCAATAAAGGGTGCTTCAAACAAGTTTTAAATCCTTAAAATTCTCTAAATTTCTAGGTTTTTTTCAACTTTTTTTCATTTTGCCGAGTCTGCGCCGAGTCCAAGTCCTGAGTACCAAGTCGAGTCGCCCTAGCCGAGTTCGAGCCGAGTCCGAGTCTCGTTACTATGGTTGCAATACTGCAGCAGTTTTGTCCCTAGCAAAGTATTGAAGGTGGATGGGTATAACAGCCAAAAGGATTTTGGATATCTAAAGTTTGGCATCACAGGTTTCTATATTGTTGTGTAGCTTGCTTGTATTTCTATAGGATTATTTAGCTCAATTTATTGAAATTCTTATGATGTTTATACATATTTGTGAGTTTCAAATTGGTGTGGCTTTGATAACAAAGAATGGAGATAGCATGCACACTAATAATAAACTTTTAACTCAGAGAGAATCTTAAGCCTAATAGGAACCACATATTTTTTGATAAATATAATTTATAAACCTTTGAATTAAAATTGAAAAGTGGGTTACATTGTACTTATTCCTAAAAGATCAAAAAGCCGGAGCTTTGTCATCATCGCAAGATGTAGCCTTTTTTATAATGAAAGAAGAGGACTCAGAAAAGTTAATATTTACGGTAGTCTCTTGATTCCACACACCCATAATCTTGGAAAAGGGATTGTTTATCACATTGAATATTATCTTTTGTTAGATTTTCCCCTGTAAATAGTTATATTGCACTGTCTCTGTTATTTGTTCCTATGGAAAAAGATGAATAAATTCCTCCAACAAACTAATGCATCTAGACCAGTATTGCATAGCTATTCACCCCCAAAAGATATGATTCAACTTCCAAAAATTCACTAGAAGTGCAATCTACCTCAAGTGATTGAAGGTGGTGGATGTACAACAGTGGTAGTAAATGTGCATGCTCACATAGACAAAAAATATGTTGACTACACAGAAATTTTTGGTGAAACAATGGACATTTAGGCTGATTGTACAGCAATAACTATGAAAGAGCAAAGTACAACATTGATGATTGGGTATATGGAATAGGATGGGCGTATGACAGAAAGGGTATAAAAGTGGATGAGTAAGAGGACACATACAACATCTTGAATGGATTTACAATGGAAGGGTAGTGTATGATGAAACAATAAAGGTGTACAACAAACTAGTAGATTGTTGATGTATGACACCAACAGCTAACTGTATGATATTAATAGACTGTACAACTGCCATAAACTATGCTATAGTAAATTGTATGGTAATTGGAAATGGTCATATGGCAGAATAGATCATCAATGACTGATGTCAGCTTGCTGGATGTCAAAGGATAATGGACACCAGGTTGATAGTGGGTTTTAATCTTCAAGTGAGCATATGGAAGATGCTCCGCAAGTTGTTCAACTAAGGAAGGAAAAACTTCTAGATACTTGGGTGTGGAGATTACACTATCTTCAGAAGAAGAGGTTATTACTCAAGACACATTCCACAGAACAATGACATGCTTTTGTATTTTCAATTGAGATATTTTTTTTGTATGTTTGAATTTATTTTATCAATTATTATAATATTTTTACCATTTTTTTTTTAATGAACATATCATTAATATTATTCATGCTATAGTCAATAAATAAATTTTTAATCAGAAAAAAGTAATTAATATATGTTGTAATCGAGAATTAGTCCCAGACAGTTGGTTAGTTGGGTTGGGCAGTTGCTGACAGTTGGTGTCCTCAACCAACATCGGCCGACTATATATGTCACACTTCATTTGTAGTGGGCAACCACATAGATTGTGTATAATGTACTTACTGCATAATTGATGAATGAAGAATACACTACCTATTATGTGCATGTGCATCATTGGATAATCGATATGTTTGTTACTGCTGTTATGTAATGTCCCCTTCCTAGCCAATGGCTCGTGGAACAGGGTTAGCCTATTCCTACAGTTCCCGTAGGCTAAATGGATGATTAGGGAATCTTTTTGAGGGGTTTCAGGATGTAAGATTCCCTTGTTAAATCTGACCTTAACTTTCTGATTTTGGGGCTTAGGAATTTTGTCAAACAATTTGCTTGTAGACTTCTCCAACTGTTGTATGTGATTTCTTTTTGTATTCTTTATGCATGTAATGATATCATGTACATAAAAGACTTCAAGAAGAGATAACTAATGACAGAGATGAAATAATGAAGCACAGCAATGCATATTTTGGATTTTCAAGATCATATAGTATTTGGAAATGAAAGGAAAGCGCAGCTACAACCAACCGGAATTTAGACAAACACTTGGTGTGCAAACTTTCTACGCAAATGGTTACTTTCAGCAAGTAGGCATTTTAACAAACAGTTCACAAGCAAATTTCCATTCTCCTTATATGTGACTCATGCCTGATTACAAATATTGTTATTGCTAAATACATCAAATATTATGCTCAAATGATTTGCTCAATATCAGAGACAAAATACAACATGAAATGCACAGTTTAGGAACAATAATTGCATTCAATGAGTTTGAAACTCTGAAGATAACTCTGCTGTCATAAATCAGGATGTAGAAGTCTGAAAGTACATCAATACATGGGAAAAAACACAACCAACATGCCCAGAACTTCCGCTGTCTAAAATCGGATTAAAACCCTAGGGTTTATACATACCAAATTATGGAAAAATAACCTTCAAAAGGTGGAATCACCCTCCAAGAGTGTGGCGCCTAGGTTAGGGAATGAAACCCTAATACAAATGTTTGCCAACACACCAAAATCTGCTCCGAATTAGCTAGCGTTTGCTCCTCCAAAGTTGTAAAAATATCACCACAACAATCTCCAAAAACACAAGTGAACCCTTCCCAAGTGTGGCGCACCAATATAGGGTGAAACCCTAATGACAAAATGGTCTCAAAATGCCACCTTAGACTTCTCCAATACTGATATCCATATCTGAATACTAAGTTACCAGTTCCGGTTCGGGGGTTCGGTTCACCGATTCGGCTAAAAGTTTTGGGGGGTGGGTTCGGTTCGTTTTGGGTTCGTTAGTACAAAAAACATGTAAAATATATATATATATATATGCAGCCTAGAAGCATGAATTAGGATTAGAATATCACATAACATCATATAAACAACAAAACCGCCATAAACTTGATGTCATTTAAACCATGCATGATAAATATTCATCGTTGAAACTTGGATTGTGGTAGCTTGACATACAAAGTCTATTGATAAAAGGGTTCAATTTGTATGATTTGGAAAAAAGAAGCCAACTGAGTAGAGTTATCAACATTCTTCAAAAATCATAAGAATTTGTTTAGTACACTAGCCATTTTGATGTCTTCTTGCAATCTCAAACATTATTTTGTATCATTGTTACATTGGTCTTGAGAGTGGTAGCTTAATATAGCTCCACAATGATGTAGAACAATTTTTGAAAAAAGAAAGTTGTGTCACAGTTCGCTTTCAATCCAACAAGCAAAAATGAAAGCTCAGCCTCTTGGAATGAAAATGCTTGTTTGCAAAACAAATAAATAAGAATGAGGTAGTTAAGGTGTTTAGAGTGATTTAGAGGTCACTTTTAGGGTTCTCTTGGGTGTGGGTCAAAGTCAAACTCCATAAAATATTAAAAAAATGTTCAAAAAACCACTTTTTGGATGCCTAGGCATGTGGGTTTTGTCTTAGTTCGCTTGGGTTCTGTTTGGGTTCTGCTCAGGTTCTCTTGGGTTCTGTCTGGGCGAACTAGACCCAAAAATGAAGGACCCTGGTCGAACCCACAGGCGAACCAAACCAGGACCAGAACCGGGGGTAAAATAGAAGAACCCGGTAACTTAGTCTCTATAGTAAAAGACGTCAAAAACCCAAACCCTAGATAGGTGAATCCTCCATGGCAAGTGATTAGGGTTTGTTGTTGAAATAACCTTCCAAAATGGATGCTCAAAATCTGCTCCAAGGATGGCGCTCCAAATTAGGGAAAAATCTTAATGAATTCCCTTAGGGTTTGGAAACCCTAAATAGTTGAAACAACCTCCTCCAAGACTGAAATACAAAACTGAATATGCAATCAGGTTCTTCTCATAAAGTTGACAATGAAGCACAAGTAGGTCTCCATGATGAAACCTCCACAAGGATGAGCTAGGGTTTCGTCCAACTCATCATATTCCTAGGGTTTTTGTCCTTGGAATGAAAACCAACAATATTGCAGCTATTTTAGATGATTCTCAAGAGGAAATGAAATATCAAAATGGAATGAATGAAATGACTCCAAAGTCTTCTATTTATAGCCATCTTTTCTCCCCCACTTGGCCGACCTAACTCTAGTTGCTTTCGTCCTTTTCCTTGGTCGCCCTAATCTCCCTTTTTTGATAACTTTTCAATTCCACAAGTGGCCGCCCAACTTTAGTGCAATAAAATAATATTTTATTGCCTTTTACTTAAATATTCCATTTTAATGTAATTTCGCCCCATAAAAGTGGCGTCCCACAAAAAGGAATAAACTATTAATTTAATTGCCTTTAAAAAATTCACTATTCCTTATTAAAGTGAGTTCACCAAAATAACTCTAGAAAGTAATATAAGTTAAGACAATAATGAATTGTCTTCACCCATTCATCTTCAACCAACCAAAAAGTCATTTTTGCCACTTTGGCTTAACCTGGCATTCCCTAACCACTTGATTTAGCCTACGGGAATGAAGAATAGGCTAATCGAATCATGATAGGTGATTACTCAAAAAAAAAGGACATTACAGTCCTCCCTTCTTGGAGATTGCTTGTCCCAAGCAATCGATATCTGAATACCCAACACCAACTTCCAGGATCCAATATCAATCTCAAAAATACTGCTTCGCCCATCCGTTGTGCTACCTTGATATAACTGTCATTAGTCACCCTGCCATGTTGCAGCAACCTGTGAAGCACTCCATCCATCAAGCAAATCCTTGGATTCCAAATCTTTATACCTTCACCCCAACAAGAAATGAAGAAATAGATGTCTATTGTTGTGTCCTCAATGTTGATTATCCATCTAATCCTAAATGTATCTCCAATCACATATGATGATAGGAGATCATCACCATGCCAATATCTCATAGTGAAATAGTAATCCCAACTTACCAAAGTAAAATCTGAAAATTCCATGACCAACAATGTAGGATAGTCTTCTATAATTGATGTATGAACTAGCAACCAATGGATTAAGGATGGAACACTTCTATCCACATGCACCAAATTTGATTCACATTTATTTTCCTCTTCACATGCACACATAACATTGTCTTCTCCATGAATATGGGCTGCTAACTCATGGGTATGCAAAGGTAAATTTCTGCTGCCACAAATCAGAAAATTAGGACTGCTGTCATAAGTTAGAAATTCAGACCTTACCTCGTGCCTTTCTTTGGATGTGGCTGCCATAGAAGATTGGAATTTTGCTGTAGGTAAAGAAGAATGTTTATCAACTTGTTCTTCTGAATCTTGCAAAACTAAAGACCCTTGATCAAAGTCATCAAAGTGACCCTAGCTGCCAAGTGACAATTTTACTGATTTGCCCTCATGTGTAGAGAATTTATCATCATCAAATCAGCTATCTCATTTGAAGATGTTTTACCTTCAAGATTCCGCTGCTCCACTATGATGTGAACATCACTATGCCCAAAATTGTGGAGCAACTCATCATGATCCCCATGAAGTAGTGTACCAAACATGCCAATGCCGAAAGTCCATCCAAGTGGGAATGAACTCTAGTGGGTGTGAAGAATGATCATCATAGGTACATAATTAATCATACCCATCCACCACATACTGTTGATATAAATTAGAACAACACTTGTCAAACTGAAAATTCCACTTGAAATGATGCAACAAGTATCTCCAATGTCAAAGGAAGATGGAATCTTATTGCTATACCAACCTTCAACAAAAAAAGGATGATCCCAAACTTTCCAAACCCTTCAATCAGCTGTTGTCCTAAAGAACCAAACTGAAATCTCTGTGATCGGTAGTATGAAACAACCATCTATCACCAAAGTGAGAATTCTAACCCAATGAATTAGGGCTGAAAACTCCTTGCTCAGGTAAGTAGAACAGCCCTCTATCCTTGTGATGTAACTCAAAACCCAATGGTACAAACATGAAGTACTATTGTCTTCTACATGCTCCATGATGTTTTCTTCGTTTACCACATATCCTCTCCAAGTGTGATCAAGAAATGATGTTATGATACAAAGACAAGTACTACTTGATGACAACACTTGTATGCAACATGGTTCTTCAATACTCATCATACGGTCTTGCATTCCAACAAGATGAATGAAACTATGAGAAGATAGAAGATGGTTGGTCATCATTACAAAACCCACCTTTGTTTTGTACCTCCCGAGTTTTCCTTCATAGATGCTATTATAAGTTGTTGTCCCAAGGTGTGTGCCATACTGAAAACTTCCCCCTTGAGCTGTCATACTTCCCTTCTCAAGACTGCCAGCTGTACTGATTAGAGAACTGTTGTCCATAATGATTAACTCGGTCTTTTTCTTGAAGAACTCAGGTCTAGAAACTAGAACAACATGATGTCTATCCAAAGAGACAAAAACGCAAAGGGACTTCTTCAAATTTGAGTTGAGATTACGTGTTCCAACATCATCCCTTGCTGCCCCATGGGATATATATGCTATCTCTTCTCTCATAAATCTGAATTGAGCCTTCAATTGGCTCATCAACTGAGGTGTCTCATCAATCCAATGACCCAACTCATGTGCATGATATGAAATGTCAAGATTGTTCTTAACAACAAACCTCCCATCAAGTATCCGCAAATCTGGGTGCTCCTCATGCTTGTCCATACTAAGAAAATCAGAACTGTGATCATAGCTTTTTGAGGTGACTTCCTTACCTTTTCTTGTATCTTCTTCACGAATAGGTTGCTCCTCCATGAGTTCGGGTCTAAGAGGTGTGCCCAGCTGAAAGTTATGTGTTCTTCTAGCTGCAATAGCTGTCACAAAACTGATCCATACCCTCGCCTCCTTAGCTGATATGATTTTTTCTTCTATCCAGCTCCATGGTGTGGTATCCATGACAAACCAAACATTATCAAATTGTAGGATCTTCTTGTTAGGCAATCTCTTAGTCTCTATAGTCAACTCTCTAAGACAAAATGCCTCATATAATCTTGACAAATGTTCCTCCATTGTGGATGATGTATGTTCAACCCAAACGGAATCACTTATGTCTCCCACTACATGTGTAGGTATAACACTAGTGGCTGATCCACCAAGTGTGTGCCCAATATCACCTTTGATTTGAACCTTCAATGGGTTCTCTAAAAGAAGAAACTTATGAACCTCATGATGCAAACTAGATACCCAAATAGAATTTTCTGAATCATGCTTCTTCTCTTGTTCAAACTCATCTACATGTTCTTCTTGTTTTCTTACCTCAAGACGCTCTTCCTTTGCATGCTCAATTTCTACACATTCTTCCCTTGGAAGAAATAATGATCGAAGATAGGCTTCTCTTCGTTGTCTTGCTTGATCTATATGATTGACTTGTTCTTGGATTTCTTGAAGGTGTTGTCTTGCTTGGGCAGCCAACAACTTTGCCTTCTTAGCTCTTTGTAACCAACCGTCACACAAGACTTGAGTTCTCTTAACATCTTCCATGGTATGATGTATAAAATCAGAACCTTTGTGGCTTGAATCCACAATACATTTCTCATGTTTAACACACAAAACTTCAGTGCTAACATTGTAAGACTCTATAGCATTATCATCTTCATATGATTTATCTATAGCCTCATGATTATGTGACAATAATGGACTGCTATTTGTAATCAAAAAATCAGAATTATCATCATTCCTGTTTGTGGTGTCTTCATGTGCATAAACAATACCATCTTCAAGGTCACCCAACTCACAATTTGATTCCTTGCAATTACTATGTAGAGTTAGTGAGATAATGCTTTGCTCAAATAATGGATCATCAAAAGAATCCATACCTTCATGTGTCTGATCAATCACTGCTGATTTGGCAATCTCCATATCAGTGTACCCTTCAACTTCACTGTTGTCATGAAGACTCATTTATCCTTCACTCACGGATGCATGGAGTGATTCTTCCTTGCCCATTTCATCATCTTGCTGAAGTGAACCAGTGAACATGGGTTCATCTTCTTCAGGGCTTCCACATGTATGACTAGGTATCCAATCATCTTGACATGTGAAGCGTCGTTGTTCTCTCCTTACCTGATTTTTGCTCTTCTAGGTTCACCTATAAGGTGCACACCACGAGGAAGAAATCCTTCTTTTTTGCCTTCTTTTCTTTTTCCTCTGTACTGTTAAAATTATTCGCATAGGTGTTCTCTTTCTTTTCCTTTGCAAATAGAGGTCTTAATATTTCAGGATGTTCCAACAATGTTGTCATATTCTTATAGTAACTCTGTAAGACTTGCAAAAGCTCTATCATGAGTTCTTGCATAGATTTCATTTTCACCCAAACCATCAATCAGCTACGACTGCTATAGATGAGTGCTGATCACTCAATGAGTCAATCTGAAAACTCCAAACCTTCCAGGCTGGCAGGATCAAAGCTCTGATACCACTGTAAGATACCCTTGTTAAATCTGACCTTAACTTTCTGATTTTGGGGCTTAGGAATTTTGTCAAACAGTTTGCTTGTAGACTCCTCCAACTGCTGTATGTGATTTCTTTTTGTATTCTTTATTCATGTAATGATATCATGTACTTAAAAGACTTCAAGAAGAGATCACTAATGACAGAGATGAAATAATGATGCACAACAATGCATATTTTCGCTTTTTCAAGATCATATAGTATTTGGAAATGAAAGGAAAGTGCAGCTACAGCCAACTGGCATTTAGACAAACACTTAGTGTGCAAACTTTCTACGCAAATGGTTACTTTCAGCAAGTAGACATTTTAACAAACAGTTCACAAGCAAATTCCCATTCTCCTTATATGTGACTCATGCCTGATTACAAATATTGTTATTGCTAAATACATCAAATATTATGCTCAAATGATTTGCTCAATATCAGAGACGAAATACAACATGAAATGCACAGTTTAGGAACAATACTTGCATTCAATGAGTTTGAAACTCTGAAGATAACTCTATTGTCATAAATCAGGATGTAGAAGTCTGAAAGTACATCAATACATGGGCAAAAACATAACCAACATACCCAGAAATATCGCTGTCTAAAATCAGATTAAAATCCTAGGGTTCATACGTACCAAATTATGGCAAAATAACCTTCAAAAGGTGGAATCACCATCCAAGAGTGTGGCGCCTAGTTTAGGGTATGAAACCCTAATACAAATGATTGCCAACACACCAAAATCTGCTCCAAAAATGTTGCGCTCAGGTCTGCTCCGAATTAGCTAGGGTTTGCTGCTCCAAAGTTGTAAAAATATCACCACAACAATCTCCAAAAAAACAAGTGAACCCTTCCCAAGTGTGGCGCACCAATATAGGGTGAAACCCTAATGACAAAATGGTCTCAAAATGCCACCTTAGACATCTTCAATATTGATATCCATATCTGAATAGTAAAAGATGTCAAAAACCCAAACCCTAGATGGGTGAATCCTCCATGGCAAGTTCTTAGGGTTTGTTGTTGAAATAACCTTCCAAAATGGATGCTCAAATCTGCTCCAAGGATGGCACTCCAAATTAGGGAAAAATCCTAATGAATTCCCTTAGGGTTTGGAAACCCTAAATAGCTGAAACAACCTCCTCCAAGACTGAAATACAAATCTGAATATGCAATCAGGTTCTTCTCATAAAGTTTCCAATGAAGCACAAATAGGTCTCCATGATGAAACCTCCACAAGGATGAGCTAGGGTTTCGTCCAACTCATCATATTCCTAGGGTTTAGGTCCTTGGAATGAAAACCAACAATATTGCAGCTAGCTGAGATAATTCTCAAGAGGAAATGAAATATCAAAATGGAATGAATGAAATGACTCCAAAGTCTTCTATTTATAGTCACCTTTTCTCCCCCACTTGGCCGACCTAATTCTAGTTGCTTTTGTCCTTTTCCTTGGTCACCCTAATCTGCCTTTTTTGATAACTTTTCAATTCCACAAATGGCCGCCCAACTTTAGTGCAATAAAATAATATTTTATTGCCTTTTCCTTAAATATTCCATTTTAATGTAATTTCGCCCCATAAAAGTGCCGTCCCACAAAAAGGAATAAACTATTAATTTAATAACCTTTATAATTTCACTATTCCTTTTTAAAGTGAGTTCACCAAAATAACTCTAGAAAGTAATATAAGTTAAGCCAATAATGAATTGTCTTCACCCATTCATCTTCAACCAACCGAAAAGTCATTTTTGCCACTTTGGCTCAACCTGGCATTCCCTAACCACTTGATTTAGCCTACGGGAATGAAGAGTAGGCTAATCGAATCATGATAGGTGATTACTCGAAAAAAGAGGACATTACATAGGACTTGTCCTTGTTACTTACTATTTTTAGTAAGTGACATTTCAGGTCAGTGATGGCGCACTTGCAATTGATCTTGGTCAGGGGACACTCTCGAGGGTTCATTTGGATATCCAGGCCAGGAGTTATGGATTTATTAAGTCACATCATTTAATAATATTCTATTTTTAAGTGATTTCGTGATTTAATGTTATAAAGTGAAAGTGACTTTATTAAAAGAATATTTTAAGTCACTTTATGAAATATTTAAATGCAAAAAGTCACTTTAAAAAATGTTTTAATATTAAATTATTTGAGCTTGTGAAAAGTCGCGTTGCTTTTCAATCTACTTGAGTCGTATCTTGGGCGTTGTTGGCGTTTCAATTAGCACCTCTGGAGTGCTTATTGGAAACGGATAGCTATTGCAAGTGTGTTAGTACATGCTCTTCGGATTATAGAGAGGAAGATCTCTCTTTGCTGATTTTATACTGTAAAAAAGGGGTGTACTAAGATTTCCTATCTTTTTTACTCAGCGGCAGGACACAAGGGTGCATAAACCAATGCGCCGTAGCTAAGCTTTTTCTCTGGTTTCCGCAGATCTTAACTACGACTAACTAACTTCTAGACTATCCTACCTCCTCAAGATAAACAGAGCATGAGGGCGTAGGAGCGAAATGGTATGGTTGGATCACTTGAATCCTCCGTCTCAATGGAATATGGCCGAGGCTCTGAACCTTCGAATATATACCAAGATAGGGCTCGATACAAGCAAACACTCGTTACGGTAAACTGGATCTGAGACTTGCCAAGGAGGAGGAACCCCTATCCGAGGTATAGGCTTGGAAGCAGCTCACTGGAAACAACAAGGAACGATGGCCTTTCTAACAGGATTCCTGAGGAGGTGACGACACCTGTCCAAAGTCTAGGCTGCAAGAGAGATCATTAAACAACATCAAACGATAATGATCGATGACAAAATATCCAAGGAGGCGACGACACCTGTCCAAGGAGGAGATTGAAACAATGCACTATTTAAAAACAAGACTTTGAATAACTCGAATAATTAGATCAATCAAGCTTGCACCATCTGATTTATTTCTTCAAGGTTCTTCAAAGAATTACAAAGGTCGGGACAGCAAAGGCATGAAATCATGCACAATTGCGATCAACCAACGAACTCTCATCCAAGAGTGAACAGATATAAACAAGCGAACTCTGGCAACAGTGGCGCAACAATTTTGCTAGCAAATAAAGGTTAAACAAATAAAGAACCTAAGGCTCTTATTTATAGAAACTCAAAGGAGTAGGCAACCCTAAAATCTCCTTGAGTTAACAAACAGTTCTTGCCAATCAGCAAGATTTATTCCTACGTCTAAAAGTAGGTGAGCAAACAGTTAACTGGAAATCTACTTCAGTTAACTGAAACTAAACAAAAGTCAAACTGGAAGTCTACCTCAGTTGACTGACACCTAACTAAAAGTGAACTTATAATTACAAATATGTCTCCAAATAGACATCCACCTTTAAAGGAGATCTGAGATCCACAAATCGTGGGAGTCAATTAGAGATCCTAGATCAGTGGGATCTGACATGCATGATCTGTGGAGATCTGGAGTCAACTTGGAAAGGGGCATCGAGTTGACTTCAGTCATATTTATTGCTATTTTGGAGGGTAGGACGTCCTTCTTGAGGTGTTTGACACCTCATCACCATTGGTCAACGGTGCTTTTGTTCATTTGTTGACTTCTTCATACGGAGACCGTCACATGCCTGTCAATTGTTAGCTTACCGCTTGTCAGTAACTTGATGTATGCATCTCCTTTATTCTGCTTCCCTTAGGAGGGTTACTCCTTTTCTTTTTGTTTATGTTTCCACTTTGACGTGGAAGGTAGTGTAGTATTAATCGATGGCGGCTCTGTGTTGGGAATGACTACCTTCCGCCTTCTTTTGCAGCTTTGACATTTTCCTTGATCTTTCTCAATGGAAGAATGTCGTATGATGAAACTGCGAAGTTTGACCACGATCACTCCAGCCGTGAGAAATGCACATGAACTTGCTACATGTGTAAAATTCCAATGGTTACAATCCTCTAAACTGGCCTTGGAAGGCGATCAAATATACGAGGTGAAACCATTATGGAACCTGTGGACTTGTTTCTATGCTTGTCAATCTGGCTAGATTGACCTCTGGGTGTGCCCGACGCAGATCGGTGCCCAGTCGTTTCCAGAAAATCATGGAGTAAGACCATTTTGGTCTTGTATTTGTCTTGGGAGAACTATGTTCTGAAAACCTTGAAGATTGACTGTGCACACGATGCTGCTCGGACAACTTTTTCTGGAACTGCTAAAAATAGCCTTGCCGGGGGTAATTTTTACGAATAAATCTGAGACATGGGTTTTGTTGAGAATAATTCTTTAAACAAACCCAAATCGTCAGAAATTCGAAAAAACGAGTTTTTCTATGACATGCAAGAGCCCTTTGGTGGCAAAGGCAGCGAGGCACCACAAAGTGATTTTTGTCGGAAAAATCCAACACATGGGTTTTGTTTGTGCTTGAGAGCTAAACAAACCCAATTTGTTTGATTTTCAAAATTATGACTTTTTCCGAAAACCCTAAAAAATAAGGGCAACAGGGCTACTTTTTCTGGAAAAATCCAACATGTGGGTTTTGTTGAAAAAGCTATGTTGATCATACCCAGTTGGCCAGATCTGTGATTATCTATCGTTTCCTGTGACATGCAAAGAAATATAGACAGAAATAGAGTTAGTAGACAGAAGATGGATTGGAAGTTATAAACTGCCACTTTGCAAGAATTATGCCTTTTGATGCAAACTCTGATAAATAATCCCTCTATGCAACAGATCTTCAAAAATATGAAGAACGGTGAAAACCCCTCTGTCAGATCTTCAAAAATGTTGGAGAAGAAAAATATTCATTCTTGAGCTCCTCAACCTACAAAGAAATAATGAATAATGGATGCCTAGATGCTTTGATATGTCAATTTGGAGTTGCAAGCATCAATTGGGCATCTAACTCATGATTGAGCCTGATTTGGAGTTCAAAAAGGTGATTTCCACTGATTGTGGAGTGTTTGGCCTCTTTTTGCCTCCAAAATTTGTTAACTCAAGTCAACATTTGCTTTTGACTTTCTTAGGCTTCCCTTTTGGAGTTTTGATCATTTTTGCAGGCTGAAGTGCCTCTGTTTGATCTGCGATCCTGGTTGCTCAGTTCATCTTCAGCAGTTGCTAACGGATTCATTGTCGAGATGGAATCAGCCTGATGAGATATGCCTAGGAGAGATTAACTCAGAAAACTAAGTTTGGACCTCCAAAATGAAGGGCGTTTTTCTTCAAGAGGGGCGCTTTTGGCTGTGCCTTAGTCAATTTTCATTGACTGTTCTTCGTTTTGGCCTTTTCAGACCCTCTATGCTTTGATCTAACGTTCCCGTTGATGGATGAGTCAGATGACTCTGCTTGACGATGCATCAGGTAGCCAACTTGGTCTTGCTCAGGATGACTAACTTCTCAGTTGGAAAAGACAAGTTCAGGTCCTTCAAGCTTAAGGGCGCCCCTGGTGCTTTTGACTGAATTTCTTCATGCTGTGAACTGCCTGACTTTGACCTCCTCCATCAGATGATTGATTTGTCGGAAGTTCCTGCTGATAGTTCTACTGACGAGATAGGTCATAGCTGAGAAGGTCATCTTGGGAGGCAATGAAGATTCTGGTTGAATCTGGATGCCTTCAAGAAAGGGTGCCTTTCCTCAAGAGGGGTGCTTTTAATCATGCCTTAGCCAATTTTTGGCTTGTCTTTCCAGTTCTTCAATTCTGCCTTTTTTTGCTTGACCTCAGCATGTGATCGTTTGGCGTGTCTTGTGAACCTGCTGTCAGATTGATCACATAGCTGAGAGGAAGTTGGAAAGATAACATGTATAGAGTTGTTGCTTATGGATTCATCTGGTGCTTGTAACTGAGGGGCGCCCCTGGCTAGTAGGGGCGCTTTTACCATGAAGCTCTCTGATTTGGCATCTTCGTTGTTGATGGATCCTGCATACTTTGCTGACGGTTGGTCAATGATCCCTGAATTAGATGATTTTGCTGATTGTTTCGTTGTCGAGTCAGCATGAGAGTGAAGAGGATGACTGAGTTGAAGATGCCAAATGATTACATTTGCCCTCTGAGATCCAAGGGCGCCTTTCTTCAAGAGGGGCGCCTTTTTCAACTATAGACTGTGTTTTTCCTTGGTAGACAAAACGTCATCTTCCAGAGTTAGCCAAATTTTGGCCTTTTCCGTTTTGAGAATCTCCTTCGTTGAAACAACATCTTTTGGACCTTTTCTGCCATGGCTTCTTCGTTGAAGCTTTTGAGGTTTAGCTTTCAGCACCTGGTACTGGCCAATCTACCATTAATGGCTGCGGAGCTCCTAACTTTGTTCCTGAAAAATAGAAATAGACCCACCAGAGTAAAACATGCATTTTGATAATTCTGACTTGATCAGTGTGATCATGAAGGCAATTAACCCTATCAGAATTATTTTCAATCATCTCCAGGGAGGTCCTATTTTTAAGGGTTTCCTTAAAAATAGGGGCATAAAACCCTAATTTTCATTTTTTCAGAATTTTAACCATAGGTTCCTTGACAGAAACCTACAAAGACTTCATGTTTGTTTTGACCTAAAACATACTTTCGATGGCATTTTTACATTGTTTAGCTCAATTTAAGCAAAATGCCAAAAATTTCATTTTGGGTATAACAAGCATCTAGGGTAAAGAAGTTGTTTGAGAAGATACCCACATCAACATTCCATCTCCTTCAGGCTAGGCGTGCATTTCATCAATTCTCCAAGTGGCTGGTCCAGAAATCAGAACTTTATGACAGTCAAAACCAGCAAATGGGTAATGATGTAATTTCATTTGAAATCAATAAAAATCATCTGGGTTGCTTTCAATTTATGTATTTCCTTCCATTTTGGTATTCTTTATTTATTTTCGTTTCTGGCATCAAAACTCTCAAAAACAAATAAACAAAAACACACATAAGTTCAAAGGGTCAGATTCAAACACCAAAAGGGTTGTTTCAGTGGTATCAGAGCTTTAATATCCTGCCATCCTGTGAGGTTATTTCATGAGTGATAAAGAACAGACTTATCACAGGGGTTCATGGCCATGGCATCCTCCGCAAGTGCCAGAGGGAGAAACCATTTCAAAGGTTTTAGGCTTTCACAATTCACCGAAAATAACAAGAACTTTATCTAGTGACGGTGAGAGTATTTTAGGTACCATGGGTGATAGGGATCCTTTAGCCCAGATGCCAAGAGAGAGCAAAAGTTTGATACTATGATGGACATGTTGGCTGATTTCTTGCATAAGATGAACCAAGTTCCTAATCTTGGTCACATAGGACAACATGACAACTCCAGTAGTTCTAACACTCAGCCTGAAGAGAGGCCAAAGATTTCTATCAATACCACATCTAGGCCTTTGAAACATAACTTTAGACGGAGGGTTGAGACCCCTGTTCATCAGGAACGAACCCCAGAGCAACCGACAAACATGGTCGATGAAGTTAGGACCAGCCATACAAAGTACACTTCACTACCTGCTGACATCAGGAATATGTTGACATTTGATCAATTCCAAAACCAGAGGAGGTAGAGGATAGTGCCGGTTGGCAGACTTGAGACTAGAACACCACAAGGCACTAGAGATCTCCAGTAGGCAGCAAGTAAGATTAATTTGGAACATTTTGATGGAGGGCATCATTGTACTACACGTGGTTGGATTCAGAAGTTAGATAATTTCCTCTCCTTGAGGCCCATGCCTGAAGAAGAGGCAATCAAGTTCGCCACACTGCATCTGGATGGTGTAGCTCACGAGTGGTGGTACCATGGTTTGGTTACCTTGGGTCAAAGGTCAATTGTTTCTTATGATGAATTTACTAACAAACTCATTGAACGATTTGACAGGAGAGATCCTGAGGTCTCCTTCCGAGAACTTGCATAACTTAAGCAAGTTGGGACATTAGAGGCCTTTATTTCAGAGTTTCAAAGGATATCTGTGATGGTCACAGGAATATCAGAGAGGAGGTTGGTAGTGCTTTTTAGTGAGGGTCTCTTAGAACCCTTACGTGGTTGGATCAAAGCCTTTGATCCACCTTCCCTACAGGATGCTATGAAGAAGGTGAGAGATATGGAGCTTGCTGCCCCAAAAACAAGATTTCCGCAAAAACCATTCACCACATCAAGGGATAAAGCACCAAATACTTTTTCAGAGCAGCAAAGAAAACCTTTCCAAAAACTCAGTGACGAGACCCTTTAAGACTTGAGAAGGAAGAAACTATGCTTCACCTGGAAAAGTCCATATGAAAAGGGACATGTGTATCCTCTTAAGCCAAAAATGAATCAGTTAGAATACTACTATGCGGACGAATCAGATTCTGAAAATTCAGAATAGCAGGTTGATGAGGAAGGGAAGGAGGAAGATAATGCCTCCGAGGTGTTAGAAAACGGAAGGGAAGAAGTTCTACCTACAACACAACTCTCGAGCATTCAGAGAGAAGGATCTTTCAGGATTAGAGGAGTCTTAGCAACGTGTGATTACCTTGCTTGACACTAGAGCTACTCATAATTTCATAGGTGAGGGCTAAATAGCAAAGCATGGACTAAAGACAGAAGAGTTTGATGGGTTCAAAGTGTGAGTAGCTGATGGGTTTACACTTAGTTGTAGCCGAATGATTCCAAACCTCACATTGTAGCTGAACGATTATGAGTTCCGGGTAGACTTTTATGTGGTTGGCATGGGAGAGTTGGATGTGGTACTGGGCATGAAGTGGCTTCATGCTATTGGGGAGTTTACCCTCAACTTGCGGGTGATGGAGATGAAATTTGAAGCCAACGGCAAGAGACATGTTTTGAGGGGAATGTCAAATGGGAGCCTTCGAGTTATCTCACTCCGAAGAATGGAGAGATTGATCAGGCATGATCAAGTGGAGTGGGCGGCTGAGTGTTATACTTTTCCATCACAGGGTGAGCAGCTGAAGCATGAGTATTCTCCCGACATATAGGCATTGAGAAACAAACACAATAAGGTGTTTGAGGGTTTACCTTATGGGAGACCACTCAATAGAGGGTTTGAGCACATTATAGAGCTTGAGGACGGCGCTAAGCCGGTCATCATTACTCCTTATAGGCATCCCAAGAGGATGGACGAGATCGAGAAGACGATAAAGGAACTCTTGGATATGGGTCACATTAGACCGAGTAAAAGTCCCTTTGCATCTTCCATTGTCCTAGTGAAGCAGAAAGATGGCACCTTACGGATGTGTATTGACTACAGACACCTGAATAAAAAGACCATTAAGAACAGATACCCCATTCCACGCATCAATGAGTTGATAGATGAATTGCATGGAGCCTATTTCTTCTCCAAGATTGATCTTCGATCTGGTTACCATCAGATCCAGGTTAGAGAGGGGGATGTGGAGAAGATGAAATTTCAATGCCACTATGGTCACTATGAGTTCTTGGTTATGCCTTTCGGCCTAACCAATGCACTAGCTACCTTTTAGTCTTGTATGAACCAAATCTTCAGAGATCAGTTGAAGAAGACAGTCGTTGTCTTTTTCGATGATATACTAGTCTTCTGCAAGACTTGGGAGGATCATTTCGCACATTTGGATTCAGTGTTGGGAAAATTGGAGAGTGAATCTATATTCTCCAAGGAATCAAAATGTGATTTTGGTATGAGGGAGTTATTATACTTGGGGCATATCATCAGTGCCAAGGGGGTTAAGATGGATCCTGAGAAGGTGAAGTCTATAGTCGACTGGCCTTCATCCACAGGTTATGTGGTTTCTACCGCCGCTTCGTCAAGGGTTTTTCATAGCAGGCTGCCCCACCTACAGACTTGATGAAGGGGGCTTTTGATTGGAACCCAAGAGCACAGTAGTGCTTTGAGAAGTTCAAACGATTGATGAGTTCATGTCCAGTTCTCATTATTCTAGATTTTACATGGTCATTTGAACTACAGTGTGATGCCTCGGGAGAGGGCATTGGTGTTGTCTTGATGCAAGATAAGAACCCCATCGCTTTTGAGAGCAGGAAACTTCAGGGTCCTAAGCGAGGTTACAGCATTTACAACAAGGAGATGATAGCCATCATGCATGTGTTGCATAAATTCAGGCAGTACTTGGTGGGCAGCAAATTTTTGGTGAAGACAAATCACAACAGTCTAAAACATTTCCTAAGTCAACGTGACCTCAATGATCGGCAACAAAAATGGGTCCAGCAAGCTACAGGCTTATGATTTTGACATAGAATATGTCAAAGGTACAAGAAATATAGTTGTCGATACCCTTTCGAGGAGACCCTACTTGTGCTATCTAGGTGAAGTAACAGAGGATTGGAGGAATCTTATTGCAGCTGAGTATGCAAAGGATAAGTGGGCTTCCAAGTTCATTGATGGTACAGTTGCAGATGACAGGTACACCCTTGTGAATGACCTCATCATTTACAAAGGGAGGATTTTCCTTGCACCAAGATCCTCTATGAAAAAGAGGATTTTGAGAGCTCTTCATGACGCCCCTATGGCAGGTCACCCGGGTTACTTTAAAACCTATAGGCAAATTAGGGAGCGGTTCACTTGGAAGGGGCTCAAATAAGAGGTTCTCAAGTATGTTAGAGAGTGTCCCACTTGTCAACAAAACAAGTAGGAGCACACTTTCCCGACAAGACTACTACAACCTCTACCCATTCCTAGTCGAAAGTGGGAATGCATATCCATGGATTTCATCACATGTTTACCCAAAACCCAAGGCAGGGATTGCATTTATGTTGTGGCTGATAGGCTCAAGAAGTTTGCACATTTTTTCCCGATTTCAACTACTTTCATAGCAGTGCAAGTTGCTGATTTGTTTTTCAGAGAGATATTCTGATTGCATGGGTTGCCTCGGAATATAGTGAGCAATCAGGCCAACAAATTTATGAGTCATTTATGGCAGGAGCTCTTCAAGCTTAGAGGCATGAAACTCACTCGAGCATGAGCTACCATCCACAAATAGATGGATAGACCAAGATGGTTAATAAATGGGTGGAGGGCTACTTGAGGAACTACATTGCGGGGCAGCAGAAGGCATGGGTCAGGTGGTTGTATTTATGCAAGTATTGTTATAATACTACGCACCACATGTCTATACAAATGTCACCATTCATGGCACTATATGGGTATGATGCTCCCAGTTTTTTGGATTTTCTATTCGGAGATAGTAGAGTGTTGAGTGCAAAGGGTTTGTTATAGGACAACCAAGATATCATGAGTTCTTTGAAGGAGAACATTCAAAAGGCACAAAATCAACAGAAACAATATGCAGATCAGCACAGATGGAGTGTTCCTTCGATGAGGGGGATATGGTGTATCTTATGTTGTAGCCATACAAGCAATCCACTTTGAGGAAGAGTAGTTCAAAGAAGCTCAAGCCACAGTACTATGGCCCATTCTGAGTTTCCAGATGGATTGGTGAAGTGGCTTATGAGCTTGAATTACTAACAGAGAGTAGGGTTCACAATGTGTTTCATGTATCTCGTCTCAAAAAGGCGTTGCGACATAATGTGACACCTTCTAAGCGTTACCACCCCTAGATGAGGAGGGGAAATTGATTTTGATTCCTAAGGCTATCATTGATACTAGGGATCGTCATTTGAGGCGTAGAGTAATCATGGAATATTTGGTTAAGTAGAAGAACCTGCCAAATGAGGATGCAACTTGGGAGAATGAGGATATATTGCAGCATCCTATGATGAGATTGCTTGAGGACAAGCAATTTCAGGGAGGGCGGACTGTAATGTCCTCTTCCTACCCAGTGGCTCATGGAACAGGGTTAGCCTATTACTACGGTTCCTGTAGGCTAATGGGAGGATTAGGGAATCTTCCTGAGGGGTTTCAGGACTTGTCCTTGTTACTTACTATTTTTAGTAAGTGACATTTCAAGTCAATGATGGCACACTTGTAGTTGATCTTGGTCAGAGGACACTCTCGAGGGGTCATTTGGATATCCAGGCCAGGAGTTATAGATTTATTAAGTCATGTCATTTAATAATATTCTATTATTCAGTGATTTTGTGATTTAATGTTATAAAGTGAAAGTGACTTTATTGAAAGAATATTTTAAGTCAGTTTATGAAATGTTTAAGTGAAAAAGTCACTTTGACAAATGTTTTAATATTAAATTATTTGAGCTTGTGAAAAGTGGCGTTGCTTTTCAAGTGAAGATATTTGTGTTGACTTGTCCAAAGGTGAAAATCCTAAAAGTGGCGTCCAAACTCCATAAGGCAAGGGTTTGAGTTCATTGTTGAATATCTTGAAGAATATATTATTTTTATGAGCAGCAATTGCTGGTTTGGTTATTTCACGCTGATTGAGTATGGATAGCCTCAGTTAGATCAGGTGCTACAAGCGTGAGAGATCATCCAAGGCTCCTTCTGGGTTAATCTCATTCAGGGATCAAGTTTGTGCTTCATCTTGAGGATTTTCATTAAAGAATAAAGTCTGAATTCATCTGTTATAGGTTGCAGATCAGAATTAAGAAATCAGAATAAAGATTGTAGTTTTTGCATGTTCAGAAATAAGCACGTGGGATCTAGAAAATCAAACAAAGATCATACGTGAGGATTTAGATTGGGTTCATTTGACTCCCACTAATGGTGAGAAGATGGGCGATTAGTTACAAGTGAGTTTCAGATCATCAATTGCAGATCCGAGTGTGATTCCATTGGCACATGAGGGCTGCAGCATAGGTCGTACCATCTTGGAGTATGTGCCATCTCAAATAAATAAATGGTGGTCTTTTTGCAATCTGCTTGAGTCTTATCTTGGGCATCCAAGGTAAAGAAGTTGTTTGATAAGATACCCACATCAACATTCCATCTCCTTCAGGCTAGGCGTGCATTTCATCAATTCTCCAGGTGGCTGGTCCAGAAATCAAAACTTTATGACAGTCAAAACTAGCAAATGAGTATTGATGTAATCTCATTTGAAATCAATAAAAATCACTTGGGTTGCTTTCAGTTTATGTATTTCCTTTCGTTTTGGTATTCTTTATTTATTTTCATGTAAGAACCCAAACTGGTTCTAACCCTTGCAAACCGAACTATTGTGTGATAGAATGTTTATTTGATGGGTTTGCAATATTTTGGCAATGTTTGATGCAGCAAAACAAGAGATGTTGCAATAATATTTTTATTCCTTAAAACTAAAATTCAATTGGGGATACACAACTGAAAATTTCAAATTTTTATACCTACTTAAATACTTAGTATTTTCACAATATATTGACAACCCAGTTCATAAAATAACCCCTAGTATCTAAAACAACAATACCCAGAAAATCTGGAAGTTACAATTTATGAAATCATAGGTAAACATGCCTTCAGCCTAATGAAATTTTGGAATTTGTAGCAGCAAGCTGGTAACTCCATTGATTGTACGGCTAGCCTCTAATATCAACTTTTCCATCGTGAAAATCGCGCTAAAGGCTCCCAAGATGCTAGATGCCACCAATGATGATGAAGGAAGCTCAAGACTCTAGGCGTTCTGCCCTAGATAGAACACACCAAGGCTGAGAGAGTAACACGTGTGGCTATAGAACTGTACAGCTGACCTCCTTGAATGTTTTCTCCACCTCAAAATGCTCACCAAACACCTTTAGAAGAATAGGTGCCCACAATGGAGGTGGTCTGTGAACATTTAACAAAGCGCCTTGACTGGGAATGGTACAACTGCTGCAGGTACAGCAATACGGCCTCTAGAAAGATGTGCCAAATCATATAAAATGCAGCTTCAATGTGTATAGTTCTGCCCTGATGAAGTCTGCTCAAACCCTTGATTAAATCTTCTCAGATATGCACAAACTTGACTCCTGAATGAAGCCAACAATAAGCACCTTTAGTTGATAGTTTCACAACCTCAGAATGCTGATGCAATGAAGCAGCTACACTCTCCAATGCCGATATGTTCTGGAACTGCAAAAACCCTAGGTTTCTCTTTTCCCAATGCCAAAGAAATCATACAAGTCAAATTATCAAATGATCAATGAATATCGATTTCTTCATTGGCCTCTTTAAATAAACCTCAAGAGATCGATTCCCTCCTTTTCGCCTTTTTGAAACATTAAAATAATATAATATTTGCACTTTAGAAATATTAAATAATCTTCTTGATATTGGTGCCTCAACAATTAATTATAAAATGGCCCCCTTTTAATGACTTAAGACCCCTCAAGTCATAAAGTGCAAATATAACATTAAAATATTAATTATTATTAGTCACTTTTAATAATAATTAAATGTTATAACTTACGCAAAACACCTTATTTCACCAAACCAACTGAATATCGGAATCGACACTGCCAATGTATCCCAATCAGGTGCCCTGCTATAAATAGTAACCATGGTTGAATGACTTACTATAAATAGTAAGTATGTGAAACTGAGCCGAATGAAGGCCAAACCTAAATCAACTGAGTTCTGGAGAAGAGAAAGCACCCTGATCATTACCAAGAAGGACCCTCTAACCATCATTGTTAGCCTACAAGGGTCAAATGATAGGCTAATCCTCAAAAACTGATGCTCGTGAAAATGTGGACATTACAGTCCACCTTCCCTGAAATTGCTTGTCTGGAAGAAATCTCTACTGCAAAGAAACTCCACTCCACCAGAGGTCCAAAGGAAGAACTGTGAAAAGGCCCACACATCTCTAACTGACCCCTATAGCACTAGCATAAACACAACTGCGCAAACAAAGACAACAAACGAACTATCCAATCCATGCGCACTGAAACTATGCATCAAACCCAACTCATGTACATGTGAACCGAATGCGAAGCTATGAGCAATCCACACCATGTACCTACCACAATGCTCACCAATTAATTCTGACTGGAACCCCGATGCACACGAAGGATCCCACCGCACACCGGAGAGTGTCCAACAAAATATACCTGGATCCCGAATCCAAAATAGAATTCTGCCAGGAATAACACTCTCAGAATTCCACTGCTCAACTGTAATCTCAACTTCACCATGCTGGAAATGGTGAAGCAAACCAATGGGACCCATCCAACCTATAGTGCTAACTCTGTCATCGCCTGGATCCCAATATAAATGGTACTCACATCAATCCATCATAAGGAAGTAAGAATATCTGGAAGCATCTGCTACGCAACACCTCTCCACAACCTTCGCTAAACTCTCATGGATGTGATATCCGACCGTGCCATCATGCCTGTTGCCACAACAACCTCCAAGAAGCCCTGTCCCCGTTGAAACCTAGAAGTAGCAAACTCTATAAGGTACACACCAGCATGATGGTAATCCAACCTCTGATCCTGCAAGTAATCCCCTAGAGTCTGTCATGTCCCCGAAATAGCAAAACTATAAAGACCAAGTGTTAAAATACAAATAAATTAATAAATAAAATAAATAGCAATATTAATATTAAAATATAAAATAAATGTGTATCATATCAATATAAAAATATATAAATATGAAATAACAAATATAATAATAATATATAGGCAAATTATTGTTATTACATTCTATTATTAAATAACTTAATATCAAAAATAATAATAATAAATAAATATTATAATCATTACACATCATAAATTGTAATACATTAGAATAAAATAATAATAAGATATTAGCAAATTGTTTTATTATTATACTTTAATGTTAAAATATGTTCAATAAAACATCAAAATAAAATAATAAAATAAATAGAAATCTGAAATATCATAATTATAGTAATAATATATTATTTTAAAAATAGATATTATTATGATAATAAAGGCAACAATTAAATCTAACAAAGGGATGTATTTTATGAAAAGTCACCTCTTTCACCAAACAATACATTCCCCCCCATGAGTCACCTACCTTGAATGGTATAAATAGAAGGAAGGAAAATAAGGAAGGGAGGGAAAACATTGAGAAATACAATTTGCAATTTAGAACAGCAGCAACAATGATTGTTATGTATTGGAATATAGTCATTTTATATATATATATATATAGGCATACAAGTATATATGCATAGATATAGATAAATTTTCTAATGAATAATATTCAATAGATAAGAATATATATGAATAAGGAAGGAATAATTCTATTAATACGGATATAAGTAAAAGAATAATTATATATATGTCTATAAAGTATGTATGTATATATATATATATATATATATATATATACATGATTATGCAATAATGATACTTATAAGTAATGATGACTCTTTAATATAAACATGAGTAGATTATGTATATTTATGAATTGTCCTCATCCTAGTATAAGGTTGAAGGAGGCGAGTAAGGAAACATAGAGAGATATAGCAACTCAAGTGATGTACTCACTTAGCAATAATATTTAGCATATTTTGAATATAAGAAATAGATATTTCTAATTTGATTATTGGTGTAATGCTTTCTTTAGTATTATCATGATGATAATGATGCTGATATTAACTTAAAGAATTAGTAATAAATGCAAATGTATTTGATTGCTAAAAGATTGTCTTCTCTGTGTTTGTAAGCCTACTAGGGTGGAAGGGCCTGAAATAGGTGGTGCCTAAAAACCCCACTTAACAATCCACTGCGGCCATGGAGGGGTCGGGTCCCACTTAACAATCCGCTGCGGCCATGGAGGGGTGGTAGGCCTGAAACCCCTTATAAACTCCGCTGGCTTCCCCCAGTAGGTTGAGTGTCTTTCGAGGTGATGGCACAGGTAGAGAAAGAAGGTACAAGTGTTTCCTCTAAGCACGCCACTCTGAGATGTTCATATCACTCGGGGCCAAGGGGTGGGTTGTCCTAATAGGACACTTGTGCTCTCGGGCTTAGATGGATAGCTTTGGGCGGCTCTACCCATGCCACTCCTCATATGTCTTTATTATTGATTTGTGATTATATTTATATTTGGATATCTAGATATTAATGCTAACAGATATATGTACATGTGGAAATATTAAATGCAGACTTCAATCCAAGATTACTTAGTCAAAGAGAACATTCATTTGAAAAAGAAGAAACCCTAAACCTGATCAACAAGTGAATTCTAGGGCAAAGTCGGGTAAGGGACATTACAGAGTCCAAGTCTCAAACTCCTGTTGTTGGAAACACTCAACTAGAGAACTCAAAGTGAGAGACCTATCAAACTCAGACTCATCATTTGAGATCTGAAACATATCACCAGAGCAAATCCGAACATCCCTTATTCAACCTATCTCTCAACATAAACACATCCTGCATATATGGACTGAATGAAAACTGATGAGCACACCTCAAGATGCAATCGAGGTGGAACTCCCCTGACTATGCCAAAGGAAAACCCAAATAGTCAAGAGTACTCCATCTTTCATTGCCATCATCAGAAGAAGACTCACAACTCACAACTGGGTGAGTTGGTCTTGCAGCAATGTCATCACAACCCCGTGTGGCCCTGTCAACAAGGCCTCTATTAGATAGCAACTACAAGTGTCCTGACTCACTATTAGGAGTGGAAAGAGTACCGTCCTGAATGCCATCTACACTCTGGGATGAGGTTGGAACAATATCCAAGTCCAATGTACAAGACTTAGAAGAGACCATCTCCTTCCGATAAAACGGTCCAAGGTTAGTCTCCCACGTTTCGAAGTAGAACCTGGTGCTCAAATCTCCAATGCCACCTGAATCAACAGCCATGACTGATGTGTCAGTATCACCCTCAAACCATTCCACGTCGAGTGGTCTCCTGTTGATGAGGAAGATGCCCAACCTAGGTGCATAGAAACATATACCAACGCTGGTCAAGCTGCTGGTATGAATACGGACAACATCATGTAGCCTACCAATCAAGTCCATGATAAAGAAAAAGGTATCAATACTACCAAGGGCCAATAAAAACTCATCATCAATCCATCCCCTAACACCAAGGTGACAAACCCAATACCATCTATCCACCTCAATTGTTGTTGCCATCAATGTAGTACTGTCTTCAACCAATGAAATATGAGGTAAAGTTGGAATACAACTGTCCTCGCACCGAACTCCAAACCATGAACTAAAATCAATCGACCACTCGCACAAAGACCTCTCAAGGTCAAGATTGATGCATCCATCACCAACTGCCTTCTCTTGCTTATCCAATGCAAGAGACACTGCACCTGTATCCTAAATGTGAACGCTCATGCTACTCACCTCATCCTGTGCTCTGGCTGCCCTAGATGATTGAGTCTCTGCTATGCATGATGAATCTCGAGCAAAACTTAATTCTAAGCAGAGCTCATCAACATGAATCTTTGATTCCTGAAGAGCCAACTGAGTACTCTGCAAGGAATCACTTGTAACCATAAGCTCATGAGTAAGCTTATCTACTTCATCTTCTTTCCTTCTCAAAGCATCATAATAGACCTCAGCGAGGTTGAGGTGGTGGTCCCAATCTGAAAGAAGGTGCAAATAGTTTGTTTTCATTGTTCCCATACCTTCTTTGATTGCCTATAGATCATGAGAAGACTCTGCATCAGTTCCCTTTTGTCTTCCCTCTAACTGAACCCTCCAAAGATGATTCTCAATCACTTTGTGCATTTTATCGTGATGAGATAATGTTGCCACAATCCCATCCTCATTCACCTTCAACCGGTTCCTCAAACTGTGCGGACTATGGGGTGTATGACTAGCTTCTATTCCACATGGAGAAGCTTCTAATTGTGCCTGAAACTCTTTTTCCGCAAAGTCCTGTATGCTTAAATTCTGATTTGGAATTAGGACAGCGCTAATTCCATCATCCTCAATGCCCTTATCAGGTGCCTCAACACAAGAGGGCTTCATCTACGCTTTGTACTCATCATCCAACTCAACTGTTCCAATGGATGATGGCATGCTATTCTCTTGAAAAGAAGTTGGAACTTGTAACCCAAATGAGATCAACTCTCCTGAAGTCAGTTTCTCCTTGAACTTCTCAATCTTCTGCTCAACCAATTTGCTTGTGAGTTCATAAGCTGCGAATGAAACATGCTACTCTCTTCTCCAAATGACTAACAAATCAGATTGCAACTGTTTGCAAACATCTTCATCTTCCTCTAGGATCATGGATAGGATGTTGAACATATTTTTCTTCACCTTGTCTGAATGGCGTTTCATGATTATTGATATGAAGCAATCAAACAATTGGAGAATGGGACCATTATAATCAAACATGAGAACACCTGAATGCACCTACGCCATCAACTCTAGAATTCTGACCCTCTTATTGAAAGTAGGGATTTTGAGGTCACCTAACCCATTGAAGCTTTCAACAATCAACTGCATGACATCTTTCATTTTGTCATCGTCATACGAAACTTTAGGAAGTATAACCCTCATACTTTCACTTATGCAAGTGACAACTGTCAATCTTACTTCTTCATCCCGATTTCTCATCAACTTTGGCTTGACCAACAAGTGCACCAATGGAGATAAAGTTGTGCTCATCACCTTTGAAGGTGATTGATTGATTTTAGATAAACAACCTTCAACCTCTTCCAAAATGCTTAGAAGCACTTCTTTTGACTGAGATGAGTCATTAAGTTTTATACCTGCAATGTAGACTTTTCCACACATATTTTCCCTCAATCTTTGTTCATACTTGATACTAAGATCCATGTAATCAGTAAAAGATATATGAGTGCAAAAATCTGCTCTTGATGATGTATAATTTCCATAAACTTCCCAAAAGATTTCTTCTTCGCTAAGAGGCTCCATCTATGTCTTGACATCATCTGAGTAACACAACCAACATGCTGGCAAAATCTTGGCTCTGATACCATTGTAAGAACCCCAACTGGTTCTAACCCTTGCAAACTGAACTATTGTGTGATAGAATGTTTATTTTGGTGGGTTTGCAATATTTTGGCAATGTTTGATGCAGCAAAACAAGAGATGTTTCAATAATATTTTTATTACTTAAAACTGAAATTGCATTGGGGATACACAACTGAAAATTCCAGATTTTTATACCCGCTTAAATACTCAGTATTTTCACAATATATTGACAACCCAGTTCATAAAATAACCCCTAGTATGTAAAACAACAATACCCAGAAAATTTGGAATTTACAATTTATGAACTCACAGGTAAACATGCCTTCAACCTAATGAAATTCTGGAATTTGTAGCAGCAAGTTGGTAACTCCATGGATTGTACGACTAGCCTCTAATATCAACTTCTCCATCATGAAAATCATGCTAAAGGCTCCCAAGATGCTAGACGCCACCAATGATGATGAAGGAAGCTCAAGACTCTAGGCGTTTTGCCCTAGATAGAACACGCCAAGGCTAAGAGAGTAACATGTGTGGTTGTAGAACAGTACAGCCAACCTCCTTGAATGTTTTCTCCACCTCAAAATGCTCACCAAACGCCTTTAGAAGAATAGACGCCCACAATGGAGGTGGTTTGTGAACATTTAACAAAGCGCCTTGACTGGAGATAACCACACCTTGATTGGGAATGGTACGTCAGTTGCAAGAACAGCAGTACAGCCTCTAGAAAGGTGTGCCAGATGATATAAAATGTAGCTTCAATGTGTATAGTTCTCCCCTGATGAAGTTTGCTCAAACCCTTGATTAAATCTTCTCAGATATGCACAAACTTGACTCCTGAATGAAGCCAACAGTAAGCACCTTCAACTGATAGTTTCACAACCTCAAAATGTTGATGCAATGAAAAAGCTACGCTCTCCAATGCCAATACATTTTGGACCTGTAGAAACCCTAGGTTTCTCTTCTCCCAATGCCAAATAAATCACACAAGTCAAATTATCAAATGATCAATAAATATCGATTTCTTCATTGGCCTCCTTAAATAAACCTCAAGAGGTCGATTCCCTCCTTTTTGCCTTTTTGAAACATTAAAATAATATAATATTTGCACTTTAGAAATATTAAATAATCTTCTTGATATTGGCGCCTCAACAATTAATTATAAAATGGCCCCCTTTTAATGACTTAAGACCCCTCAAGTCATAAAGTGCAAATATAACGTTAAAATATAACATTAAAATATTAATTATTATTAAAGGTACCTTTAATAATAATTATAAGTTATAACTTAGGCAAAACACCTTATTTCACCAAACCAACTGAATATCGGAATCGACACTGCCAATGTATCCCAATCACGTGCCCTGGTATAAATAGTAACCCTGGCTGAATGACTTACTATAAATAGTAAGTATGTGAAACTGAGCCAAATGAAGGCCAAACCTGAATAAACAGAGTTCTGGAGAAGAGAAAGCACCCTGATCACTGCCAAGAAGGACCCTCTAACCATCAGTGCTAGTCTACGAGGGTCAAATGATAAGCTAATCCTCAAAAACGATGCTCACAAAAAATGGGGACATTACATTTCATTTCCGACATCAAAACTCTCAAAAACAAATAAACAAAAATACACAGAAATTCAAAGGGTCAGATTCAAACACCACAGGGGTTGTTTCATGTTATTTATTCTCGTTTACTCTATATTCATCGGTCAAGTTAGCATTTATGATTAAACATTTTGCGTTGTTGCCGATACAAACTTTGGTGATACACCAAACACAGACAAGAGTCATGGCGCTGTAATGGGTCAGCCAGTCGAAGAGTCAATGCAAACAAACAAGGAAAGAGAAGACGTGTTGACAAAAGACCTCATAAACTTGTGGGATATCTCAATGAAGGATCACGTACGGAGGGAAGCTCTCAGGCGAGAGGTCCCTCAAACAGCCATCTGGGACAATCTAAGTGTTAACCCAGAGGTCAACCACCTTCTCAACAGACTGAAAAGAGGGCAACAAATAATACAACGGTGTGAAGAATGAAACAGAAGAGAGGAGGAAGAATGTGACATTGACTAATGGCGTACCTCAAGGAATTGATGCCATTAACCTTAAAGAAACATAGGAAATTAAAACAAAGTGGTCAAGAATCAATCGACCATAAAGTAAGAAGATCCTTAAGGATAAAAGAACAAACAAAAAGATGACAACAACTGAGGGGCGAAGTTGACGAAGGGAAAGGATTTCTCAAAGAAAGTCCAAGCCCACCCAAGAACAAAAGTCGAAGCCGAAGTGCAAGTAGAAGTCATAGTCGGGAGAGACAGAATTGTCGGAACAAGAGAATGTACAAGGGGAGATTGGATTGAAATAGTTAGACACCTACCACCTCTTGACGACGAAACACAAAATGATCTCGCCAACCAAATTATAGAACCATCCATACCATCATCATCGGATGAAGGGGAAAGTGAGGAAGAGAACACTGACAGAGAACAATCAAACAAAGAAGGGTCATCACTAGGCGAGAAAGAAGGCTCACCGTAGGGTGAAGGGGAAGGCAAGAAGGAAACCACCAACCCAACTGACCAAGAACAATTCATACAAATACAATTGGTCGAAGGGGAAGGCCAAAGGAAACCTATGAATGATCTGACAAAGACCATTTGCCAAATTGAACACTGGACATTGAAAGAAGATATGAACATCGAAAATCGGAGCCGAAAACACCAAGACAGAGGGAGCATTGAAAAGACCTTGAAGGCAGGCCGAAGGTGACAAATGCTAACAAAGGACGAGTAGAGGACTGCAGTGTGTCCAAGAGTGCAAGGAAGGCACTGAAACATACAAATCAAAACTCTCCAAGAAGGTCATTGTCACAAAAGATGCAAAGAGGCAAGATGGTGACTCCCCCAACAAGTCCAAATGTGGAGCGGTAGAAACTCCCGAAGTTCACCGAAAATGGATCAGAGGACCATGTATGACATTGCAAAACTTGTGAAATAATCTGGGTATTGAATGGTCAGGACGATAGAGCATATTGGCTGAGAGCAATTCAACAACTCTCAAGGGAATAGCAATCGACTGGTATACTGAATTGGAAGTAGGACATAAGAACACATGGGAAGCATTGAAACGAGAGTTCCAGGAAGAATTCAAACTCCCAAAAAATGACAAGGAGATTGTAGCAGAGATATACAGCACGAGAACGTACGAGCCTACAATCGTAGACTCAAAGAGTTACTAGTCAAACTGGAAATCAAGCCAGCCGATGGGTTGAAGAAGAGGTGGTTCATCTAAGGGCTGATCCCTTTGCTAAGGAAGAAGATGAAGGTCGTACCTCTGTCATTGTACGTTGATGCCTACAATCGGGCAATGGACATAGAAAGAGAAGACAAAACATCTTCCCGAGGAAAGAGGAAGATGGTCAATGACAAGAGCACAAACGATAGCAACGACGGTGAATCAAAGACCATCCAAGCCTTGAGAAATGACATGATGAGGATAATGAAAGAGTTGAAGGCCGATAAGGAGAATACAAGAGAAAAAAAGGAACTATGGTGCACCGACTACAAAGGAGAGGGTCATACAAAGGAAAACTATCTGAAAAAACCGTTCTGCAATATCTACCAATTAATGGGACATTCCATCAAGGAATGCCCATACAATCTGAAAACAAGCACACAAGTGCTCTTCACCCAAGGAGAATAGTCAACTCCTCCGACCACATTGCCAAAATCACAAAATACTAATACCAATGCTTCTCTAGATGGATACAAGAACAAAAGAGGAAATAACAGTCATCTCAACAATAGTAGATAAATGATACAGTACTATAAACATTTCAAAGAATCCGGTAATGCACTCAAGGACAGAGCACATTGCAATCAAATATCATTTCTTGAGGGAGAAGGTTACAGAAAGGAGGTGAAATTGGAGTGTGTTGAAACAAAGGAGCAAGTAGAAAACATTTTCACAAAACCACTTCCTAAGGAGACTTTTGAGTATCTCTGGCAAAAGCTGGGAGTTGTTGCTCCCTTCTCTTGAATCAAGAGGAAGTACAAGTTGAGGGGAGCTTTGCCTCCCTACCTCAAGAAGACTTGTTGGTGTTGTGGAACTATGTGGTAAAATCTAGTAGCGTGCGACATTCAAAGTTAGTGTGTGGTGTTAAGATAGGTCTAGATTAAGGTTCATGTGGAAGTGCACGACATCATGATATTTTGGCAGAAACAAATTTGATTTAGGACCTACTTGTTACACGTTTCATGTAATTTGAATTTAGGTCTACCTTATGTCATCCTGGTTAATTGTAGGTCCTTGGATGACATGAATGAAAGATTAAATGTGATGCCTTGTATATAATCATCATATATATGTGCAGATGGATAATGTGAAGTATAAGAATTGAAGAGAAGGTAGTGAGTGAATATACAAGGATGCGAATCTGTGCAAGCAAGTGTTATTCAATGTGAAGCATCTCAATCAATGTGTTCCATCATCAGAAGATCTTAAGGAGTGTTGCAGAGTGTCTGAATCAAGTTCAAACTTTGTGTAAGCTATGTAATCAGCACTAAAGATCCGCAAGATTTATCTTTGTTATCCGATAGGACTGGTGTTCTACTCACTGAGTTGATGCTCAGATCGTTTTATTGGGGATTGGTATCTCTTGTAGGTTGGTGCCTGCAATTACATTAGGGGATTGGTGTCTCTAGTAGGTTGGTACCTACTTCATATTGTAAATTCCCTTATTATATTCCTGCTTTGTGAGGCTAGATTTGGACAATAGATCCAAGCAGCTATTCTCACCATGGTTTTTCCCATCTTGGGTTTCTATGTATATCTGGTGTTCTCATGTGTAGATTTGTGTACTTGCTTGATTAGCAATATCTGTTTTGATTCAAGTTTCATGGTTGATTTATGTGTTGAATTTAAGAGTTGTAAATTGATTTGATCTACTAATTCACCCTCCCCCCCTCTTAGGTGGCCTTCCTAGAGGTATATTACTAAAAAACATTGTTTCCAAAAGAGACTAGATATCCACATGATAAGACTTCTTTCCATTTGAAGAAATGGTGAGAGTTATCAAACATTGGACTTCCCAAGCAACCTAAACATGATGGAAAGTGTAACAACCTAGTCCTTCGGTAAAGTGAAAAGATCATAATTTACATCATGTGAGTAAATAAACGTGCTGACAAGATGTTGAAATAAAAAAATTATTTTCTTTATTGATAATACATGAACATGATGCCATTTCAAATTACAATAAAGATTATATTTCGTTATAATAATTTCACAAGTACAAGTAACAAGAATCCATTCCTTAACTGACATAGCTCCAATGAGCTTTAGAACAAATAGTAGTAAGATGGTCCAAGATCTTCCCTTTCAAATCTTGGTTTTTCAGTCGCTTGTTGTAGAGGAGAAGCATCACTCGGGCGCTTTTCCGCAAACAACGGACTTATAATGCGGTCCCCACACATCTATCATTCAATAGATGGCCCTCCTTCAACGAAGAGATTGGTTGGGTAACTGATACTATAAACCAACTGAGCATAGTGTTGTGTCCTACACAACTAGAACCTTGCTATTTCACAATCCCAAACTAGCATAAAGGATCGCAATCAACTGACTGTGTAGTCTCAAGCATCACACAGTCTAAGTGGATGTTGTACATTGCACTACTTTGGCCAAAGTGTTCTCATTCAGTACTTCGAATGAAGGTCATCTATAATAAACACTACTCAAGGCCGATTTGACTTAAGGCTATCTTATACTACGCATAGGTGTGGTCCTTTACTAGATAATGTCATCCCAGACTAACCTACAACACACTAACTGCTTAGAAATGAATCAACATAACAAGTAATTCACATAATCCCTCCTATATTGGAAATCTTTATCCTAGGAGTAACTCAAGCTTATCTTAGTTAACCTAATAACCTAAGTTGATAGAATTTACTTGACTCCTGTCCTCATTTCAGTCCTAGTATATAATAACTAATACAGCCATACTTTCCTTATATGGAGATCATACAATTAATGCAATACACAACAAGTATGCATCTTTCCCTTTAAAAAATTTACTTCCTAGATGCAACAGAAATGCAGTTAATAGAATAACTCACTTTCTATACACAACAAAAATACAGTTCATAAGGTAATTCCCTATCTATGCACAGACAGTAAACACAATTTCCAAAAAAATATTTTAAGATTTACTATTGAAATTGATAGTAGAAGAATATCCCATGCCTGGTATTTAGCCTTCCTCCAAATGATGATGTCTCAACCTATTTTCGCAGCACTTCCAGCTCTATTAATCAATTGGCTAATCCCTCACAAGTTACTGCCTTTCTCACTCAGAATTAACTCACAAGTTGCTACCTTTCTCACTCAAAAATGTGTATTCAAACTGTTATGGATTGCAGCTGAACAAAAATGTAATTCTCTAGTAATTTGATATTGAAGACTGGTAATTCTCAGCTCATAGGATTATATACTTTTCAGAAAATAAAATGATTCTCTATAGAAAATGAGCTCCCAAGGTGAATTCTCCAAAAATTAAGAAAGTAATCAATAAGTAAGTAAGGAATGATGGACTGGGCGTCTATTTATAGAGCCCCTAGCCCATCGAATTCCTCTTCTACAGGCATGTAAACTGCCAGAACTGTGTTTGAATGTTTCAATTTGATAAGTGGCGGATTTCTAACTCCATACTTAGCACTTCTAGAGGTAAGTCGACCTCTATTATTGACAGCAGATTGAAGAATGATTCAAACTTGCACATGGTGAAATGTGAAGGATCGACACCTACAAACGTCTCCCAATTATGGTGCCAATCATGAAATATGGCGGGTAAATAATCACAGTGAAAAAGTCACATGCTACTTGCAATCCACATAGCCTACATTTCAGGCTTAATCGACATTATTCAAGCTGTGTTTGCATTCCCAAGACTTGGCCTCAGTCCCGTGCGCGTGTTTTCTTTAGCGCCATATTTCATTTAATTTCTAAAGTTCCAAACTATGGTTCATGAAATATTTCCCTTTTTACTATATTGGAGATCAATGTATTTTATTTGCTATGGTCAAAACAATATTTCGATTCATTCTTATTTTCATATTTGGTGATAATAATCGGCTAATATATTAAGCTCGATTCCTATAGATAGAGTTTAATATTAACTCAAGTGGAAAATAATTTAATGAATCTAGAAATAAATCGATTTACATAGTTGAAGACAAATATTTCGAATTTTCACATAAGAGTAAAAAATAAGTCCATTTCCTATGTTTGAAGATTAATATATAATCAATGAAGAAATAATTTGATTTTCCAAATAAGAGAAATTCATATTAAATTAATTTAGGAAATAATTATATATTTTATTATATAAATATAATTATAGTTATTAAATATATTAAACATATATATATATATATATATTTAAACACCCAAGTATTAATATATATATATATATATATATATATATTTTTTAATATAACTGTAATATATTTATATATATATATTTTTAATACATAATTATGTATATATATATTTATATCGTGAGCCAGTTAGCATACTTCCGATATAAATATATTTATACATATATATACACAAGTTCAGGAGGCAATAATATTAATATCCACATATTATAGGTTGTGTGCATATATACATGTATATACCTGTATATACCTCTATGTACACGTATGTGTAGGTATATCATATTGATGCATTTGTATGAGCATATCCGTCTGCCAACCATACGCCTGTATCGCTATGTATATACATATGAATACGTGTATATACTATATATATATATATGTCCACTCCCTATTCACTTACATTCATTCACGTTACCATCATAATGATCGTAATACAACAAGACAGATATACAGATAAGCATCACTCATAAAAGCGTAAAGAAGTAGACAAGACTCCTAATGCCAACATACGAGCTTCAGATGACTTATCTAGAACCAACATAATTGACTCAATTCACTCAATCTATAGTGACATGTGTGTATGCTCAAATAGTTCACTTTACCGGTTAACCGACCAAGCTCCTCTCCCGAGTGATACTTCCCCTCCGCCTGGAGGAATGGTTCATATACCTGCATCCATTAACACACGCTTTCGGAAGTCATATGTTCACAACATAAGCAGTATATATATAAACATCTCAAGAGTTGAATACTCATTACTCAATAACTTTGCATGCAACATTCATCAAGGATAACATCAAATAGAAGTAACATTAAATGATACAATCATTAAATGGAAGAACACACATATTGAAACAAGGAACAACATGTTTTATTCATCTTCTAGATTCTCATTACAATCAATTTACCCTATGTAAATAGTAGCTATACAATCGGGGTGTAACAGAAAGTTCCTTCTATTCACTTGGCGGAAATAATTCTAGGAGCTCCATTTGACATTCCTCATAGCACTACCTTCTTCCCATCAACTTGGCACTTGAGTTCCACGGTCTTAAATTTTTGAGTGAATTTCCCAAGGAAATATAACCACTGAACTACCAATACTACATCAATATCTCCTATGTGAACAACATAAAAGCCATCTGTCACTTTGTGTTTTCCCAAGAAGTTCAATTGGAAAAAAAATCATGCAAGGCATAGTGAATCCATTAGCAACCATCACACTAAACCCTTCAAAGTCTTCTATCTCAAGATCTCTCTTGACCACCAAACCTTCATCAATAAAATTGTGGGTTGCCCCAACATCAAACAACAATATGACTCTTTGCCCATGTAGGACTCCTCAAACTCTAGAAGGATTGTATTTCAAAGTACCGTATAATGCAGAAAATGTTGCTCTTGAAACTATTTCTTCATCCTACCTCTTAGGTTCAAACTTCACTTGATCCTTCTTACTTTTTTACTTAAATTCTTCTTGTCTAGATTCTTCATTTTAAACAATTTCAATGTAGCGGACTTTCCCATGACTAAGACATCTATGGCCTAGCTCCCATGGTTCTTTACAAGAAAAGCCTAGCTTCTTTCTACTTTGCTGTTTTTTAGCCACTCCTTTGAAAAGGCTTCTTATGCTACCTTGCTTGAGGTGCCTTTGGATAGAATTTTCTTTTTGGAACAAAGGGTTCCATGCTCATAGCTCTTTTTGTTGCAACTTGCAATAAAGAAGGATCAAAGGCTTTAACCCAACCCTTGAGATGTTCAACAAACCTTCTATGAATAAAGCAATAAGCCTCCTTTCAAAGACATTTTGAACCATAATAGATAGTCTTTGGAAATTTATCACATTGTTATCAAATGGACCATATTGCTTCAATTGCATCAATTCCCTTAAAGGAACCTTAGGATCCTTGATGTCAAATCTATCAATAATCCTTTGACTGAACTTAGCAAAGTATCAATCAAACTATGACTTTGAGTGATCATTCATCATTCTATGGTACCAACATTCATGTGCCTCTCCCTCCCAATGGAGTGTACCATAATTGATTGCTTATCCTTCAAACATAGGATTCAAAGAGAAATAAGCATCCAGCTTCTAGATCCAAGGGTGAGTCGTACACTTGCTTGTACCATCAAATGTGGGTATTGACAGCTTACCCAACTATCACTGCAAATCTTGGCTATTATCGTTTGTGTTTCTCCCCCTCCTAGGCGGATTTCGCATTTTCAAGTTGTATAAATCCTATAGAGACACGGTTGCATGAAACTCCTCTCCAATGGCTTGGCAAGCATGCAAGTAATCCACAAGGTTATCTCCACTATTATGATTGTGTAGCTCACCTCCCTCGAGTTCTAATTCTCTTGTCAAGAACTTGGGTTGGAGAGGTGTGGCTACAAAACAAATCACTGTTTTGGTGTGGTCATTATTGTTATACTTCACCATTCTGATTTTGATTTGCTTTGGAAGTATTCATGTTTTGAAATGTTTGGATCATTTGTGTCAATGTATTTGTCAACTATTGTTGACCTTGTATGATAGCATTGAGTTGTAAATCGGTCCTTTCTCCTTCATTAGGAATTATCCTTTCTCTTTCTACCATATCAATATTCTCTATCTCAAACTCTGAAAATGGAAACTCTACATCTATGTTAAGGGATCAAGAGACTGATCTCTCCTTTCCCTTTGATAGTATTTGATTTCTCTATCACTAGGACACATGTGGTGTGATCCTTTATATCAAATGGTTTGCTTGTATACAAGTTGCTAATTTTTCAAGTTCACACTAGATAATGCATGAAACTCACACCTTTTGATCACTAAGATCCCGATTTCGGCAAGGCGGGAGCATATGGTAAAAGGGTTTACACTGTTTATTTTAGAAAAATGCTTGTTGGCAGCAAGTCACGCAACTCAATATAGCAACTAATACAAAAATATGGAAGTTATGTAATACTTTCTAGAAACAAGCCTAGAATGCAAAGGACCATGAGATGCCTCAGTCATAGGAATAGGATTTCACCTTTTTTTCTAAATAGAAAAGCTCATTTTTTTAATGTAACATTAGAAACATTAAATGGTAGGTTTGATAAGCCCGTGCAGAAAGAAGCTGCTAAGAACCTATTCCCCATTGCTTCCTAGTGCTGCTTCAAATGAAAGTCTTTCATCTAAGAGAACTAGGCCTGCCATCCCTGCAATCACTAAATTAATGAAGATCATTGAGGAACACATAAACCCAGTAAGGGTAGAACAAAAGTTTTCCTACTTCACTCCCTTGGGATAGGCTGTGTATAAGACCAACATAGGAGCTCCTCAACTTGTTCAAGAAGAAACTTCAAAAAGGAAAGAGGCAAAGCATGGTAGAACCACAAGTGATAATGACTTTCTAGGGTTGAGGATTAACACTTTGTGGTTGGTATTTCTTTGTCCTGCTGTCAGTGATAAAGGCAGTACCCTAAAGAATCAGTGCATATTCTGAATATGTATTGTGTTGGTTTTTGGAAAGGAACTTGTTGCATCTTATAATGATTCTGGAAAAGATTTGTTATTTGCTTTACATACAAACTGCAAACACATTTTGATAAAATTTTATACAGGCGCTTCTCAAATTTTTAACAATGATGTTTAGGGAGACCTTGAATTGAAGCAATGATGCACCTATTGTTTCAGATTTCTTTGCTGATTTGAAATGACCACATAGATGATAATTCTGATGATGTCATGGATCTCCTTTCATTGCATTTCTTCTTGCTTTGTCAGAAATCAAACGGGTTGTATACTGCCATGGTGGATGCTGATTCTACTAAGAGCTTATCATCATTTTGAGTTCAAGTATTACATGTTATGAGATCATAAACAATGTTGCATATATGTAGGGTGCTCCACTTCTTCAATCAACCCTGCTCTCCTGTTTGCTGATATGAAGGTGTTGAGAAAAGTGGAAAGGGCTGTATTTGCATTGCCAAGTTGCTAATTGTGCTTTCTACTCTATGCTATATTTTCTATGATATGTATTTTATTTTATTTTTAAATGATGTAAGTGAACTTTAGGTGGTTCATCAGTAAAAAGCATATGATTTTATCTCCATAGATTAGCTTCACATTGATATTCTGTTACAGAACAAAGGAAAATTCAACAGCTGACTCACTGAATATGTTTTTTTTCTTCAATGCTATTAGTACTCTATTTTAGATTCATTGATGGAAAGTTTGTAACTGTGCCACACTCAATGCAGACAAACTTGCAGTTATAGAAAGATATTTAATTGGCACTAGGGGCATTAGTGGTGGCAATTCAATTGGTTGGACATCGCTTATTAATTGTGTGACAAAGATAGTTGGTGCTGAGTAGTGTCAAACAGATAATGGATAAAGTGAACAAATGTGAAAGATTTAATGTGTCAAGATCAATTTGATCCATACTCACATGGCTATGTTCTAGGGGAGAGGACCCGGTAGTTGAGCATCCTAACTTCACACTTCTCAAAATCCTACGTGGAAATTTCAAAAATTTCCCAATTTTACACCAGCTTGCTTGCCAATGCCCCTGCTTATAACTAAGGTTTCAGAGCCACATCATCAAATATGATGCCACATCAGAATGCTTTTTGTCGAGGTGTCCAAAAAGGTCCAAAAGAAAGTGAGACCGATACTTGTGCACTAAATCATGTTTTATTGGTGCACTGATGTGGCATCACATGATTTGTTGCTTTTTAGATCTAAGGAATACATATTATTCAATTATTGGTAGTTATCATCAACACTAACAACTTTAAAGTCAAAACTATTGGTTCAATATTGTTAAAAATGTTGGCCATTAAATCAACAAATGCTAGAACAAATATTGGAACATGCTCAACTACTAGGTCCTTTCCCCTAGTGTGACAAGTGAATTAAATGTCTGTATATTTATTGTAGTGATTTTAGTGTCAGTGTTGTGAATAGATACACAAACAAAACATATAAATTATTTTCATCATTCTACGGCTACAAAGTAATGAATAAATACATATTACTTCATATTTTAATTTATGAATTCACGAAAAAGAATTTCAAAATAACTTGTGGATTAAAAAAAGGTACTGCAAGCTCTAGATACATGAACAGCAAAATTTCCACTCAAACCATAGAATGACACTACAAAATCTAAAAATCAGACAAGAATGAAAAAATTTACCTCGTTCCATAACTTTCCTTGTGCAAGACGTGGATACAGAGGTGCCTTTGGATTTGCAAAACTAACAGTGTTGGAAATTGCCAACAGCTTTGGCTGTGACACAAAATGGTCAGCGTCAAGTGGCATTCACTAAACTAATCATGCTGGTTTTAAAACTTATTTACAGCTTATAAATTTTGTCTCAGCTTAGACTATATAAATTTATAGATAACTGAAAACGAATGGTCAGATACAATTTTATCTCCATGCAATGTTATTCTTTCCCTAGTCAAATTACTTTCTTGGATATCAAGCACATTTATTGTTGAATACAATGGGAAATTCTTTAGAGTCTTAGACAGTTCCCCTTAACATAACTTTGGAAATGGATGGCCTTCAGAGTGTCATGGAATAATTAAGTCATAAATTCAGAAAATAATATAAATTCTGTCCATATTCCTACCAAAAAGTTAAAAAAACACAACTTACAGTGGAAACTAGCTGAATATAAAATTATAAAGCACACAATAGAACACAGTTGTAAGACAATAAAGCGTGCACAACAAGGTCAGTTTCTTTAAATGCCATCACTTTTGTAGAGATCTTTTATTCAAGGGAAAGTATTCCATGGGATAGCTTTAGTCCTTAGGCAGCATTCATTTCTTAAGTAGTCTCACTTCGATGAAATTAGATTTTACACAGGTTTAAAGATCAGCCATGGTTGGGTCTGAAAGTGTAAAATGTCAATATTTGTTCTATGTCAAATATTAGTATCTTATCTTTTCAAATGGAATGTGAAGAGTGCTCACGCTGTTCCAGACTGAATCAATCAAGATTCGGTGAAATTTCCAAGCTCATGCAATGAGTTCCAACTACTTTCTTTCTTTTGCAGTTATAATAGATGTTGTTTTGCTTGGTATATCATCTTTACATGCTTTGATATTACTACTTTTCACAGACCATAGTCCTTGTAACCTTTTTAGCCTTTAATATTTTTATATCCTATTTTTAATATTATTTGCTATTTCATAATAATATTATTATAGTCTAATATATTTATTATTAATGCATTAGACCTTAATAATTAATAGTCTATTTCTTAATAACTCTACAACTTTTAGAGTCTGTTATAATAATGTATTAGTCCGTAACACATCTTGTCCTTTTATAATAATTTCTTTTAACCTCTTGTTTTCTTTGTTTAAATAATTTTGTTACTTGTAATTGTCTATTGTAATAGTCTACAATTTTATAATTCTGAGTCTTTATTAAGCTGTATTATTACATCAATTTTCTCACGGTATGATTCTACATTATTTTATATAGCAAACCTTCTCATTTTAATAGTCTAATTTCTTCATTAATATTCTATGTATTTTTAACATCTTTTGATCGTTATCTTTCTATCATTAGTTTTAATTTTTATATATTTCAATCTATTTTATTACATAATATACATATTAATAGTATATAATATCTTTATTTATCTATTGCATTAATATAGTCTATATTATAATACTATTGTTTGTCAACATATTAATAAATAAGATAATATATTACTTGTTATTTTTTCATGTTAATTATTAAACTATGTTAAAAAATTCAGCCCATAATAATATTATTTTTTATTATAACTTATACATTCATAATTTGTTATTATTTTTAACTTTGTTTTTATCAAATTTTATCTTGTTATAGCATATGTTTCCAATCCTTTGGATATAATGTTTTAATAGATAACAATAGACTATATTATTAACATTATAATAATAATAATAGTCTTTTATTAATATTATAGACTATTATCATCTTAGTTTTTACGGTATATTATGATTATTTTGATCTATTATAATAATAGTTGACAGTAATATTTTTATTTTTAATATTATTTTAATTTATAATATTGTGTAATATACTATATTATATAATTTAATATAATATCATATGCTATTATATTAATTTAGTTTATTGTGTTATATTATAGTCTTAATAGAATAATATATATTATAATACACTAATTATTTTCATTGAGTTTTGTGAATTCTTAATTATTATGTCATCACTCTCTTCCTCCCAAGCCCCTCACCTATTTATCTATCCAAGTCTGCTACTATATTTTCACACTCTTCTCTCTATCTACAAAGCATCCTGATGATGGATCATGGAGTATGATCCAAAACATTGATGTAAAAAAGATTGAACACAGTTTCAATCTAGAAATATCAACACTATTTGATCATGGACTATGGAAACTTCATGCTATTAATCCACCCCCGGTACATTTTGTTCATTTTTTTGTGATTTCACATTCTCTTAATTACTTGGACGTCTTAGCACCCGGAAAGGATCTGTTTGCGTAAGATGACCTCATTTGATTTGTTTTACATGTACTGAGGTTATCAATCTTTGAGTTTGTCATTTGAGGAAGTATCATGGGTTTTTTTATTTATCCTTTTGTGGTCATCCTGGAAAAGGATAACTATAAGTCTCGACGAAATGGCATCCTTACACATCTCAAGTGGCTTGATATTTTTCCTTATCTTTGTGGACTCATACCTACACCAAACACACTAGGGAGTAGGTCAACATAGGGTATTATCAGTGATCATGTTGTAGGAGTGATTTGTTCTAGTGTTGATCTTGACACTATGTGTGTTGTATCAAACATTGATAGTCCCCAAACACTTTGGACTTGACTTTGGGAGATCCATGGAGACCCTCATATATCTTCATTCCTAGAGGATCCTACTGCAAATTGCCTCATTCCTCTTGTAGATGCAAATTGCATACTCTTTGATGATGATACTTTAGAGGAACTTGAGTATATCACAAGTCTTGCATGTTCCGATGGTTTAGAGAGTTGACTCCATGTTCCCACTCTTTAGATCGAGACCCAATCTCTATCTTCTGTTGTTTTTTATCAGCTTGGCATCACCACATCATTGGCCCCTATTGGTTCAATGCAGCAAGACATTCATCTCCTTCTAGACATAGCTACTTGGGATGCATATCTTGCAAACATATCATCCTTGTTTGTGGAGTCTCAAATTGCAAATTTGGAGGATTAATTTGAGCACATTTATCTCCTCTTTGTTGACAGCCACATCATCGTTGTTGGCCCATCATCTTCATTGTCTTTGGATCTTGTTCTACATTAGTAATCACGAGATCCTGAATTGACATCATCTCATTCTGACATGTGGACACTTGAGTAGTTTTCAAAGGCGCACATCATTTGGATTTGGATTCCTGATTCTTCCATCTTATGGGAATGGCTTCTCCAATCACCAGTGGATTTGTTTCTTCCTAAGGGGAGAAATGTTGTTTGCAGGCAATGGATCATGTTCTATCTTCAGGCGTTCATCATTGGCACATGAGCTCTTTCTTTATGGGGGAGATTCATATCCTCATTTTCTCTCGCCTATCGGGAGAAATCTATTGTACTTGTGTAACAAAAGCAGTCTTTGGGGGGTCACATTGAATCCTCCTTCTATCCTTCTTTTAATAGTGCAATTTCTCTTTTTCTCTCTTTTGGAGAGGATTTTTTTCTCACGAGGTTTTCTCCTTTTCTCTAGTTATGAGAGATTTCATTTGTTTGTACATGGGTACCTCATTAAGCCTTGTTGTTGAGACCCACTCTACATCCATCATTGCATTATTTATCAGTTGTTTAGTTTCTCCCTAAGTTGATCTTAAGGGGGGTGTTGGAGTAAATAGGTCATTACTTGATAATTAATTAATTATCAGGCACCTTTTACTTTAATTACTTAAGTTAAACTTAGAAATTTTGTTTTATTATTACATTGAGCTATATTTAGATCATGTTGTCTCATTGCATTAGATGATGAAACATGTCTCAATCTAATCAAACTCTCATCTAGTGTTTTTTTTTTTCTTTTATAAGCATTCACCTTTCATTGTAATCATTCATTCAGGTTATTGCATTAATAAAAAAATTCAGGTTGTTGAGCACATTCATCTTGCTTTGATCTCTCGTTTGTGATAGGATAATTGCTTGCAGGTGATTTCTAGGAACTGTGGTGTTCAATCATCAACTCCAACACAGTGTACCCATGCTCTACACAATAGAGAAGGCAAAGGGAGCTATCAATGTACACTAGATTCTCCACTTTCTTTGACCCTAATCGGTTCCTCTTCAATGAATGAATAAAACCAAAGTAATCCAATTACTCTCATAAGACAAAGAGTTGGCTACTTTTAAGAGCAATTGTAATGTCCCCTATTTTTATGGCCTTTCCAATATCTATGGGAATTCCAAAATTCATAGAGAATGCTAACTTTCCGCACACTTTGGGATGTGTGGAAAAGTAGTTAAATAATAACTTAAATTGCCTTAAAGTAACTTTATTTTATTTTCCCAAAGGCAACTTATGCTTATTTATTTATTTTAAAGAAGGGTGGTCAACGTCATAAGTGTTTTTAAAAGAGGGTCAAAGTGATAATACAAGGTATGGGGTACAAGAGGTGATTTAAAAGGTTGTTTTAATTAAAATAATAAAAGTGGCTTAACAAATAAGAATTAAAAGTAGTATCAAATTAAAAGAGTTGAAAAGTCACTTATAAGGAGCTAAAAGGATTATTATTTAAAAAGTTATTTTTAAATATAACTTTTGAAAAGTTCCACAGGTTGAGGAGACTCATTTTGTTCATTCTTGGCATTTGATATTTTTAGTGAAACCCTAGTTGTGGATTTGGCAGATTTCTACCATCCTATTACGAAAATCTTATGATGAATATTGGTTTTCGGAGTGAAAGATCTTTCCTAACCAATACGGGGTGATTCATTCAAGGTCACAAGTTGTACTAAAAGGATAAAGTTTGAAGATTTGTGGGAATTAAGCAATATCTTACCAGATTTGTAGCAGTTCTGGCAACATTTTGGTGACTGGTTTCATGTCTTTCTACCTTGATATGAGGTGCAATCATCCATGAAAACAGTTGGTGAATGTGGGCAGATGGCACTAGGGTTCTAGGAAGATTCTTGGAGCTGTTTCCTCAAACTGATAAGGCAGATCTGTAGCAAAAAATTCTAATTATTTGCATCACCAAAATAGTATAACAGCAGTTCATATTTGTTGTGAAGACTTTGTGACATCTATACATGGTCAGTATTTGGATTGTTTACACTCCAGTTTAATAGCTTAACATTAAAGTTGGTGTTAACTTGTTCCCAGCTGTTAATATCAGATTTAGAGCAATTTCAGTTGATCACAATTATTGTTTGGGTGTTATAAATTTCATTTATCAAATATTATCTTGTATGCAAGTACTATACCATCAGTGCTTCCAATTTGAACATATTAGTCAAATATTCAAGACCAAATCAATTATAAAATACAATGATTTTGCAATTTCAAACAATGTTCAGTTTCCTACCAACTATTTGACAAAATAGCCAAAAAGGTGATTTGAATATTTAAATCAGACTTCAGCTCAGTCATCTTTATTCAAGCAAGACAACAATCTTGTTAGCAGCAATTTGAAGCATTCCAGGTCAGAACAATAACCCACTCTATTATTATATGAATTCCTGATTCTTTATCAGCAAATTGAGTTGTATCAGTGTTAGGAACTATGTGTAAATTTATCCAAAAATTAATGAGATCAGCCTTTCCATGTTATTCTTGAAATCTGAGTGATCATTCAAGTGTGAAATGGATGCATGGAAACTACTTGTCATAATGCCTATGAGATTAACTGATAGTTACAGCTTTTCATAATTAGTAAATTCATAAATTCTAATGTTCCACCAAGTGTTTGACAAAATGTTTGTGAGTTGAAAATGAAAACAATTGCGAGTTTGTTGAAATTCCTTGGTAGAGACATTACAACAATCTTATTGCAAATCATTGCAATTCAAGGGTTTCACCTCCATGGTTCCACCACCACACCTTTCAATGCAACACAAAATGGAAGAAATGTGCACTAGAGCTACTCTTCAAATTAAAAGGGGAAGCTCCCTATAAATAAAAACTAGCCTAATTTGCACAATATACACTTGCTATTTATAATATTTACAATGTTTTATGGTTCAAATCATTCTGAATAAAATTAAATGTGTATCTTTTTGGATTCATCTAAGGTAAAAGGCTAACATGCTCTTCAACTTAAGTCAAAAGATGTTTATTCATTTTTATTGAAAATAAATCCTAAAACTACATGCTTACATTGTTCAGTTAAAAGCAGAGACTAACCAATGCAAATACATAGGATTGAATAGGTTTAAACACATACGCCAAACTTTATAAGTTAAACACAATAATTGCATTCAAATCTACATGAGAATAACCTACACCTACTACAATATGTTATCAATCAGAAATCCTCATTTATCTATCTTTGATGTGTTCTGAAGTCTTATCTTCTACACATCATTATGTTAGTTCTTCTTACTCCCCAGAGGATATCAATTCGAACACTTGAAGACTAACCCAACACATTAAAGAGTCCAAGCATGTATTGGTGTGTTGAAATCTTTCAGCACTTGCCAAAGCAAAGGACGGTGACTAAACAATGGATAGGCACGTAAAGGAGATTGCAAGCATGCCTCAACAAAGAAGCAAAAGACTTTCAAATTTTTTCAAAATGTATTGCTAGGCACCAAAAATCTCAATTTTTTTCCACTATAATGGCACACACCAAAAATCTTATGCACATCAATACAAAAGGTCAATGTGATTTGTCATAAGTAAAGGAAAGCAGCTAGTTAGTGATGTGCGCCTTACCAACTTAGGGTGTAATTTTCTAAAAATGACGACCATGAGTATTGGTGCATAATGAAAAGACAAGATGTTCCATTACAAAGGAATCTAGAGGCACATGTGTAAACTCAAGGATGCAGCTTGACAAGGGTGTATAAAAGATGGACACAACAAAGGAGCAATTAGATTTCAAAATTTTTAATCACGAGTAATGACGCACACCTAAACTAAGTAGGAGGGAGATGTCATTTTGTAGAGGATGCTAATAATGCTAATTTTGAAAGAATACCACAAATACAATAAAATTCCAAACTACAAATTACGCTAACATGAAGAGAGGATTGTTTCAATTTTCAAATGCATGTTGAATGGATGGCATGTGCAAAGTAAAGCAATTTTTTGCAAAAAAAATTAAAGAGAAAATAAAGCCTATTTTTATTGGCACACATCTCTTAACAAAGAGACACCAATACAAAGGATGGCACTAGGAGACTTAACATATGAAAAGAAAAACCAGCACAAAACTCCATTCAATAACAACTATTCAAGAATCAAAACAATGGTGGGAATTAGAAGGATTCATAGAGTTATGGCATATTTTGAAGCATACACACGTGCTCAAGAGAAAAATTATTTTAGGTCTGGAGTATTGGCACGTGCCGAATAACTAGTGCACACCACTACAAAGTGATTTTTAGGAACTACAAGACCAAAACGTGTGTAGGAGTTAAGGTGTGTGCCAAAAAAACAATGATCATAACATGAATTTTTTGATATTGGTTTGCTTAGATGCATCAAAAGAATAGGAAGATTCACTAGCATGCAATGAACGAATTAGATGCATAGTCAGAAAGGAGTCAAATCTTGAGAAAAATGCCTCCAATGCATTGGTGCGCCAATAGTCTAGTCACCTCTAGTGTGCACCAATACAAAGCAACTTGGTTCAGACAAATTTTCCCTCCGATATATAGGCATGCACCAATACAAAGGAGGTGGCTTTTCTTGAAATTTTTGTGTTCATGCCAATACAAAGTAGGTGCATGGCAGAGGCCCTTTTACAAAGGGATGATGAGTAAATTTTCAAGGTTTTTCAAAGGGCTAACCATGATCAAAGGAAAAGCTACAAAATCATCAATGTGATCTAAGAGTGGCTTGATGAAAAATCTATTTTTAGCTCATGCTATTTTTAGTTGTCACCATTTTCAAAGAGAAGAGCATATTCAAAGATTTGTTATTTTTAGTCAAAGCTATTTTTAGCCCATGCTATTTTTAGAAATCAATATTTTTAGACAAGGAGCTCAAGCTATTTCTAGCATGCGTTATTTTTAGCACAAGGAACCCATGCTATTTTTAGTGTTTGCTATTTATAGCTCAAAGTTAGCTATTTTTAGATAATCCACCTCATCATGCAAGAGACAAGATCTTAAGGGATAATTATAATATTTTGATCATCAATTCAATTAACAATCGCACAACTGTAATTTTAGAATTAGTAGATGAGATAATTGTTATAAACTTTGCACATCATGTGAGCAATAGTATTTAGGGTAGAAATGCAATTAGTTTGATTTATTTATTTTCATGCAATTGTTTGCAAAAAGTATAAATGTCTTTTTGCACTTAGATTCATCAATCAATGGCAATTCTCATGCTTGCATATTGTTGGAGATACTATTCATCGAGTATCTACTATTATTGTGATTTTGTGATTTACTCAATCATATTTATTATGCATATCTTGCTTATGAATGTATATTGAGATGTTTCAACTTTCATTATGTGTGCTAAAAATCAAATTGCTTCAATGAATTTGCAAGATTTGTATTTCATGTGAGCTTGAAGGTTTAGCTATATTTAATTTAACCATAGCATTCGTGTTTATGTGTTAATGTATCCAGTCTATGTGTACTTGCCCTACTCAGTCTTTCTTTTTAATTGAATGGTGTAAGCATCTATGTTAATGGATGATAGCTTCGGTCAGATATAAGTAACGAATGCTGAAAGCATCTTCGCTATTTATATGTGATCAAGGATTATCCTCATTACACATATTAATGGAAATCGAATTTATGAGCATATATAAATTCGTATTAATAAAAGATATTGTTATCTGCAGTGAATAAAATCGGAACTCATATTATATATGTCCGCCATATGTGTGAGGACTTATGTGTTAAGTGTTGTTAAAGCCGAGTGTTAGTCAGCTATCTAAGAAACCCGCGCGCCCAAAGGGACACCTCCTCTCAAAGGACGCATCCCTTAGAGGCAAGTCTCTAAAGGTATTAAACTTGGTTCCCACATTGATATGCAGACATCGAAATCTATTAATGTTCTGCAATCAGCACATTCGACATCAAGAGAAGAAATCTGGAAAATATCTTTGACAAAGATAATCAGACCCGTTTCATATGTTCGATCCTCAACATGGTATCAGAGCGGGTTTGGAGGGAATTCCGATCAGATTTGACAAAACACAGGTTGCTTAGACACTTGAACAACATAAACGACAAAGGAAGGAAAGAAGTCTCTTTCACGCCATCTTAATCTCTCATTTAAACAGTCGCTGTCTTAATGAATAACAACTTAGACACATGAGAAATCGATGCTGGAGAGAAGTCATATATATATACAAAGAGTATCGAGCGGGCTTTCCAAATAAGATATTGGCTTTGACGACTTCAGTATGATTCACAAAAAAAAAAAAATTGAATGGAAGTTGAACCATTATTCGTGGGAATAGTAAAAGACTTTCTTTAATGAAGACACCCTCAAATTCAATATCACTACTATTTTGGAAGTACCCAAAGTCTTTGTCTTCGATTCTTTAGTCACTCACTTTTATCGCTAATCCACCATTCCCTATCTTGTCTGCAAATTATCTATAGGAGGTAATCACCAATTGGAACAGCTAACATCAGAAGGTTGAGCCGACGATCATTGAAGGAGATAACCATGGCCATAGGGTAGTTGATCCATTTTTTTTTATCGCGTCATCAGTAAAGGATGTTCTCTCCAGACTGTGAGACATTGGTCATTCATCAGGACTTCCGGGAGTCGCGTATTCATGTGGTCGTGTAATAAGTCAGGCGATCATTAAATCGTCTGATGGATAGGAGCTCTCAGATTCACCTAGTGACAACACCCTTCGCATATACATTTTGTTCAGACATTTGAAGTGGTGCGATCCTCACCTATCGGGAGACTCTCAGACGTGATTTCTTGGAAATAGCGTATGACAGGAGTTGAGTTATGATATCAAGCAACGCAGTTCTAGAAGTGAAGTTTTTGTATGAGCATCGACAGGCTGTGAAGGAGATGGCATAGCAGATTCTGAAAGCGATATAGAAGCCATTGATAATGATTGAAACTTATTAATGGTTGAATGCTGCTCTTCGTAATCAAGATATTTCCCGTCATTGGCGAAATTTAATATTTGGCACCTTTCTTATTTGCGCGAAGTCATCAAGATGGCCGTTGTCGAAGGCACATGGTATATAGTTGCTAAAGGCATTGGAGGAAAGTTGGGATTACTACCTCTGTGGAAGATTATTTTCGGTTAAGGATAACACTTATGCGAAGCCGTGTATCTTCAAAAGTCTCCTTCTATGTGTAACCTTTCATCAGGAATTGGCGAGGAAATCATTGATGATTGGTGAAAGTGTGGACTGGCTGAGACAGAGCCGACAATAACGAACAAAGGTGTTCTGTAGGTCCAAGCGTCGAAACCCCCTGATAACGGAAAGAAAGCTTTTTCCCAAAGAACAGTGGGTTGAATTAGCAGGGGGGCAAGATTATGCTCAGGGAATTAGGGGGCAGCATTGCCCGCGCCCTTCAGCAGATGAGTAATGCGACTGTTATTGATGAGAAGGTTTTGAACGAATGCCTCAATGAAATTTCCCGTGCTCTCTTAAAGTCAGATGTGCAGTTCAAAATGGTGAGGGATATGCAGCTCAACATTAAGAAGATTGTCAATTTTGGTGATCTCGTAGTTGGCCACAACAAGAGACGGATTATTCAACAGACTTGGTATAGTCGAGAGTTCATCCTTCCCTGAGTTGCTCGGTGTTGACTGTGCGTAAAAGAAACCATTAACACATCGAAGGGAAAGCTATGGAGATTAAAATCTAAGTGGCATCCTTGATTAAAGAGATAAGTATTTCATTTTCTTATTAATGCTCATGAATTTTTATGTAGTCATTAATTCATGATATAACATTGGATAAATAAATCTTGTATGCTACTAGCACTTATATTTCTCTTCCGAATAGTTAACTCATATGAACTATTTAGTAATCTCTTCTTAATTGGCATTAGGATGGATCAAGAAATTACTTTTCAGAGAAGAAGAGAATGGAGACATAGCTTGCAGCCATGAGACTGAATGATTGGCTGAAGTCATCTCCTCGAAGAGGGAGATTAACCTTCAGAGGGAGTTCTATGATTCAAAGTTGCAAGGACAGATGCTAAATTCTTGAAGTACCTCTTCAGCATTTGAGATTAGAATTGCTCATGTCTGTCAACCTGGATTTAACATTGGTAGCTCCGCAAACCTATTCATAATAGAGTAATCTGGGATGAGGTGGAAGAGAACAGCCAAGATCTCTACAAAGGTGTGAGTTGGAAAGCATTTCTCTAAAGCAAGCATTACAGACGATTTTGGACAAGGAGGTCAGGAGGCTGATGCATGTAATTAAAGCTTCAGAGGGAGTCACATCTTCACTTGTTGTAATGCATAATTCTCTGAGATAGAGAGATATGAGGTGAAAGCCCTTATTCATCTTTGAGACTGAGATAAGGCGTCATGTTGAAAGACTCCATGACGACAGGTCCTAGGTTCTAACTTCAGAAGAGCCCCAAGCACCCGCGGTGTGGCTTAAGGGGGGGGTGGTTGGATATAAGCCACACCTGGACTAATGATGGGCTGGCCACAAGAGGCCAGTAGCTCAATTAATAGAGCACTCCAGCTACAAATGGAAGGTCCTAGTGAATGCTCTAAGCCAGTTCATGTGCGAGCCAAAGGAAATTCACCTTATGGTTGTAAAACACATAATGAGATATCTTCAAAGCACCATTGGATTTGTCCAGGCTGGGAGTGTAACCGATCAGAAAAGCACATCAGGATGTTGCTTCAGCTTAGGATCGGCTGTGATCTCTTGGATCTGCAGAAAACAGTTTTTTGTAGCACAAAGCTCGACAGAGGCTGATTACAATGCAACCTCTATGGGGGCAAGAGAAGCAGTTTTGGCTTCGTAAATTGCTTGTGGGACTCCTTGATCTAAGCACATTGAGATCCCCTATCTTTATGTAAGAGATATGGTGGAAAGGAAAGTGATCCAGTTGGAGTATATTAGTTCAAATGTTTAAACAGTGGACATACTCAACAACTTCTCTCCAGAGTTAAGGTTGAACTCTTCGAGCAGAAAACTTGGTATGTAATTTGATATTATGTTTGAAATTCAAATTTGTTTATAAGTTGTACTAATATATAAAGATGTTTAATGTGTAAACTCTTTTGTCATGTGTGTGACTCCATGACCTTATGGGCCTACTACCCTGTGTACATTATTGAAAGGTGACGATCTTTCTACTAATGAACACTTGTATTTGACATTGTAAAGTGATGACTCTACAATGATAGATATCATGTGATTTGATATTTGTGGACATGTCATGATAGTATCTCTTGGACACTTTGATGGATATCATGGGACTTGATGTCATCTGAAGATCATTGTGATCCTTAAAGAGATAATCATGGTGGATATTTATATATCCATGGATATGCCATGAATTATGGTAGACATCATGTGACTTGATGTCAGTGCACATACCATAATGAAGATGTGTTATGAAGAATGTCATGTGACTTGACACTTTCAGAAGCATACCATATCGTTAGATATCATGAGTTAGGTGATATTACTTTTACTTGGTGGAATTTTATCCTCCCTAGCTAAGAGGGAGTGTTGTTAGAGCTTATCTACCCTAGTTAAAGAGGGAGTGTTGAATAATGAAGATGTGCTATGGAGAATGTCATGTGATTTGACACTTTCAGAAGCATACCATATCTTTTGATATCACGAGTTAGGTGATATCACTTTTGAAGTTATCCTCCCTAGTTAAAGAGGGAGTGTTGAATAATGAAGATGTGTTATGGAGAATGTCATGTGACTTGACAATTTTGAGAAATCATACCATCTCTTCGATATCACGTGTTAAGGTGATATCTCCACTTATTTGATTTGAAATATCTACCCTAGCTAAGAGGGAGTGTTAATGGATGATAGCTTCGGTCAGATATAAGTAACGAATGCTGAAAGCATCTTCGCTATTTATATGTGATCAAGGATTATCCTCATTACACATATTAATGGAAATCGAATTTATGAGCATATATAAATTCGTATTAATAAAAGATATTGTTATCTGCAATGAATAAAATCGGAACTCATACTATAAATGTCCGCCATATGTGTGAGGACTTATGCGTTAAGTGTTGTTAAAGCCGAGTGTTAGTCAGCTATCTAAGAAACCCGCGCGCCCAAAGGGACACGTCCTCTCAAAGGACGCATCCCTTAGAGGCAAGTCTCTAAAGGTATTAAACTTGGTTCCCACATTGATATGCAGACATCGAAATCTATTAATGTTCTGCAATCAGCACATTCGACATCAAGAGAAGAAATCTGGAAAATATCTTTGACAAAGATAATCAGACCTGTTTCATATGTTCGATCCTCAACAATCTAGCTGTAGAATTTGCTTTTATTCAAAAAACATAAAATCCTTTACAAAGTTTTGAAAGAGAATCTTAGTCTTTTATCCTAGGAAAATCCAAAAAACATATGCATCGACATTTTATTCAACATAAACATGAACCACCCCAAAAATCATTGTTGAAATTGTAAATTTCAAGTACAAATTGTTCAATTTTAGGTTATTTTTTACTTTACAAGGAGCTTCCCCTTCTAATTCAAAGAATGATTTTATTGCATTAAAAAGCTAACACAATACAGATATTTTAGTAATTGTTATCTAACTTATGAAAGCATGATAACACATAAGACTAAACACTTTAATAGTAATGTAGAAGAAAAATAGATGTATTAAATTCTATTGAATCAAATTTTAGATTAACAATAATGAACACTAAGTGAACAATAAATTTAGTAATAAGAAAGCATGCTAATTACCATTAACTATCTAAGTGCAAATGGCACTTGTTAATAGAGTTTTACAAGACATTGAATGAAAATAAATAAAAGAAACTAATTACATTTAACTCCAGCTACTACCTACTTGCATGAATGCAAGTTTTATTACAAAAGCCTATCCACTAAAATCAAATATGAAGTCCAATGATCTCCAATTAAATTGTTGATTGACATTATTGTACAAACTCCCACTTAGAACCCACACCTCTCATATGGCAAGAGACATACAAATAGATGATCTAATAATAGCTAACCCCAGGCTAAAAATAGAGAATGCTAAAAATAGTATGGGATATAAATAGCTCTAGCTAAAAATAGCAATTTAAAATATATTCATGTAATTGAAAATGGTGACAGCTAAAAATAGCACAAGATATTTTTACTGTGAGCTAAAAATAGAATTCTAGGTAGGTGATTTGGAGATTGCAATGAAGCTTTCAATTGTGTTGATCATAATGGATTCTTTTAAGACACTCTAAAACCCTAACCTTCTCTAATGCCTTGGAATTTGATATCCCTTTTCTCCACAATTGCCTCACCAAATCTTCTAGGTTCAATTTCCTAGAGAGCTTAACAACAAAATTCACCTTGCAATAGCCACAAGACTCCTAAAAATTGCAACTCATAGATCTCTGATTTCTATAACTATAATGCAGATCACTTAATGTGTGGTTTTGCATGAACATTTTATAAGAAAAATACAAGTGGTAGTTGTAATTCAGTAACTTTCTGTCATTACTTGTTCTTGTATATAGCAAATGGCTGATTATACCATAGTAAATACTTTTGAGCTATTTCCATTTTCAAAATTGCAGCTAAAGATATGTGATCAAAGTTGATCTCAAACTTTGTTCAACTCATGAAATCAAAGCAGTAATCCAAATCAAGGAGTGTTTTCACTAATGGCTTTATCGTGGTCTTGAGCACATGGTTTAAACTTCAAACCCTAAGTACACATGTTCTAGAGTACTTCTAGAAAACAATAGAACCAGGAATATGGTTCAATAGAAGGCAAGTGGTTTCTCTTCATGTAACAATGAAGCCATCCCTTCATTTTCTCACTTGTATATTGATGTACAATAGCTATTAATCAATAGTTAGCTCAATAGTTCTATTTTGGTTGAAAATTCAACCACTAAGATCATTGTGTAGATAGATCTAGCACCAACTCCGATAAATTGGTGCACTTGTAGGTTGGTAACATTTCAAAAAATTAAAAAAGTACGATATACTTCTTTAATATTGACCAAATGGTCAAGGAGAGAGTGGTGAGAATATTGGGATGTCAAGAAGCAGTCCTATCTGCGGCCTACCTTGGGTTACCCTTGATTTCTAAGAAGTTGGAAAATAATTACTGGAATCAGCTGATTGAGAGAGTTCAAAAAAAGTTGGCTGGTTGGAAGGGGAAGCTTCAAAGCTTGGTTAGGAAGATCCAACTGCTAAAAGCCTCCTTATAGAATATTCCTATTTACCACTTATCTCTCTTCAAAATTTCAGTCTTCATAGGGGAAAAAATAGAACAGATTCAGAGAAGATTCTTGTGGTCTGGAACAGAAGAAAAAAATAGACTGTCTCTGGTTAGTTGGGAAAAAGTGTGCACACCAAAAAGGGTTAGTGGTTTGGGGATAAGGAGAATCAATTTGCTTAACAAATCCTTAACTGCTAAAGTTGGTTGGAACCTCCTGGAAGGGTCTAAAGATTGGATTAAGATTTTCCAAGCCAAGTATTTGAAGAACAGGAACCCTAGCTATTTCATCTCTATGACTGACCTGCCTAGTGGTTTTGTTTTATGGAATCACCTTGTTAAAATAAAAAAAAAGTGCTGAAATTGGGAGTTAGAAAGAGAATTGGGAATGGTAAAAATACTGACTTTTGGAAGGACCTTTGGATTGAGACTTCTACTTTGTCCTCTACTGATGGATTAAATCCCCTCAAACAAAGCCTTACCAGGATATGTGGCAAAAAGGTTTTTGACTATGTCAATTGGGAGATGGATGAACCTAATTGGAAGGAGTTCAATATGCTATTAAGGAGGGATAATTTAAGAGGCCAAAGATAGATCAACTGGGATCCGACCCTGCTAAGGCTTCACAATCTAATTGGGGAGGCGAAGTGATTTGTTAGTGAAAGGAAAGATGAATGGGTTTGGAAGAGCAGCCCTTTTGGCTGTTTCTCTGTAAAAAGGGCCTATGAGGAATTGGTCAAGCCCTTGATAGACATCAGAGATCATCATTGGGAAAAAGTGTGGTTGAAGAACTTGGTTCCTAAAATTAATTGTTTCTGGTGGGCTGCCTTACATGGAAAAATTTTGACCATTGACAATCTAGTTAGAAGGGGGTTCCAGTTGGTAACAGATGCTCCCTTTGCAAGCAGGATGAAGAATCAATAATGCACATCTTCTTTCACTGCCAGTTCTCCAAAGAGGTTTGGTCTTTCTTCCTACCGTTGTTGTTCACTGAATGGGTGTTTCCTCATTCAATTAAGTCGTTTATAGAAAGCCGGTCAAGTTGCCCCTTTTCCCATAAAGTTATTGTCGATCTCTGGAACCAAGTTCCCCCCTTTGTAACCTGGGGAATATGGAAGGAAAGGAATAACAAGATCTTCAAGGAAGTGGAGAGAAGCAGCCATGAAGTTTGTATGATAATAAAAACTCAAATTAAGGAAAATATGGAGGTTGGAAGATATAATTTCTCCAAAGTTTGACCGAGTTACAAAGAGATGAGAATAAAGCAGATTTGGGGTATAAGCAAGGATCTTACTATCCTAAATTGGACCAAGATGTTAACTAGAAAGTCTATAGTGTGGACCCCTCCTCAGAAAGATTGGATCAAGTGTAACTTTGATGGGTGCTCTAAAGGCAACACAGGTATAGCAGGGGTAGGGGGATTGCTCAAAAACCACAAAGGGGAGTGCATAGTGAGCTTTGGTGTTAACTTGGGTGTTTGTTCCAATAACAAAGTTGACGCTATGGCTGTTTTAGGGGGCTTAAAGACTCTTAAGGAGTATGGCTTTAAAAATGCCATTTTGGAAGGAGATTCTAAGTTAATAGTGGATATATTGAATGGAGTGGCTACACCCCCCTGGGAGCTAAAAAACATCATTGACAAGTGTCTGTCCCTCAAGAGTTATTTTACCAACTGCAAGGTGCAACATATTTATAGAGAAGGGAATAAGTCTGCTAATTGTGCTTCCAACGAGGCGTTGAGGTGCATGGGGTGGACCCGTTGGGTTAATAATAACTTGCTGAGGTCTTTAAGGGACATGATTTTAAATGAAAATTTTGAATATGATTATAATTTACAAAGATGATGCGTGGAAGTGGAGAGGGAAGTATGGGAGACCTAGTGTTTTTAAAGGAATGCAGTTTAATGATGATAATAGTGGTACGGTGTTGAGTTTGTTGATCTTCTTTGGAGGTAAAATTAATCATTATCTCCTTCCCGAGGTGATCAAGACCCACATGGAGATTTTCAAATTGCCAAGGGATGTCAAATCCAAATGTGTTGATATGCCTAATGTCAGCTCTCCCTGTATTTGTGAAGATTTGCAAGTAGGATTATTAATGTGAACTTAATCACTTGCAATAATAATTATGAGAACGTGGCTCCGGGAATTGTGTCGTTGGCTTCCCCTAAAAGAAAGTTCTCAGTTGCTCATTTTTTATGGGCTTATTCTGAGACTTGGAGAAAAAGAGTTTACAGCAAGACTGGTAGAGAGCTGAAGAAATGGGTGGTTATGAAGAATAGCTCGCAACAATCAAAAAATTTGCAGAGTGCTAAGATGGGTGGACCGAGGAAGCGCACAGAGCCTCCAAATTGCCAGGCGCTCAAGTAGAATACAGACTTGTGGAGATTATTTGATAATGCAGGCATGATTCCTTTCTTTGAGTCTATGAAGAGCTCTAATGAGAGCCTAACTGCCAAGTTCACTAATTCTTGGAGGAAGGGAAATGTTGCTATAGGTGCTATCAAGTTTGAAGTGACGACAAGGTTTAGCGCGGAAGCAATAGGATTACAGAATCAAGGTATAAAGGTGGCTAAGAAGAGTGGGGCCAACTACCAGATGTTTGTGGACAAGTTTCTGCATGACGGGGAGAATCTGAAACACTTCCAAAATGGGTATGCTAGGTTAGAGCTTTTGCCTCCCTATGCCTTGGTAAGTTTGTTTATCATGAGGTATTTTACGTTGGAAGGGAGATACGTGTTTGTACATGCGTATCATTTCCTTTTGCTAAATCACATTAGGCATGGTGAAAGAATTAATTTGCCCTTCTACTTATTGTCTTCCCTACAAATGAGTATAGAGAAAGGTGCTAGCCCTCCCCTACATCAAGGATTGATGCTTGCTTTGTATAAGCATGCGCTTGAGCTAAACACTCATGGTAACCCTCTTGCGGCTAGAATTGATAATCAAAATCTCAATGATGGTGACAATGAGGAACCCCCTGTGGATGAAAAGCTTGTTGAGGATCCTAATCCTTGCCCGCTCCCCATTGTTGCCACTAGAAGGGTGTTAATTCCTGCTAAGAGACCTTCTCCTATTGCTAATGTTTCAAACCCTTCTACCCCCATGACTCGGAAAATTGTTGGTAAAGGTTCCTTTGAGTCTGAGCTTGTGAAAGTGACTCCGAAGAAGAGAAAACACTCTCCTCTTCTCCTGGATTTACCCAAGTCTAAAAAGTTTTAAAAAGATCCCAATCCTCAAAATGAGGCCATTACTATCAATGAAGAGGGCTTGCAAAAAGAGGATTTGAAAGAGAACAAGCAGGGCCAAGGTAGCGGAGGTAGTAGTGGTCGTAGGTCAACTCGCCTGGCTAAGGCTGCTTCTAAGGATAAGAAAGGAAAACAAAAAATTATTGTGTATGAAGAGGAAGACTTGGATATTGAAGATTTTGAAGCCCAAATTGATGATGATTCTGACGGGATGGATTTTGACGATTCTACCTATGAAATGGGGGAAGAGGATTCGAAAGAAGAGAATGAAGATGATGAGGAGGAGCAAACTGAGATGGAGGAGGACCAAAAGAATGATAATCTATCTGTGTCGGATGCTGGGAATACTAGCAATGAGATTAATACTGATGATTCAAGCATGGATTTTATGAAAAGTAGACTAACTTATTTGTAGGTACAGATGGACGACATGGAGAAAGCCTTGGTCACGTTGATGAAGGTGACTAATAGGCTAATGTGAAGGGCGATGTTTGGTGTTGTTTCTAGACAAACTATAATCAACAGGAAGTTGAAAAAACTAGGGAAGCCTGATGATCTGAAGGTGTTGGATGATTCTGAGGGACCTAACTGGAGGGAGTATATCTCCTTCATTGGTCAATATGGGGACCTGTTGAGGAAAGCCAAGTAATGGCTTTCTCTTTTTATGTTGTTTAATGTCTGCTCTCCTCTTTTTGTCTTTTTGCTTCCAAATTTCGGACTTCTATTTCATAATAGCTTTGTTATGGTTTAGGACTACTTGGTATATGGTGGATTTGATTAATGGCCTGCGTAGCCTTAAGCACTCTAGCATTAACTTCATGTTTTTGATTAATTATGGTTGGTCTATGGTTATACTTATGAATTATGGCCTGCGTGCCGCCTTGGATGCTATTTTTTTATGTTGGCTGGTGGTGGTGTTTCCCACCTTGTTTATGTTATTTTTTGTTCTTTTGGTTGTAACCATGGGATCAGGGCCCTTTCCCTGCTTATCTAATAAAAAACATAAGCATGGTCTTGAGTGACTATTGGGTCACCCTCATCATCAGATAATGTTGGGTACTAAATCCAACCATCTTCAAAGGATTTGTAAGATAAAGAATCATCCATTGGATTTTTCCACCCAATCCTTTTGGCTAATAAGTACTAACCTATGTATGTTGTCTCATTTGCATGCGATGCATCTAAAGGGAATGGACTATACACCAAATTCATATGGGAACCTTTACAAGGTTGCACACATTTCTTATTGAATTAAAGAATTTGTGGAAACATTTAGGTAGATTCAAGAAATCCACTAATATTATGACAACTTGTGAACACATACTAGATTTAATTGTAAGCTTTGGCAATTAAATAATGTATGTCCCTAAATGTTTTTCTTACTTCTTGGAAGAAAACTCTTAGCGGAACCAATATCCTTGTAATACTCAATACATCAAAATTAATGTTTGTAGATATGTTGGTTGGCCGATGAGCAAGCAGAAAATGATTACTAGTTCATATGTTTTCCCACTGTAGCAAATGATTGATATTGACAATTTTATGCTAGTCATTTAACCATGGAATGCACATCAACAATATTTTAGGAGTTCAATTTGTTGAGTGATGAAAGTGAAGATAAACAATACAACCCTATAAATTGCAATTCAAAGGCCTAGTGAAAAATATAGAAAACTGATGAGGATTCATAGGGTATAGGTTAGAGCATAGGATTTAAATTATTATTTTAATATTTGTTAGTTTTTATCCTATGTAAAAAGTTGAAAGTCGAATGTTAGTTTCCTAGTTGTTAGGAAGTTAGCATAAATTAGAAAATTGTTAGGAAGTTAGCATAAGTTAGTAAATTGTTATTTTGTTATCATTCCCACTTAACGTGAAGATTTGGATGATATTTCAAATCTTTAATTTTGGCATACACAATGCCTATATAATAATGCATTTTCCTCCTTCCGTGAGCATAATGGAAATACAAGTTTGCAATGTTATTTTTATGCAGAGATTATTGTCTCATTTTTAGAATCTAATCTCTGTTTGTTACTTCTTATTTGCTTGTGATTCCATATCAGTTGGTATTAGAGCATTCTCTGATCCATGGGTTTGAAATTTTCTTCCAATCCATTTGATTTAATTATTGAAGCTCTCATCAATATGAGCTGATTTTGAAAGCTCTCTTCATCTGCATATGGAAAGATTTTTGATCAAAAATATTTTGAAAGTATTTTCTTCGAAAAAATAAAAATAAAATCATTTTTCTTTTAATTTTTTTTTGTGAAATTGCTTTCAAAAGTCATTTTGTTCTTTCATTAACAGAATTTTACATACTCAATGAGTCAATATATTGCAAAAAGGTTTCTGGGTTTTGAAGGTCTCAGTCTAAGCTTTCCAGAACAATTTATGGTTTCAAGTTTCATTAAGATTAGAGAAAGTTATGACAGTTTTAATTCTGCTGCTACAGCTGCTTAATCGGTTTCAAGTTTCTTTAAGATTTGAGAAAGTTATCACAGTTTTAATACTGCTGCTACAGCTGCTTAATCTAAAGGCAAACAGGCGGTTTTTGTTGGTGGTTTTAAATGTAAAAACGTGGTTTTCTTATTTTTGGCATGGTTTTTCTTTTAAAAATAAAGAATTTATATTCTTTATTTTATAAAATTTTATTATAGGTTCCCCTAATGTTTTAAAAAATATATGTATGTCAAGTTTGCCTGGGAGATTATTAATTCCATAAGTTGTGATTTGATTGGTATTTCACTTCGAAAATTTGTCAAATTGTGTCTAGTGGAGTCTCAAACATCCCTCTAAAGCAGTTTTATTTCGACTATAAAGGATCTCTTGATTTAATTGTTTTCGTCAAACCTAAGTCTAGTAGAGTGTTGAGCCTCATTGTCTGTCCATTTTTATTGTTGGGGAGATGTAAAATATTTCACTAGCTCTAACCCGCAATAACATGGCCACTAATTTGGCTGAGAGAGTTGTCGAACTCGTAGGTGTGATAACCACATTGACTGATAAAGTCAATGATATTGCAGTTTAGCGGTTTCCTGGTCCCAAAAGCGACCAACCTCAAGCCAAATGTGAGGTCAAGATCTATGATGGATCCTAAGATCCTAATGTGCTCTACACTTGGATTCTTGACATGGAGACATGGTTTTCCTACAACGAGCTCCTTGATGATGACAAGGTTCCTTTCGCAAAATTGAAGCTCTCTGATGTCGCTAAGGTATTGGTCACTGAACGACAAAATGCTCAAAATCCTATCAACAAATGGGATCAACTTGTCACAATTTTGAAGGATACATTCTATCCTTCGAACTATGATCAAGATTTGCATATCAAATGGCTTTGCTTGAGACAAGGACGACAGATGTCTGTGCAAGATAACATCTACCAATTCAACCGATTAAGGACACTACTCTAAGTACAAGATCCAATTGATGCTCTCATCCTAAAGTTCAAAAGTGGTTTACACGAACACTGTTTAGGGAGTTGAAATATACTACCCTAGCAACATTTGATGCTGCATTCAACCAAGAACAATTGGCAAAAGAAAAACTTGTTGCCCAATCTCAAGCATCTCGGCTTTCATTTTTTGCAAATCCTCCAAAAGTTTCAAGTTCTCGGCCACAACAAAAAATTTCTAAAGAGAATTTTTTCTCTTTTATCTTCTCATTCTACTCATTCTTCTTCTTTTGGTACTAAGAAATCTGGTAAATTTTGTAACTATTGTAAAAAGAAGGGTCATGAAAAGTTTGAATGTTTCAAATTGAAGAAGAGTCTAATTGTATAGTCTCGTGATGATGACAAGAAGAATATTCCCATCGAGACTTATGGTGATGATAGAACATATGATGAGTTGAAAGGTAGACTAATAAGGTCACCTTGATGAACCATCATTCTATTTCACGGGGATGTGACAATTTATTTGTCACTTGTGCTCACCTAACACATAATTTCTCTATGGATTGTATCATCGATAATGGCTCGTAGAAAAACTTGATTACGAAGTCCATTGTCGAAAAACTTCATTTGCCAATGGATTCACATCCTCATCCATACTCACTTGGATGGAAGGATAGAGGTTCATCCTCACAGATCACACGCGCATGCACTGTGTCTTTTGCATTCGGTCCCAAATTCATTGATAAGGTCACTTGTGATGTGACCACTATGGATTGTTGTGGTTTGTTGCTAGGAAAACCCTATCAATATGATAGGAAAGCTCATTATGATGCCTTTAATAGCACCTATACACTACAACAAGATAATAAGAAATATTTAATCAAATGTACTAAGAGCACCAAAAATATAGTACTTAGTTGCAGACAGGCACGCAAAGCAATCAATCAAGCACAAGAGCTTGCATTAAATTTCATAAGGCCACAATTTGATGATTCTAAAGAAAACATCACTATATCCAAACCACATGCTACTCTTGAAAAAATGTTGCAATCTTAATCACATGTGTTTCAGGAGCCTAAGACACTTCCCCCAAAACAAGAAATCAATCACAATATTGACATTGTTCTTGTTGCTTCTCTTCTTAATGCCCCATTGTATTGACAATCCATTCTTTAGACTAATGAAATCAAAAGGAAAATTCAAGATTTATTGTCCAAAGGTTTCATTAAACTGAGTGATCCCCTTGCGCTTCACCAATTTTGCTTGTGCTCAAGAAGGATGGAATTTGGCGTCTTTGTATTGATTTCTGAGCATTAAATAAGATCACCATCAAAAATCGATATCTACTTCCACACATTAATGACCTTTTGGATCAACTTCAAGGTGACAAATTTTTCTCCAAGATTGATCTAAAAAGTGGGTATCATCAAGTTAGAGTTCAGGCAGAGGAAACATGGAAGACAACTTTCAAGACTAAAATGGGTCTTTTTGAGTGGCTTGTGATGCCATTTAGTCTTAATAATGGTCCTACCACTTTCATGCAATTGATGCATGAGGTATTTCGTGATTTTTTGGAAAAAATTGTTATTATCTACTTAGATGATATCCTTGTCTTTTCTCACACTTGGAAACATCCATCTTTAGCATTTGGAACATGTTCTTCATACTCTTCAGCAGAACAATTTGTATGCCAACTTTCCTAAGTATTCTTTTGGTCAGACATCCATCTCCTTCCTTGGATTTGTCATTGATGCACATGGCATTTAGGTAGATCCTACAAAAGTGGAAGTTCTTCTCAATTGGCCTACTCCTTCAAATCTCACCAAATTGCAGAGTTTTCTCGGTCTTGCGAACTTCTACTGCAAGTTCATACTACATTACTCAGACATTGCCGCACCTTTGCACCAGTTGACAAAGACCAATGTTGCATTTTAGTGGACAGAAAACCATTCTCATGTTTTCAACACATTGAAAGAGAAATTATGTTCTACACCTGTTCTTGTTCTACCAGATCTCTCACAACCCTTTCAGATTGAGACAAATGCTTCACAGTATGCCCTTGGAGCTATTCTAAAGCAAAATGGTCATCTTGTGGCCTACCATTCAGAAAATTTCGCTTCTGCTAAATGAAACTACTCCACATATGATAAAGAATTGTATGCATTGGTTCAAGCCATCAAGTATTGGAGACATTATCTTTTGGGAAAAGAAACAGTTGTTCATATTGATCACTTGCCTCTACAATTCTTCAATCTTAGAACAAAATAGAAGAGGCTAGGCATATGAAGTGGGCTTCATATTTACAACAATTTCACTTCGTCATCAAGTATAAGAAGGGGAACACCAACAATGTTGCAAATTGTTTGAGTCGTCCTCCTACAACACATGCTTTAACTATGTGACCACTTCTCATTTGGGATTTCAAACATGGTTTTCTTAGTATGCTCAGGATCCTAATTTTGAAAATGTTTACACAAGTCTTCAAAATCCTTCGGCTTCCAATTTGACACCTTTTCAAGATTTTCATATCAACGAAGGGTTACTCTACAAATTGGATAAGCTTTATGTCCCTCAAGATCATCGAAATTCTCTTCTAAAGGAGGCACATTCTACTCTTTATGGTGGTCATTTTGGCAAGCATAAAACACTTCATCATTTGCAACGGTTCTTCTATTGGCCTCATATGCAGCAAGATGTTCTATATTTCCTAAAGAAATGTGCAGTCTGTTGCCGTTCCAAACCAACCAACAAAAAGATGGGTTTGAGCATTCCTTTGCCTATTCCTTCTCATCCTTGGGAGAGTATTTCTATGGATTTGGTTATCGGCTTTCCATTGATCGTTCGCCGCCATGATTGCATTTATGTGGTTGTTGATCAATTCAACAAGATGGCTAAGTTCATCCCATGCCGCAAGACAAGTTTTGCACATGACTTAGCCCAACTCTTATTTGACTCTATTTGGTGATCCTTTGGTTTACCAACTAGCATCATTTATGATCATGACTCACGTTTTGTGGGCCATTTCTAGCAATCTTTGTGGAAAACTTTGGGAGTTTCCCTTCACTTCTCCACTACTTTTCATCCTCAATCAAATGGTCAAACTCTTATACAAAGTTTGAGGATTTATCACCACAATTCTCCTTCCAAGTGGGATTTGAGACTAACCCACATAGAGCATGCATACAACCGGGCAGTTCACTCATCTACAGGTCACTCACCTTTTGAGGTATGTCTTGGTTTTCAGCCTTTGGCTCCATATGAGTTACCATTATCTTTTCCCTCTCCTACCACTATGCATATTCAGAAAGAGCAAGATAAGGCCCAAGCCTTCATCTAACATTTGCAGAATCTTTAGTCCAAAGTCATTCAGATTCTTCAAAAGACTCAAGAAAAGAAAAGAAAAATTAATGGATCGTCATCGTATCCCTCCTACTTTTCAAGTTGGGAATAGAGTTTGGTTATACTTGAACAAACGTCGTTTCTAGGAGAAACCCCATAGTAAGGTCAAGCCACTTCGCTATGGGCCTTACACTATTCTTCAGAAGGTGTCCAAAAATGCTTTTCGACTTGATCTTCTAGCTCAGTTGGGCATCCATGATGTTGTCAATGTTGATCTTCTCAAGCACTACCATGAGTCAACACTAGAGACTGAGCTTCCTATCAGCCATCTTGCAGATATTGTTCTTGATATTCAGCTTCAACTCAATTCTGACCGAGTTTTTGATACAAAGACTTGTCAAACCCGACATGGTTTGTTACATCCCGAATTATGAGGTTACTATTTACTAGTGATATAAAAGGTAGAAATGAATGTAATACGAAAACTAGAGATGCTTGCACCTTGTTATATATATGTATGTTAGCTCATTTGACGTTGTTTCATTTGATGTTATTTCAATTGATGTAATTCATGGTAAATACTGCATATATGTGAATATCAGGATAATGAATCTTGTTTTATAATTGATTTATATATATACTGCAAATGTTGTGAACAAGTAACTGTCGAGATTGTATGTCTATGGATGCAGGAACAAGAACTATTCCTCCAGGTGGAGGGGAGACATCACTCGGGAGAGGGGCTTGGTCGGGTAACCGGTAAAGTTGATCAAGTTGAGCATACACACATTTCACTGAGGGTTTTGGGAACTAAGTCAGATTGAGTTGTCTTAGTAAGTCATCCTTAGGCTTAGGAGTTTTGGATTACTTCTTAATGCTTTGAGTGGTGTTACTTGTTGACTGACTTACTGTTTTGTGAACCTTGAATGTGAAATGTGAACTGATAAGTGTGGTATAGACAGGATGTATATGCGTATATATGTACCACTCATATATACGTAACAACACGCATGACATGTCGATACATATGTATGATGGGCAATTATTATGCCATACACATGTGTCGACATGGCATACATGCAGATACGTATACATGGCTGGCACACCTATAAACATGTGCACACTAGCTATAATGTTATTATAACATTATATTGATACCTGGAATTTACAGTTAAACATATATATACATGTTTGTACAAACACGTGTATTAAGGATGCGCTGACTGGCCTGTAATACACGTATTTGGATAATTAAATGCAAATATGTATAGATATATTTAAATGTAAATATTGAATGTGTTTATAAATATATTTAATATAAAATGTTATTATAGTTTTACCTATAATAAAATATATAGATATATCTATAGTAATATTTAAATATTATATAGATATATACATATATTTAAATAAGGTAAATAAAACTATAATAGATTATATTGAATATAATGCAAAATATATATATAACATTCTAATTCATATTTTAAATTAACATTGCTTTGGAAATAATTATAATTTGACTTGTATAGTCTTTTGGCAAATAAAATACATTTACCATAAGTAAAAGAAGTATTTTCGATTTCCATAGTCTATTGGGAAAATACGTTGGAAATATCATGTGAATTTAAATGGTAAAACTATAGTCTTTTTAAAAGATTTAAAACAAATGCATTTTAAAACTTTGGTTAAGTGAAAATCGCGGATTTCCATATGAGGAAAAACGCGAACAGTGGAAATGGCCAAAATAGTAAATAGAATGAAGCCGCGCGGAGCTCCTCATGGCGCAAGACCTGGTCGCGATTTTCTGAGACTCCATTCCGTGAAAACGTGAAGAGTTACCCGCCATTCTTCATTAATCGCGCCATTTTTGGGAGACGCCTGTAGGTGTCAATCCGCCTTTCTTATCAAATGGAAGTTTGAATTTTTCTCTGAACTGCTGGAAGTCGATTCACCTCTTAAAACTATGAGTGAGTATGGAAATTCGCCACATTTCATTTTGAAATATTCAAAGAGTAGTTCTGTCATTTTACATGCCTACAAGAGTGGAAATTGTTGGGTTGAGGACTCTATAAATAGCCACCCAGTTTATTCATCAAGAATCACTTGCCAATTCCGAATTTTCTTGGAGAGAGCTGCATTTCGCCTTTGCTGCATTCACACGAATTTCCTTTCTGTTTTTGCTAAAAGCGAATTCCCTTTTGAGAACCATATCTTGACAATTTTGTAGAAGCATTTTGTGAGCAATCTTTTATTGCTGTGGAAGCATTTATAAGTTAATCATACTCTATCATTGTTGTACTGCATTGGTTGAGAGCCATAGTCTGTCATTGCTGAATAAGCATTTGTTTGAGAGAAGTGACACTGACAAAGGAGGAGAAGTAGTTGCTGACTGGAATCATTTTACGGCAGGAAAACAGGCATGTGAAATGTATTAGATTAATCTTGTATGTTAATTAATCTGCTGATTTAGAAATTGCTTGAAAAAGGGTAGTAAAATAGAAAAGCACTAGAAGAAAGTATGTTGGAATAGAATAGCTTGTTGTTATAAAATAACATAGAGAAAGCTTGTCTGTGAAAGGAATGCTGGTTTGGGGAAAAAATAGCTTGTGATTAAGTAGTACTTAATTTCATTGAGAAAGCTTGTTTTGAGTAATTAGCTTGATTCAATAGAATAGCTTAAACTCTTGGGAATGACTTGTTTATAAAGGGAAAAGTCTATTTATAGCCTGTTATGGAAGAATAGATAGTCCATGCTATGAAGAGAATGTCTGAATTGAATTTATTTGAACACTGCTTGAAATCTTGAAATGAATTTACTTGAATACTGCTTGAATTCCTTATATAAAGGAAAAAGGAACTAGTTATTAAATACTAGGTCGAGGGTGGAACCAGTATCAAGGTAGTCTAAAGCTTTAAAGTTAATAGGTTAACTAGGGAAAGCTATGTACTCCATGGATAAAGAATTCCATGTTAGGAGTTACCAGAGGGACCCTTGTTGACTGTATTCCAATTCCTGATTAAGTAGTTTGTTTGAAGGTAGGTTGTCTGAAACAGGATATACCTCCCTTATGTAGCTATTGAAGTAGAATGTCTAAAGGTAGGTAATCTGAAACAGGATATACCTATCTTGTGTAAATCTCTTAGAAAATGTTGTAGGTTAGTCTGGAATAAAATATTATCCAAAAGTAAAGGACGATACCTATGCATAGTGTAAGATAGTCTTAAATCAAATCGGCCCTGAGTAGTGTATATGATAGATGACCTTCATTCGAAGTACTGAATGAGAATACTTTGGCCAAAGTAGTGGAAGGTACGACATCCACTTAGATGTGAGATAGTTGAGACTACACTGTCAGTTCATTGTGATTCATCATGCTAGTTCGGGATTGTGAAATAGCAAGTTCTAGATGTATAGGACACAGCACTATGCTCAGTTGGATTGTCGCAGCCAGTTACTTTACCAATCTCTTCGTTCGAAGGGAGGGCCATCTATTGAATGATAGATGTGCGGGGGACCGCATTAACAGTCCGTGGTTGGCGGAAAAGTGCCTGAGTGATGTTTCTCCTCCACAGCAGGCGACAGATACACCAAGATTTGTAAGGAAGGGAACCTGGACTATCTTACTACTATTTGTGCAAAAGCTTACGAGCTATGTATGTAATTGTTTTACTTTTGTACTCTGAATTATATTTGCAATGGAAATGGAATCCATGTGGAAAAATATATTGTAACTGGCATGTAATTATCAATAAAGAAAGGAAGAATTTTATTGTAATGTCTTTGTTACTTGTTACATTTACATGTTTGAAGTGAACTGTGGAAAAATTTTAATTACCTAAGGATGGGGTCGTTACATGGTTCCACCACTTCTTACCTTGTTGCTAAGCAAGGTCAACTTCTGCATTAGGCCCATTGGATCTCACATCAACTATCTCAAGATTTTCCATCTCTTCTGAGAGCATTGGAGTCCACTACCACTATTGTTGGGAGGAATGATGAGTATTCATAGGGAATAGTTTAGAGCATAGGATTTAAATTATTATTTAAATATTTGTTAGTTTTTATCCTATGTAAAAAGTTGAAAGTCAAATGTTAGTTTCCTAGTTGTTAGGAAGTAAGCATAAATTAGAAAATTGTTAGGAAGTTAGCAAAAGTTAGTAAATTGTTATTTTGTTATCATTCCCACTTCATGTGAAGATTTAATTTTGGCATACATAATGCCTATATAATAATGTATTTTCCTCCTTCCGTGAGCATAATGGAAGTACAAGTTTGCAGTGTTATTATTATGCAGAGATTATTGTCTCATTTGTAGAATCTAATCTCTGTTTGCTGCTTCTTATTTGCTTGCGATTCCATATCAAAAATGCATCTATTGATGGGCTATTAATGATATTATTTCTCAAAGGATTTTGTCCCATTATATGGAAAAATAAATTGATACAATTGGGATTGAAGTCTGAATTAAAAATATTATCAAGATTAATAACAAGCAACAGGGAACATAATATGGTTTAGAAGTAAGATAACAATTACCAAACAATTTGTATAATCTTCTATGACAAATTAGTTAAATCATAGGAGATTTTTTGGACCAAAACATATAAAATCTCATCTCTGCAAATTTATAAAGAAAATAAATCAGAATCTGAAATTTGTATTCTACTATTTTCAAGTATAATAAAGCATAAACAGCATACATTAGACAGACCGCCTGAGAAAATTGCAAAGGCGAAATCAGCTCGTTGATTGATCAGCCGAAGCTTCAACTCTCCTTTACCTGTCTTTGCATACTTGATGGTTGAATAATTTGCATATTGAAACTGCAGAATACATGATTATAGAAGATTTTGGTGAAATGTCATTTTTCTGCATAAGATCTATTCATTAAATAGATCTTATAACAATGCCTCCTAACATCCTACTATTCCAACATATATATTTCATTTCTATATCAGTTTCTTCTCGATAATTGGGTGGATCAAATAAATGATGGCATAATAAACATTACCTTAATAGGTGCAGAGCATAATAAAGGGATCTGATCATCATCTGGCCCACTTTCTGGGGTGCAAGTTGAAGCACTGAAATCACAACAAACTGATTAGAAATATATTTTTTCACATCAAATCACTTATAAACAATCTTTCATGCTAAATATAATACCTATAACAGAAATTTGAATCACAAGCACACAATATTTTGTATGTGTGTTATGATTGAATTTTTGTTTCACTCAATCTCCAGGACAAAATAAGGAAAAGTTGACAGACACAATCCTTTTGAATTAATAACAAGGGTCCATAATTGAAGAAGTAATAAACTCCATAAGCATAACATACATATAGATATGTGGTGATGTCAAGAGACACTACAAGAAGTTCACTAAGAATATGAAATCATAATAAAAAGTGGATTTTAAAATCATTGATAAGGTGGGTGGCATTACCTCTATTTATATACCTCTATACACATTACATATGTGTAGGCCAACCTCCAAAGCACTAACAATAAATTACATATAAGATGCAAGTTACACATCTATAAATGCAAATTACACATAACCAAATGGTATACAAAAATTCATGATAACTCAAAGAATGAAAAGATGGATTTACAGTTACACTCTAACATCCAACTAAAATACAGCTTGAAGGGCTAAAGGAAGGTGGCATCAACAAGCACAACCTTCTGGGAGAATATAGGTCTAAACATCCCCTAACATCAGCCACTACCAGCCCAAGCAATTCCTACAATCTAATGAACTGATCACCAATCCTTGCTGTTGATGTTATAGCAGTGGGAGATATCTTTCTCTCAAATTTAAAAATGATGGATAAATAATACCAAGGCAAGTCGGACTTGCTATATATAATAATTTAATGAAGAGTCACCTTGTTTCTTAAAAGAGGCCAACCCAAATGAAGAGTCACCTAGTTTTGTATAAATACAAGGTGATGATCATTCATTTGATCATCAAGTTCATTCATCATAATTCACACTCCTAGAAGAAGTTCATACTTGAGCAGCAGTTCATCATCTTGTAGCAGCAGATCATCATTTTGTAGCAGCAGACCGATTTCAAGGAGAAACATATTCATTTGTATCTTTGCATCTAGGAGAGGTGCTATTATTCATTGTATCAAATTCGGCATTGTGTTGGCCCTGAGTTGTAAGCAAATTTCTGCTCTTATTCCTTCAATATATAAGAGATATATTTGCTGGGTTTTTCTCCCTCGAGTAGGAGGGTTTTCCCAGGGTATCTTGTTGTGTTCATTGTCTTATGTGTTGCATTTTCTGATTGCTTTCATTTCTGATCCTAAATCTAACATGGTATCAGAGTGGGTCTAAGAAAAGACTTGATCAGATTTGTTAAGCAATCAAGATAGTTAATTTGGATTTGACATTGGTAGCTCCGCAAACCTATTTAGAATAAGGTGATCTGGGATGAGGTCGAGGAGGACAGTCCTGAACTCAAGCAAGTCAATAGTGTCGGAAGTGTGCATTGAAAACCGCTCCTCTAAGGCAAGCATTGCAGACAATCTTGGACGAGGAGGTCAGGAGGTTGATGCAAGTACTTGGAGCTCCAGAGGAAGTCACATCATCATGAAGATTTGTTGTATTGTATATTTCTCTAAGACGAAGAAATATGAGGTGAAAGCCCTTGTAGTGTATATTTCTCTGAGATGGAGAAATATGAGGTGCGAGCCCTTGTTCATCTCTGTGACTGAGATGAGACGTCATGTTGAGAGACTCCATGGCGACATCACGTTGAGAGACTTCGTGATAAACCCTTGTACTTGTGTTTCTTTCCACACATAGGAGTAGCCATGGTGGACGTCATGTTGAGAAACTCCATGATGACATCACGTTGAGAGACTCTATGATGAACCTTTGAGTTTTCCACAAATGGGTGTAGCCATTGTGGGCGTCATGTTGAGAGACTCCATGACATGGATATCTAGAAAGATACCTCCCTAGCTAAGAGGGAGTGTTGATGTTATAGTAGTGGGAGATATCTTTCTCTCAAATTTAAAAATGATGGATAAATAATACCAAGGCAAGTCGGACTTGCTATATATAATAATTTTATGAAGAGTCACCTTGTTTTTTAAAAGAGGCCAGCCCAAATGAAGAGTCACCTAGTTTTGTATAAATACAAGGTGATGATCATTCATTTGATCATCAAGTTCATTCATCATAATTTGCACTCCTAGAATAAGTTCATACTTGAGCAGCAGATCATCATCTTGTAGCAGCAGATCATCATTTTGTAGCAGCAGACCGATTTCAAGGAGAAACATATTCATTTGTATCTTTGCATCTAGGAGAGGTGCTATTATTCATTGTATCAAATTCGGCATTGTGTTGGCCCTGAGTTGTAAGCAGATTTCTGCTCTTATTCCTTCAATATATAAGAGATATATTTTCTGGGTTTTTCTCCCTCGAGTAGGAGGGTTTTCCCAAGGTATCTTGTTGTGTTCATTGTCTTATGTGTTGCATTTTCTGATTTCTTTCATTTCTGATCCTAAATCTAACACTTGCAAATCTGAAATCCAGCATCCACTGCACCTTCTCCCATTCCTCTTTCTCCTCAGCTTACACATGTGTGTCCAATACTCTAGCCGTGAGAGCAAAATGGCCCTTTAGTTTTTTACTTTAGATCCTCATGGTGTGTTCACATCCCCCTATCTCCCTTAGCCTCTTCAAGTGTATAAGCTGTGCACTTGAGACAATTAATATCCCCCTTAGAAGTATGAGTCATCTCATATGTTGAATCAGCTTCATATGTAGGACCATCCTCATCCACACAATGAGGTTAAAACCCAAAGCTCTCTCCTTTGAAGCCTCAACTAATACATCACTTGAAACCTCAACATCTCCTAGAATATTCTCAAAAGTCACACTTAAAGGACCTCCCAAATTAGAACAGGTGTCTCATGCCCATCCACATCAACAATCTAGATTGGAGTAGCTAAATGACATTCACTGCATTCACAAACCAAGTCATGACATGACTCCAATTGAATCATGTAAAACGTGTAAGCCATTGCTTTCTTGTCAGGTTTACTACTAGCAGTCACCTAGAATTATTATTTTTACTCTTCACAACAAATCTATCAAGCCAAACCTTAACCTTATTTCCTTGTTGAGTTATTTAAAAAAAAAATGTAGATTCACACTCAAATCAAGTACATAGTAAACATTCTTACGCCATCTTCTAGCACAACATCACTAACAGCAATAGTAAGAGACCAACCATCTGCTAAGCACTCAAAACTTGTAACTCCACAAAGAATTTATATCTGCACTCAAAAAACATTGATCACCCACGATCTTTCTGGATCTTTTCTCTTCTTCCAAGGAAAAGAGCTCAACAAATAAACAAATGCAACCCAACATCAAGTAAACTATAGGCATTACTTCATGTACCTTGGCAACAACAAAAGACTGGAAACTAGAGAGTTTTAATCCCTAAGCTCCGATACCATTGAGATTGCATAGGTCCATAATCAAAGAAATAACAAACCCCACAAGCATAAGAAAGAACACACAAATATGTGGTGGTATCAAGATACACCAAACGAAATATATTACTATAGAATATGAAATGACACCAAAAAATATATATTGTGAATTCATTAATAAGGTGTGAGGCATTGCTATTTATATACATCTTAACAAGTTACAAAGGTTAGTCCAACCCATTAAGGCACTAACCCCAATAAATTTAAGGTACAAGTTACACATAAGCCAATGGTATACCAAAGTCAACCCTAACTCACAGGGATCCAACAAGATGGTTTTTGTAGTCTAACAATCTCCAATGCAAGAAAGTGTAGCACAAAGGGTGCAACTGAAATGTCCAAAACTGCTTCAGGTAGGTGCATCTGCTAATCATAAGTTGTTGTAAAATACATGGCTACTTGAACTTTGAACAACAGAAACTTCAATAGAAACAGTTTATTGTAAAAATGTACAATGGAGCTTATTAAATTCACATTCTTTTTTTTAACAGAAGAAATCTCCCTCAGCAGATCACTTTCTACCGTGCAGGAATAGATATAAAGCATGTTATCAAAACACATTTTTTTAGAGATCTTCCTCAATATGAAAATTTTGATCATTGGTCTTCCCTTTTAAAGTATGCAATATGATTTAATAGCAACTTAACTTCAAACATTTTAACTAGAGCTTCTGTTAATGTTCTCATAATTCTTTTATTTCAATCACCCTTCAGCTATAATGCTAAGTAAAAAGCAAGGTACAATTTACTTAGTTCTACTATTCAAGGACATAAATTTCTCAGGGCACAAACAGAGGTATATTTATTACTTGAAATTTGCTGGAGAAAAGACAGCAATCCAATCATCTGCTGCTGGTGAAGCACGTCTGTAAGTCACTATCACCCACTGATAAGTCTCGCCCTAGATGAGGAATGAGCATGCAATATAAGTATTAGCACATAAGATGATTTTGCACCATAGAAATTAATCAGCTAAGAACTTCACATAATCTAACATATTAACTCAAGATCATTATCAACATCAAAGCAGCAAAAATACAGCAACATGCTCTTTAATCATATTTTAGGAAGAATGAAGAGTCCCAAAGAATCACTCATTTGGAATTTTGACATGCTCTGAAGGGAAACATGGCCTCAAATGTAATACACAAATCCTTCCAATTAATCGGTATAAATTCAAAGTTCAAACAATTCAAATGTTAAAAACTTAAAAAATTTCTAACCATGCAAAGCAGATAGAACTTACTCGATAACAGTCTAATGGATCATTCATATCTAAAAGAAGTCATGAGTATACACTTCAATTTGACATTCACACAACTTAGTGGCCTCAGCCCTTCATTTTTTATGTGTACACTGTAAACATTTTGTGCATAGTGTGTTGTACATTATACACAGGTATATGAATGAGGCAGCCTTTTATATGTTTTGTTTTGTGTGTTATGATAGTTCAGTTCAGCTACTCTTCTCGAACAGGGTGAATAGGAAAATTTTGTGACTAATTATTTGATCCAAATTCATCAGATAGAGGTGGTTCCTTGATCCCAACAGCAAATAAGAGCAGAAGAGTTGCAAAACAAAGAGTGCAAAGCAATGTAGCTAGGATAAAGATTGACTTCCAAGTGGAATTCAACTGTCCTCATTAATTAACCACAACCCCATTGTATTTTGCATCTTTGAGATCAACTAAAGCCATAAGACCCCATTTCCATGCTATTGTTTTCCTACTTTACGTTTCTCCATAGTGAATCTTGGTTTGTATGCACTCAATTGTTCTAGATGATCTTTTCATAATGTTCTTTATTTATGTTTATTTTTTGTGCCCATAATTATGGTTTGACTTTGATTTAATGCGATTACACTAAGTTACTGTGTTAATGGATGATAGCTTCGGTCAGATATGAATGACAGTGATGCAAGTATCATTGTCATTCATGAGTGATCGAAATTATCATTCATGTTATGATATTTCTAAAGGAAACATTTAAAATCGAAATTATGAGCATTCATATAAATTCGATCATTCCCGTGATATTATATTCTGCATTCATGTGAAATCAGAATTCTCTTATGTCATCCGCCATCATATAGAAGGTTATACGTGTGAGTATATACATAACAAATGAGTTGTTAAACCCACACCCTAAAGGACGCGTCCCATGAGTGGACGTGCCTCCACTCGTGGAGACACGTCCTCTCATGAGTCGCGCCTCTTAGGGACAGTCTCCTTCCTTACTTATGGTGGTTCCTCATTCGATATGCAAACATAGAAATCAGATAATGTTCTGCAATCAGCACATTCACATTTAATAAGAAGATCTGGAAATCGCAGTTAGAGAAAATTCTGGAAATTTCATTTTGATTTATAATTGTCTTACACAGAAATTCGAACTTAGTTTTTGTTCTTAGGTATTAGGATCCTATTTGAAGAAAGATTTGATTACATTTACATGGTATCAAAGCCACGTTGTGCGAATCCAAATCAAATCTAAAATCAGATTGCTCAAAAGAAATTCGTATTTTCTAAATCGAATTCACATTCTTCATAATGTCAACTATGATCAGATTTGAAGATCGTCTTGCAGGAGCGGATAACTTTACATCATGGAAATTTAGAATCATGATGATCCTAAAAGAGAATAAACTAGACTCACTTGTGAGAGACAATAAAAGGGAACCTGAGGCTGAACCTGCGAAAAGTCAATGGATTGAAAACAATGAAAGAGCCATGAAAATCCTTGTAGATGCAGTGAGGGATCATATAGTGCCTATCTTAGCAAAACATGAAACTGCATACCATATGTACAAATCTCTTGAGAGTACTTATGAGATCAACAACACCTATAGGACTTTAGCATTAAAACGACAAATCAACAATGTCCAAATGAACAAAGGGGAGTCCATTAATGCATACTTCATGAGCATTATTGAACTTAGGGATCAATTATCCACAATTGGATATCAAATTGACAACAAAGAGTTAACCCTAATTGCACTTGGAGGCCTACCAAACTCATGGGAGTCATTTGTTCAAAGAGTAAATGCGAGATCTAAACTCCCTAAATTTGATAGGCTAAGAACTGACTGCCTTCAAGAAGAAACAAGACTCTCCACTAAGGAAAATAAACAGAAGAACATAGATGAAGACATTCATGTACTCAACACAACGTCTAATAAAAGGAACAAGAAAAACTCCTACAAGAGAGGATATTTTAAAAGAAAGAGAAATTCCAATGGAAAGGAATCTTTTAAAAGGAAAGACATCTCTCAAGTACAATGCTTTAGATGTGATCAATATGGTCACTATGCAATGAAGTGCCCTGACAGATCTAAACAACAAGCATCCTTTGCCAAAGTAGGAAAGACAAATTCAGATCATGAATCTGAAGACCTTGTGTTCTAAAAGGACAAATGGACTTAGAGTTACCCTTATGGATGGGAAAATTCTAGCATGGTCTAAAGCTCAACTATTAAGAAAAACTATTGGTGTAAGATTAGGGTACCTTTTATGCACCTAAGTCTAAAAACCATCCCATGGAGGAACTTGTAAAAGTTGTGTCTTAGAAAAGAAAATAAAACCTTAAAGGCGTATAATAGAAACCTACATCTTAAGGAACTCTGCATGAGTGCTGGAATTAAGAGGGAGTTCACAAGTTGTTTGACCTAAACATTAAAACCATTCAAAAGGGCATGAAGTACGAGTGAGACAAAAACCTATTTCCCTAGGATACCTGAAATGGAACCTGCTCCTGAGATTCAGAGGGAGCATCCTGAGGAAATGCCACTTGAATCTCCTACCACTTCAAATGAGGACACAAATGACATTGGCAGAAAGAGACCACTTTGGGCAAGGAAGATGATCAAAGAAGCAGAGGATCATGCAGCACCTAAAGGAACGTTCAGGGAGAGTAAAAGACCCAAACGTTTCTCTAGCTATGTTGCCCTAATGAACAACATCATAAACTCTGAACCTGCCAGTGTTACAAAGCCTTCAGACATCAAGCTTGGAAGGATGCAATGACAGAGGAGTACCAGTCCATACTAAAGAATGATGTATGGGACATAGTGCCTAGACCAAAAGAGAAATTTGTTGTTTCTTCTAAATGGCTCTTCAAAATCAAGCATGTTGTTGATGGCAGTATAGAAAAACATAAAGCACGTTTCGTGGCTAGGGATTTTTCTCAAAAGGAAGGCATTGATTACGAAGAAACATTTGCACCTGTTGCCCGTTATACATCAGTAAGAGCAGTGTTAGCCATTGCAGCAGCTAAAGGATGGAAGATCCATCAAATGGATGTGAAAACTGCCTTCCTGAATGGAACTATTGAAGAGGAAGTCTATCTGGAACAGCCTGAAGGTTTTGTGATACATAAATCTAACTCACATGTTTGCAGGCTCAAGAAAGCTCTCTATGGACTTAAACAGGCTCCCAGGGTCTGATATGAAAGAATTGACAGCTATCTCTTGGGATTAGGATTTTCCAAGAATGATGCTGACTCCAATCTCTACTTCAAGGTAATCAATGGTGATATGCTTATTATTATTTTATATGTTGATGATCTGCTAATAACAGGAGAAAATCACCTCATTGCTCAAGGGAAACAAGATCTAATCTCTGAATTTGACATGAAAGACTTGGGTATTCTTCACTACTTCCTCGGTTTGGAAGTATGGTAGAAATCAGAAGGTATTATACTAAATCAAGGGAAGTATACTATTGACATTCTGAAAAGATTTGGAATGTTGGACTGTAGACCGATGTCTACACCCAAGGAAACCAACCTTCACAAATTAAAAGAAGCAGCAGCAGAATCCAAATGTGCAAATCCGACCCTTTACAGACAGATGATTGGATCCTTGATGTATCTGGTTAACACCAGACCTGATATTTGCTATGCTGTAAATGCCCTCGGCCAGTTCATGTGTGAACCCAAGGAAATTCACTTGATGGCTGTAAAACATATTTTTAGATATCTTCAAGGCACCATTGGATATGGTCTTCATTACAAGAATGATCCACTAGATCTACATGGGTACTCTGATTCAGATTGGGCTGGAAGTGTAACTGATCGAAAAAGCGCATCAGGATGCTATTTTAGTTTGGGATCGGCTATGATCTCCTAGATTTGTAGAAAACAATCGTCAGTTGCACAGAGCTCAACAGAAGCTAAATATATTGCAGCCTCAATGGGAGCAAGAGAAGCAGTGTGGCTTCGTAAATTGATAGTGGGACTCTTTGGTGAGCCCTTGAATCCTACGATTATTCATTGTGATAATCAGAGTTGCATAAAACTCTCTGTGAATCCTGTCTTTCATGACAGATCTAAACACATTGAGATCCCCTATCATTATGTGAGAGATATGGTGGAAAGGAAAGTGATTCAGTTGGAGCATATTAGTACAAATGATCAAACTGCAGACATTCTCACCAAGCCTCTCTCCCGGATCAAGGTAGAGCACTTCAGGAAGAAACTTGGTATGTGTTACATCCCCTCTAACTTGAACAAGCTTATGACAATGAAAATTTGGTCGTTATGTTAGTTGCAAGTATCCGTTTTCATGTAATTATGAATTTGAGGATAAAATAATGGCTTTACATGTTATAACCTTAATGGAAATGTCTTTCTCTGATATTCGCGAAGGAATATTTTATTTTATTTAATGTAGATGATTTCCTTATACTTGAGAAATAGAATGAGTTCATGTGAATAAATTAAGATGTGCATTTAAATAAACATTGGGAACGATCTAATCATAATCCTTCTCAGTGGATGCAGGATTGCTGACGCCACGAGAGAAAGGGAAATATCATTAGGGAGAGGACATGGTTAACGATGGATCAATTTTATTGTCTACCTCGAGCCGGTGTATGACAAATATATAAACCGTAACTTGGCCATAAATAATATGAAGTAATTAATTATTCCATAAGTTAATTTAAAATATATATATATATATATATATATATACATATTAACCTTTAATTACTTATAAGAAATTGGAAATTGATTAATAATGATGGGTATAAATCTAAGGCCACCGATCAATTATGAAAATGATAGCAAGGCCTTGAAATCAAAAGATATAGAAAAGAGTCGTCGGAGTTGGAAAGGGAATTCCTTCCGCCACCTCTCCTTGGTAACGGCCTCGTTGGAAGCCAAGAAGTCGGGGAGGTTTCTAGGGGCTCTGGCAGATCGTCTTAGATCACGCGGGTTTCCATCAAGGAGAAAGAAATCTCACCTTCCCGAGTTGTTTATGCATCTAGTCTGGGTTTGATCATTGGGGGCGCATATACCTTGACGTCCCTTCCTTGCAAGCTCTCCGTGATTCTTCTATTGAAGAAGAATTATGATTTGGCAACGAATTGATCTATCTCGTATCTATAGAGAGTAGGCATTAACTCTACTTGGGTTCAATCTGGCCTGAAGGCGAACTTAGACGGGTGCCAATTTTTTTGTCGGCAATAGAGGAAATCGTGGTTGAAGTCTGAGACATCTCTGTAGTCGCATTCTCTAGTTCTATGTCCATTTCGTTCACCGTCACTTCTCCATTCCGTTGATGGTGATGGCGAGAGTTAGAATTCGCGTCTCCATCCCTCTTCTCTGATAGATTCCATGACTTAGAGACTCAACGTGCTCTACAGTGGAAGAGTTTGATATCGAGTTTGAATCTTCTTATCCAGGCAAGTACTGTATATAATTCCTCGAGGTATTGCAAAGACGAATTCCTCGAGGTCGAACTATCCATGTATAGAAAAATAATTTCTATAATCGTCATCATATTTTTTTTAAAGATAAAAGAAAGCAGGTCTTTTAATATCGACAGTGGTGGGCCCGAAGAGGAATCTTTCCAAAAGTGAAACCGAACCTTATTCTATTCTTGCATGTGATTATATATCTCTGTCCTGATAGGCTTCTGAACCAGAAATCGGTTAAACTATTGAAAATTACTTGAAAGATTTGCTTGTTCAAATTAGCGAATAATTTTCTCTCTCACTTGTGTCCCTTTCGAAATTGTATAAGAGCTTAATATAAAAAGAAATCCTTGGTGATGATTTATCCCTTCCTAGAAGAATAACTTTGTGGTTAAGATATAACCCCTCCTCATCTCTGAAATTCCGATATAACTTTTCCTGAATGGAAACCTATGTTGCAAGATTAGTGCATCTTTCTCCGATTTTGTCCTCATTTAGGAATAAGACTCCTTAATCCTTCCACGCTGATTTGAGAATAGTAGTTTATTATTACTTAGAAGGGAAGGGTTAGCAGTTGTGTTTATCTCTTATGGAACAACAAGAAATCAGCTTACCCTTAAATGTGATGGAAGATGATTGAGACATGTTAAGATAATATAAATCTTGAATTAAGATATGATTCCAAACCAAGTTCTGGTGATATTTAACCATAAGGTTAAGTCAACTCCGAACCAAGAGAAGATTGATAACCCCACCGGAGGTTGCAATGAATAAGGAACTTGGTATAAGAGTTGTCATGTCGAGCAAGGGTGTGAGTGCTGACGGCACAGGAGTGCCAATAATACTAAAATCCTTGGCCAAGGTACGATGCTAGATTCAGCATCTGTCAGCTATCAAGTACCAGATATACCACTGATCAAAATGACTTTTCTAGTTGGGAGGTACCCTTAGTAAGGTCGATCAGAAGGTATAGGTCCTTGACACCAGGCTCAGAGGCAAGATGATAATTTGATCCATGTTGATTACCCTCGTGAAGGGCGGGTTCTTCAGTTGAAGAAACTCGGGAGGCCAGTAGGTCTTGGTTGGGCAGTAAAAGCCCCTGATGATAATTCTCTTTCCCTCGGTGAAGATTCCCAAGTATAACAGCATGTAGATGGTGTCAAACATAATCCTTTCTCACTCGTAAATCCAGGTACATGCAATGCTAATTAAAGTTACTTTCATTGTGCCATGAATGTTATTCTTTTATGTTAAATGTACGTTGTAAGATTCTGCAGCTAATTAGCTAGATAGTTACTTGATTCATTCAACTGAAATGAAAGATCTAAATTTAGTTAATATAAAGAAGATACTCCTTTCCCTCGGTTCATGAATGGATATAATGGGAAACCCTAGATGGTTAGTTAGTTAGTTATAGCCAAATGAAATCTGGCCGTTTTTCCATTTCTTAACCTTAAGAAAGACAGTTGTACATTGCCTAATAGTTGTAGTATTTGTTTGTTATATTCTTGAAGTCAGGAAAGTAGTTATGTCTTTCTGTAATTTCGGTATATGTTCCAGTTAATAATTTTCCCTTTCAGTTAGAATTGGTAGTTTAAAAGTTAGCTGTTGAGTTGTAGAATGTATCGACCTCGGAATTGGTTTTCTTTCCACCTCTCTGCACAGGAACCCTAGTTTAACAGTTTTTCAGTTATTGATCTTCCTTGTATCGATCGGCGAACAGTTAGTTGATCCATTCAGCTGAACCGGAAACTTAGAAGTCAGTTGAAAATTTTAAAACTGAAATCGTTTTGGCAACTCTCAAATGAAAACAAGTTAGTTTACTCAGCAGAAACTTGCCAGTTGTTATTAACGTTTGGGCTGGAGCTGTTACAGTATGGTTCAAATGTAATTTGTTATTTATGTTTGAAATACAAATTGTTTATAAAATGTACTAATATATAAAGATGTTTAATGTGTAAACTCTTTTGTCATGTGTGTGACTCCATGACTTTATGGGCCTACTCCCCCTGTGTGCATTATCGAAAGGTGACGATCTTTCTGATAATGAACACTTGTATTTGACATTGTAAAGTGACGACTCTACAATGATGAACTATCATTATAGATATCATGTGACTTGATATCTGTGGACATGTCATGATAGTATCTCTTGGACACCTTGATGGATATCATGAGACTTGATATCTGAAGGTCATTGTGATCCGTAAGAGATAATCATGGTGGATGATTATATCCGTGGATATGCCATGAATTATGGTAGACATCATGTGACTCGATGTCAGTGCACATACCATAATGAAGATGTGTTATGGAGAATGTCATGTGACTTGACACTCTCAGAAGCATATCATATCTTCTGATATCACGAGTTAGGTGATATCACTTTTGGAAGTTATTCTTCCTAGTTAAAGAGGGAGTGTTGAAATAATGGAAGATGTGTTATGAAGAATGTCATGTGACTTGACAACTTTGAGAAAACATATCATATCACGTGTGAAAGTGATATCTTGACTTATTTGATTTGAAATATCTTCCCTAGCTAAGAGGGAGTATTAATGGATGATAGCTTTGGTCAGATATGAATGACAGTGATGCAAGTATCATTGTCATTCATGAGTGATCGAAATTATCATTCATGTTATGATATTTCTAAAGGAAACATTTAAAATCGAATTTATGAGCATTCATATAAATTCGATCATTCCCATGATATTATATTCTGCATTCATGTGAAATCGGAATTCTCTTATGTCATCCGCCATCATATAGAAGGTTATACGTGTGAGTATATACATAACAAATGAGTTGTTAAACCCGCACCCTAAAGGACGCGTCCCATGAGTGGATGTGCCTCCACTCGTGGAGACACGTCCTCTCATGAGGCGCGCCTCTTAGGGACGGTCTCCTTCCTTACTTATGGTGGTTCCTTAGTCGATATGCAAACATAGAAATCAGATAATGTTCTGCAATCAGCACGTTCACATTTAATAAGAAGATCTGGAAATCGCAGTTAGAGAAAATTCTGGAAATTTCATTTTGACTTATAATTGTCTTACACAGAAATTCGAACTTAGTTTTTGTTCTTAGGTATTAGGATCCTATTTGAGGAAAGATTTGATTACATTTACATACTGGTCCTGGTACAGGTGCAGGTATGGGTACGATAGTATGAGAAAAAAATCCTTGGGTATAGGTACAGGTTCAGCTATATATATGTATGTATGTATGTATGTATATAAAAACAGTAATATAATTGCCGATAAATAGAATATTTAAATACCTCATATAATCATATTCATAATTTGCAAAAATGAAATACTCATAAATTCACAATTCAATCATTTGTCAAATCAAAGTGTCGTTACACAATGAAAATTACAATCAATATTTAATAGTCTTCATATTGCTCTTCATTAAAAGAATCAAAGTCAACATTTGGTTCAATTTCATTTGAACCAAAATCAATTGGAGTGCCACTCCCACTAGCTATGTTACGTGTAGAAGCTACTTCATCTATAGAGACTTTGGCAAGCTATGCAATTGTAGCATCTAAATCGGCACAGTCAGGACTTAGATCCCAATTCTTCATCACCCCCTCATTGTATTCAAGTGTCTTATGTGACAAGAGACAAAGTTTGGAGTGTACATAGAGAGAATCCTTATCTGTTTTTGCACTCAAATGGTTGCATTTAACTAGGTGGATGAAGGAGCATGTACTCCAATCCTGCTCAATTGAAGAAGAGCTCGCAACCTATTGAATTTGCATACAGTATTTAGTATTTAATTTTATAAATACAAAACATAAATTATAAAATATAATATATAGCATAATAGCAGCAAATGAAAAACGAGAAAATTAAAAAAATAAAAAGATACATACTTGAGAGAATTTTAATTGCAAGAGGCTGCAAGTAAATAGAGCCTTGACCATGTATGTACACCACCATTCATGAGCATCTTTCCTATATTTGTCTCGAAGAACGGAAACATCATGACTACTTGAAGATATGAAGTGGCCAAATTCACTCAGGACAACAATTTGGATATCTTCATTTGGAAATATCCTTCTAAATGCAATCTTGTAGCTAGTAGCAACCTCTTCATCCCTATATGGTGGCACCTTCCTCAGCAAGGAAAGTATCTTTTTTCTATAATTCTTTGGCGACAAAGAAAATGCTAAGAGATGTAAGAGTGTGGTTATCTTGTTCCAACAGTCAATGATGATCTTGTGCAGACTTTTGAAAAATGTTTCTATTGGTTCATGTTCCTCGGCTTTTATTATTTTTCTTATTTGCTCAACCATGGATTCCATGCCATCATAAATTTCACCCAAACACGGGCAATCTATATAAACATCCTAATCATGTTGATGATGGGCCTAGTGAAACTCAAAACATATTCCACACGAGCCCACCACTCATCATCTAGGATCATTGATTTTACTTTTTGGGCTCTTTTTATGCTTGTTGTGCCCAATCAAAAATTTTGCTTCATTAAGGTATTTTGTAAAGAGTGGCCAAAGTCTTGTAAAAAATTTCCTCAAAAGTTGAAGTTTCTAAAAATAGAAAGTTTCTAAAAAATGACTTGATTCTAGGTTTTCTGGGTTTGTTGTCAAATGGATGCTGGCAAAACTTTCTAAAAATAAAATCTTTGTTTGGAGGGCTCTAACTAATTCTGATTGGTCGAAAATACTTCCCAATTAGGCTGGTCTGGTCAGAATCGTCAAAAGGTTAGGATTTCTCTAGTGGGTTAATTATGCTTTTTTCAGAAGGCGAAGCACGGGTTCCAAGGCCATCAATGGAGGCTTATTCGCTACTAGGTATCAGATTCAAAGTCTCAAATGTTGTGCAAACAACATCAAACTATCGACAATTCAAAAAAGGTGAAGTTCACGCAAAATGGAGGCAAATCTGAAAATGGTGAAATTTATAAAAAATTCTAACTCTGGGATGTCTAGGTGCCCCTACCCAGTCAAGGCACCTAGCATTTGGTGCCTTATTCATTTTTCGGCTTCTATCATTCGTTGTTCGAAAACGGTGAATCTTGCCCGTCAGTAACCTTCAGTCGCCTGAAAAATAGGATAAAAGCAACATTAGAGGTTGAGAAAAGCTGGCAGACATATCGTTGAGGTTTAGACAGGTTAGTATGCTTTGCATCCGGATGCAGGCGTTCGTTGTCTCATGGAAATCACTGATCAAAAGACACAGTTGGCAAAGGCGGAGATCGGGGATGAAAGAAAGATGAAAATCATTGAAATTTGGCTAAGGCATGGGATGCCAAGCGCTCTTGTCAACCAAGGGCGCCTAGGTTTTCAACACTTAATATTTTCGACCCTAGCATGCCTTCTTTCCAATTCAGCCTCTGTTGGTCACTTATGGGGTCTGCAATCATGATCAGACGATGTTGAATGCCGATATGAAGCTGGGGATCACTTCAGCAGTGGTCAAACATGAGATTGCGATGGTCAAACAAATTTTATTAGTTGGCAATACCGGATTGCTGGCTCGTCGAAGTCGGAGGCAACCCTTGCCGAAAGTAGAAGCAAGCAAAAGTTGAAAAAATGAAGAAAATTGCTAACACTGGAGAGGTTTTACGTGTTTGATGATGTCATCAAATGCATATGTTTTTTGCAGAAAACGTGTCTTCACGTGTGTGCTTTTTGCAGCTACAAAGAAGGAATTCATCGTTGCAAGTGCAAACAGACTCAGATTTTTGCATACAAAGTTTCTATCTTCATGGATAGACTTCAAAATTTTAGGGCTTTGCAAAGAAAGCACTTTTTCATCCTATAACTCTATTTAAGCAAGCTTTTGGTTTGCATCTGAAGGAGGAAAGGTAGAATTTTCTTCTAGTCAAGATTTAGAGGCTCAAACAAAGTGCTTTTTCAATGTTCTTCATGGAATCGAGATTGGGAACCACAGAGGCATGTTTTTCATGGTCCAATCTTCTAGGGCATCGCATTTCAGAAACAGGTGATCGGCTTTTTCAGTTTTCGTCAATTTGGGTTCATCTACTTTTTGCTCCTCTTGAAGATTGGAAAATTTTATATTCCCAAAAATCCACTTTTTCGGCGCTTTTTCAAAATCTAATGAACTGGGTCTCTTCAAAACATAATTGTCTACAAAACCCAGACCTCAAACTTTTTTTTCCGGGAATCCGCTTTTTGGAGAGAAATAAGTCACCTTTTTGGGGCAGCGAAGATTTCTAAGAATAGAACTAAAAGCAACAGTTAACTCGATGCCTTTTCCGAGTTTAACTTGCTATTCTTGTTTCATGCTTATCTATTCTTTTGTAAAATAGAAAATCAAATGTATAGTTGGAACTTTCCCTGCTTTTAAATTAGTTAACTAATTTTAGCAGGTGGTTAGTTAGTTGTCTTGTGTTAGTTTTAGAAATAAATCTTGCATGTTGGCAAGTCTAGTTGGCTTAAAGCAAGGAGATTTTAGGGTTACCTACTCCTTGATTGTGTATAGATAAGGGCAGCCTTGCCCATTATTTTGGAACTATTATTGTAAGAGCTAATTTGTAAGCCTGTATTGCTGCAAATTGTTGGTCAATTAATGTTCAACTTGTGTCAAGTGTAATCTAGAATTTGATCGCACATTGTAAGCCTGTCTTTGCTACAATCTGTTGTCCCAGAAGTGTAATTGTTGTTAGAAATTGAGAAAAGTGAAAACTTATGCCTTCTTTGCTCTGATTTACTTGTTTGATCTCTTTCAATTTCTTGGTCTTATGTGTTTTGCTTGTATAATATTTATTTCAGCTTACATCTTATAAGTACAATGAGTCTTCAGGTGTGATATGGAAGTAAGTTTATTTAAGCTTTTGTGTTAATCAAATCATTCCTCGCTTACTTTTGACCCTCATGAAATGACAATGACACTATTCTTTGTTCTTTATTTTAGTCGTTCTTGTTTTAATTTCATTTCATTTCATTTATATTGCAATTCATCAAATCTAGCTTATTGAATTAATTTAGCTATTCTTGTTGACAGTTAGAGAATAAATTTTAATAATATTATAAGTCTATTATTTAAGAACCTTTATGTTCAATTTGTTTGAAATAAAATTATAAGTTTTGTAGCAACTTGTAGTTAGTGTTCACAATTTCCTACAACAGTTTTAAAAGAATGATTTTGCTTTCAATTTAGAACAATTGCATTTCATTTATACTCACCTCACTACCTATAGCCCTTGGCATATAGCCACAACAACTTTTGCGAGTTGACACCCTCGGATTGACAAAATGGTCAAACTGGAATTTTAAAAAAAAATCTTAAACATTAATTCTACCATTTTGTCTACCTCAGTTTCGGCTTATCAATAAGAACAGACTAAATAAAATGCATGCTATCATTGGTGAACCCAACATAGAAGCATGAGGAAAATTTATCGCTATTTGTAAACAATAGTTTGAATACGAGGAAGTGATAACACAATAATGAGTCAGTGAACTATCGAGAACAAAATAAGTTATAAGGTACATTAGACAATATGTAATATTGTGGAGAAAGTGTCATCTAACTAATACTAATATCAATCAAAGTCTTTTGTCATAACAAAATCAAAATTCTTAGCAAAGATTGGTCAACTTGAAGTATCACAAGTTGAGATGAAGGAAGGCGGTGAAGTGGCATCGGTGTCCAAGAGGGATTTGAATCTAATTGTTTATACCTGTATTACCAGTTCACTCATCTTCTACCCTGGATTATGGTTTGATTCAATCTAGACATGGGTACACAATTTGGTTCACTATGGGTGTAGACAGGGTTCTTAATTTGCAATCCAAATTCATTCAAGCACATCCATGGAAGTACCCAAAAAAATCTAGGTACAAATCACAAACATAGAACAAACTTGCAATAAATCCATGGGATCTTTTGTATTTTTTTACTTTTTTCTTGTTTTTTGGTCCTCGTGTTTGACTAGCCAAGGCTGACTATTGCAAAAGGTAATGACTATGAGGGGTGATAGAAGGTTGACTATATTGACTTAGCAAACAACAAGAGTGGCTAGTGTAGAAGATTGCACCAAAAATCATGTGGATAAGGAAGCAGTTAGAAACCTTAAGAGCAGAAACTATGGGAAAAGGGAGCAAAAGTATAGAAATGCTAGGGCACATAGAATAGAGTGCAAAAAACTCTAAAATTTGTTGTATAAAACCCTAGTTTCGTGTACAAAGTGCAGAAACTCTGAAATTTGTGGCAAAAGTTAAGAAATTTTTGGTAGAAAACCCTAGTTGCAGGCAAGGACAAAGAAAATCAGCAAGAAAACAAGTAGTAGTAGTAGGGTAGGCATAGTGGAATAGTAGGTTCATAATAAAAACTATATATACTAAAGCCACTAGAAACTAGAAACCCTAGCTGCCAAAATCAAAAGCTATTGCTGCAAAAATTCAATCAAAACCCCTATATGCATGTTATGTGGTTATCTAAATTTAATGTCTTTGTTTATGCTAAAATATGTATATATTTATCAACTTCATATGTTTTTGTACCAATGTACCCTAAACATACCCAACCAAAAAAGTTGTCGCATTGGAGCACCTAAATCCCCAAATGCAAACTAGTAACTTAGTCTATAGTTACTTATAGAAATAAGAAACAATAATTATTTGGACCAGTTCATTACCTACACAAGAGGAAAAACATAGAGTTTAATGAATAGCCATTGAAAAGAAAAAGAATGGACTTAAAAACTTTGTTTATCTCCTACATAAAAAGGTTTAGTGGGGAACCAAATCAACATCTAACCACTTAATGATTAGATTGGGAAAACTACTAAAAGGTTAGAGTATCGCTGAAGACAAGAAAATATATTGAATAATTTAAGGGAAAATTGCAAGATTGTGCAATCAAATGATTTAACTAATTGAAAGAGGATGAAAAAAACTCTAGCAAAATGTGAAATTAGGATTTGTGCAAGAATTCCAAAAGTGCATACAAATGCCTAAATATTTAATTAATTAACCAATTTTAAGCAAAGAGAAGAAAAAACCATCAAGGATTACAACAATATTTTTATATTGTAGAAACAATTTACAAAATAGAGATATGTGTAAAACTTAGTCAGAAAACCAAACATACAAAATATATCTTATTCAAAAAGAGATATATTCAAAACAACTTCTACCAAGTCCAAGCCCAAATTGGGCATCAAAAATGTAAAGACTTTTCTATCAACAGCATTAAACAATCTTCAAAAAGCCATGATGGGAAACAACGTAAGAAGAGCCAAGCTAGACCTTCCTCTTGGATTCTTTTTTATCCAAGGTCTTGAGAATTTCCTGCAATTCATCCACTATACCCTAATTTCTCTCCTAAATAAACCTCTCTACAAATGAAGGATGGTATCCAATGATTAGTCCCCTCAAGAATAAGTAAGAACTCCAAGAATAACTAAGATGACAAAGTTAAAGAGGAATTTGATTCCACAAATGAAGAAGCATCTAATGCCCTTTGAGCCTATTGAGCTTGGCGAATACTCATAGCATGTTGTATCTTTGAATCCCTCTACTCTCCACACTCAATTTTTGCTGCCACATCTAGTAACTGTCTCAATGATTCAGCAACAAAAGGAGGATTACCCTCCTCTCAACCCTTTGTCCCAATATTCTCCATAGGAACCATTGTTGGAGCCACTCTAGCATGAAACTAATCTCAACTACCCAAAGATGCTTAGAAAAATACACTAACATCACTTGTTGCGAAAGGTCAATTGCCTAACCAGATTCATTTGAAAAAATAGTCCAATCACCTTTGTGAACAACATGCAAAACTAGTTGTTCTGACTTTATCCAATCAAATGAGAAGAAATTTATGGGAAGTTACCTACATTGACAATGTATTCAAGATCAAATTTGAGATAGCTATTGTTAAGGAATCTCATCAATTCAAGCCCTAGCATACTTCGTTGGATATTTAATTGCAAAATGACAATCCAATCTATGACTTCACTAATGAAGTTCGTAGGAATTCTTCTTTCACCTAAACAAATTTGATGCAAGAGCATATCAGGTGTCATGCAATATTGCATCATCCAAAAATATATTTGATGCACAAGGTTTTGGTTATGTGCATACTTTTATTTCTCTAATTGTTCGCATTCCATGTGTGGTTCTTGTTGCATGAATGTGAAGGTTGGTTTGCAAGGGATTTTGGTGTGATTTCTATCCACACGCATTGATTTTAGAAATCATATTCATGGTTTACAATCCTCCCAATTTGATTTGTCATACACACATGCATTCATAAGTCAATTGTTCCCGTGCACATTTGCTAACATGCTGAAACCTAGTAAGTCACTAACCAAGAAAACATATTATGACACCAATTGTTGATGATTGGTTAAATTAATGGTGCATTGCTAGTTGACGTGGTTGCATGGGAAGAGGAACCACCTAAATAATGACAACACGTTTTTCATCTTGAAAACCATACTAGGTGATGAGGTTGCATTTTCTAAAATCTACATATATGCACTAGGTTGGAAGATAAAGGATTGGCACTAAATAGTAGCACAAGGTTTGTATTAGATTTTGGCATCAACTATTCACGAAGCAAATAGGCAATTTGTTCAAACCATAGCTGCAAAGGTCTACAATTACTCACCTAACTCACAAGTAATCGCAAGCCAATTATAGTAGTGAGTATCCCACCATATTACTCGGCCTCGAGTAATACTTGAAACTCAGCCCTATTTTTTCAAAAAAACTCACCAAATGTGAAGAAGAATTGTGTAAACTCGTATCTAAGGCAAAAACTCAGCCGACGAGTAAAAAGTGGATTTGTGATAGATTTTTAACATTTTCCAAGTTTGTTTAGGTTTGTTTTTTCTTAATGGTGTGTTCTAGTCTGCTAAACAAAAGTTCAAAGGCTTTCAATAATTTCTCTAAGGATTTTAAGTTTTTTCGATAGTAGCAAGTGTTAGGCTACAATGAAACAAAATCACAAAGTTATGGGTTTTATATTACGAATTAACTTTCAAAACTACATGATAGAAATTTAAAAATTAAACAAAAGCATCACCAAAGCTCTTAAAAATTATCAACAACCAATAAATAATGGGCATATGATACCATCAAAGAATGATTGCACATTGAAGAATGGTTCACACGACAACATTGAAGAATGAGTATAGGGATGCATAGAAAATAACTCTACACCCACACAGTAGGAGCAGACTTTTTTGAACTTTAGTCGTAGAAGAAATTTGATTGTAATTTTTTAGAAATTGAAACTTAAAGTTCATATGTGTTGAACTTATTTTTTTGTCTATAATGTGTATTAAACTCTAATTTTGATCTATATATGAAGGAAATCAATTATGTGTTCCATAAATACAATAATATGCATATTTTTGAAGAATTTTTTTTTTAATGTATTTTTAATGTTCAATAAATTTGCTGAGTTATTGCCAAGATTTTCCCCAAATTTTTTGCAAGTCTCAAGTTTTTACAAAATTTGGGTTTCAAGTTTTTCAAAATTTTGGGTCAGCCGAGTTACTGTTGAGTCCAAAATTTCCAATCATGGTGCATACATCAGTCTTGAGGATTCCACCATATGAAAACAACGGGTTAATTTTATGGTCATCACTTAGTTGAATTCAGATTGCAAAGAATCTTTGTAAATCTATGTTGTAACCTGCTATTTATGAGTAGCATCATTTTTGTAATGAATTTTTTGTGATAATCATGATTCATGGTAATAAATTTCTGATAACATCTTGTTTTGTCTTTCTTTGTGTACTTTATGTGTCTATTAATTGGTTGACACGGCCCATTTCTGGTATTGCATCAATTGTGTTCTATGTCCTAAAAGAAGTGAGCTACATTCCATAGCTGAAAGCTATTTGTGCATGTCACATTGCAGGTAATCGAGAAGTAGAAATTACTCATAGAGGAGGTAGGAGAAACAACAAATATATGAGAATACCTGTGATGTCCCTAGCAGAATCTGATGTAAATTTTCAGTTTTCACACTTGGGCATTTCGTCAAACACTTGTCCTTCAACCCTCTAACTTGTTGTTTGATTATTTTGTTGGTGTTTTTGTTTGCATAAACTGAATGACTTCAAAGGAAGTATTCTAATGACTGAATTGCAAAGAGGATGCAATGCAACAACTACTTATAACATTTCAAGATCATATAATGCCTGGAAATGAATGTGAAGTGCAGCTACAGCCAACTAACATTTCAACAAATAGTTTGTATGCAACTTTAGCTCCATAACATTGTGGATATAAATGAATCCCAACTGATTACAAACTCATTACAATGCTAAATCAGAATTTTAATGCTTGCCAAAATCATAGATGACTGATATGCAAACTCTACAATGCATGAATTACATCATAGCACCACTATAGAACAGCGAACTAGCCTCTAACTGTCCAGCTATAAATTGAAATACAAATACAGCTAAGTAAGCAATGATTACAATGTATGATGAAGAACCTGTTTGATGACGCCAAGAGGAAGTGACTATAATTTTCCTTGAAGAAGTCGAATCCCTCAATCCTGGTAGCTGCGCCTGGAACTTATTGGCAGCCACAATTCCTTGTCTTTTGCAAAATTCGTTATTTCTTCCTCAAGCTGCTCCCGATTCCTCTTATTTTCGAATAGATTTTCCAACTTCGATTTGTCTTCATTCAGCTCCACATATATTGAACTTGTCTTTTTGCTGTTTGTCTTATCCGGTTGCTCTCGACTTCTTTCAACTTTGAGTCCTGTCTTTGTGAACTGCGATGATAATATTTTTGTCTTGCTTTGACTTCAAGTCTGACGCCATTTGTCTTGCTTGTAGATTTGTCTATCAACGTCAGCTCCAAATGAATATCTTCCAAACCCGTCACTAATGTGAAAAATCTATTGCAGTTATTGATTATTAATCTCCTATCTATAAAGATTATTTGACTGCCGAAAATTAATTCACAGCAAATACTGAAAAATAATACAACTACAACTTCACAAATAAAACTCACTGGTATAGAAAACATGCAAAATAATAAACACAATATTTTTGGACAAATTGTCCCTGGAAAAACCCCGGAGGGAAAACCAGTAATGTAGATGAGGAATTATATTAATCTTCAGCAAATCAAGAGATACAAAAGAAACTGCTTGCCTCTTACTGACAAAGCTCCAACAATATTCTTCACCGGATATTCTTCTCTTAATTTCTCCTGCTGAAATTCCACTGCTGCTGCCTCCAACGCTATCACTGCGCCCTTGCTATCACTGCAAGACTATTTGCTATCACTGCAAATATTTCTCCAATTTGTGTCTATCAGTGTTGTTCTCCAAATGCCCAATGACCCCCTTTTAAACTATTCTCATTGGAAAACCAATGGCCAAGATTTAATCTCAATCAATGGCTAAGATTAATTAGACTCTAACAAACCCTAACTAACTGGTTTCTAGAAGTCTCTAGAGGAATCAATTATTTAATTAAATAATTAAATATCTGGACCTAACTAACTTCTATCTAGAAGTCTCAAGAATTAAATACTAATTCTTGGAATTGGAGAAACAACTGTCCGAGCTACAATATAAAATTAACACTCCCTCTTAGCGAGGAAGGTGTTCTACATAACACCCAACATATCTCTGAAGAAGATAAATTTCGCCTTCCCCAATGCCTTTGTCATAATGTCTGCTACCTGCTGATCTATAGGTATATACTGTAGCTAAATAATCCCCCGCTGTACACAATCCCTGATGAAATGATACCTGATGTCTATATGCTTAGACCTATCATGAAACACCGGATTCTCAGACAACTTGATGCAACTCTGATTGTCGCAGTGTATCACTGTAGTCTCAACCCTCTGACCTAACAAGGCTACCAACAACTTCTGAAGCCATATCGCCTCACATGTCGCCATGCTAGCTACTATGTATTCTGCCTCTGCAGAACTCAGAGCCACGGACTTCTGCTTCCTGTTGTACCAAGAGACAACTCCTGATCCCAAGCTAAAGCAACACCCTGAAGTGCTTTTCCTGTCCATTGTACTGCCTACCTAATCTGCGTCAATATAGCCTATCAACTTGATACCATCACCTCGAGTATATTTGATCCCATACTCGATTGTTCCACGCAAATACCGCAACACATGCTTTGCCGCTGTCCAATGCATTCTCTTCAACTCAACCATGAACTGACTAAGAGAATTTACTGCAAAGGATATATCTGGTCTGGTGTTGACCAAATACATGAGAGACCCAATCAACTGTCTGTATAAGGTGGGGTCTACATCCTTCTCCCTAGATGAGTCTACCTTCTTCCAATTTGTGATCATAGGAGTAGACATGGCTCTGCAATCCTCCATCTCGAACCTCCTCAAGATTTCAATGCAGTATTTCCCTTGTCCAAGGAAAATCTCACCATCTATCTGCCATACCTCCATGCCTAGAAAGTAGTGCATAAGCCCCAAATCCTTCATCTCGAACTCTGCTGCAAGGTCCCGCTTGCACTCCTCTATGAGCCCCAGTGAACCTGTTAAAAACAAGTCGTCCACATATAGAACAAGAATGAGAATCTCACCCCCAACTACCAAGTAGTAGAGATTAGCATTCGCCTCACTCTTCACAAAGCCCAATCCCTGCAAGTATTCATCAATGCGCTCATACCACGCCCTAGGATCTTGCTTGAGTCTGTACAAAGCTCTCTTCAATCTGCACACGTGGGTTTCACTGCTGTGTGCTACAAAGCCCTCTGCTTGTTCTATGTATACCTCCTTTTCAATTCACCATTAAGAAACGTTGTTTTGACATCCATTTGATGGATCTGCCATCCCATCTGTGCTACAAGAGAGATCACAGCTCATATAGAAGCATACTTGGCCACTAGAGCGAATGTCTCCTCATAGTCTATTCCCTCCTTCTAAGAGAAACCCTTGGCCACAAACCTTGCCTTGTATTTCTCGATGCTACCATCTGCACCGTGCTTGATCTTATAGATCCAGCGAGATCCAACCATTGCCCTATCTGTCAATCTAGGCACAACCTCCCACACATCGTTCTGCACTATTGAAGTGTATTCCTCAACCATCGCATCTCGCCACACCTGTTGTTGTGCGGCCTCCTGATAACTGGAAGGCTCACTATCTACCAACTGACTAACTAAAGCCATATAGTCATTATACCTAGCTGGTTGTCTCCGTTGCCTACTACTCATCCTAGGAGCTCCCACAAACTCCTGAGTATCCTGTTGGTTACTACTACCAACTGTAGAGGATGAAATATCAACCCCCATGTGCTCCCGATGCATCTCTTGGATCTGCTGCATCTGTTGCTCCATACTCTGCGAACTCTCAGCACCTGAGCCTATGCTTGTACTAGTCACTGTACTCGAGCTTCGTTGTCCCTGATCTGATTGCTCAATCCTTGGAGCTTCTGCTGGCTGCTCACTCTGATCATCTACTGGCAAATCTCTGGACCTTCTCAATGCCTTGTCCTCCATGAACTTGACATCACGCCTGACTATAATCCTCCTGGCCCCTGGAATAAATATCTGATATGCCTTTGAGGTCTCGTTGTACCCCACAAAGTACCCTCTCTCTACGGTCTGATCTAACTTGGAACGTGTAGCACCTGGAATGTGACAATATGCCAAACTCCCAAATATCTTGAAGTGGCTAACATCTGGCTTCTTCCCTGAGAACGCCTCCTCCGGTGTCATCTTGCCCAATACCTTATGTAGAACCCTGTTTTGTATGTATACTGTTGTACTGCATGCCTCTGCCCATAAGTAACGTGGCATATCCTGGTCATACAACATAGCCCTTACCGCCTCTGATATAGACCAATTCTTCCTTTCAGCAACCCCATTCTGCTGTGGGTTGTAAGGAACAATCCACTCTCTCTTGATTCCTTCTCTAGTATAGAACTCCTAGAACTCTTTCCCTTTGTACTCGCCTCCATTGTCTGACCAAAGAACCTTTATCTTCCTGCCTATCGAATTCTCCACAAAAGCTTTGAACTCTTGGAAGGGAATGAAAACCTCATCCTTGGTCTTCAAGAAGTATATCCAGGTCTTCCTGGAGAAATCATCAATAAAAGTAACAAAGTACTCGTATCCTCTAAGAGACTTTGTCGACATTGGTCCACATATATCTGAATGTATTAGATCAAGAACACCCTTGGATCTAGTGTCACTCCTTGGAAAAGTTGTTTTCACAAACTTTCCCAACACACATCCCTTACATACATCATCATGCTCTGTGCTCACCTCTGGAACACCTGTCACTATCTCACGAAGCAATTTAAATGCTCCATGATGTATATGGCCCATCCTCCTATGCCATAGCTCTCCTTGATCTCTAGAATTACCGCTGCTCATCAGTGCCTTATGAGTATCAAACTGCAACCTGTAAAGTCGGCCGCTCCTAACTCCAATAGCTATGGGTGATTTCCAATCCTTGTGCTTGATTAACACATTTGCCCCTCTAAAGAGTACATTGTAGCCTTTATCCTGAAGGACAGATACGGAAATAAGATTCATACCCAAGCCTGGCACATGCAACACATCATGAATGGGAATCGGTTTGCCATTCTCCCTCTGAAATAGAACAGTCCCTTTTCCAACTGGATTTAGTTTGGACATGTTCCCCATAGAAATTTGGATTCTGATGTCCTCCTCCTTATAACTGGAGAAGTATTCTCTAACTCCTATCGTATGAAATGACGCCCCACTGTCTATATACCAAACACCCTGTGAGGTTGAGCTAACCATACAAGCTATGAGTGCAAACTCATCTTCCATTCTGCTAGAGAGCTCATTTGCACTTGCAGAAGCTGTTGTCTGCTTCTTGCCTTTCTTCTTTTGTGGGCAATTGCTGACATAATGGCCAAACTCGTGACAGCCGTAGCACTTGACTTTAGACAAGTCCTTCTTCTTCTCGCCTTTAGGATTTGATCCTTTGCTAGACCCCTTCTTTGCTTTACCTTTTCCTGCTAGGGCAACGTTTTCCTGTTCTGCCTCACTTTTCTAACTCTTACTGCTGGCACCACTGACAAGGCTTAGTCTAAGCTCCTCCTAAGTGAAGTCACTCCATAGTCGATCCCAACTCGGTAAGGTGTCTCGTCCATTAATAAGTTGAACAAAGACATCCCACTGCTTAGTAAACCCATTTAGGGCTATCTGTACTAGCTCGTCATCATCTGGTTTATCTCCAACAGCTGCCAACTCATCCTTGACAAGTCTAAGTCTGGTGAGGTAACTTGTAACGTCCTCTCCCTTGTTCATCCTGATATTCCTCAACTTTTCTCTGAGAATCAGCTTCCTGTTAGTGATAGCATTCTGGTACAGATTCAAAATGGCGTCTCACATCTTCTTCACTGTATCCAACTCTGCGATATGTGGAACAATATGATCCTTAACACCATCAAGAATCAACCTCCTTGCCTTGGCATCTTCCTTCTTATATGCTAAGAGCTGCGCTGGATCTGTAAGTACAGCTACAACACTGGTAACATATTCCTTGATACCATTCTCTTCTAGCAATAAAGAAATTATGGCTTTCCAGACACCAAAATTTGAGGCTCCATCCAATCTGTCATGATCTCTTAAACCTGCTGAGGCCATCTCAAACAAAAAATAGTAATAACAAAAATAATAATACTGAAGAGGTAGAACTGGGTTTTATAAACCCTCTATTTTTCTTTTCTTTCTGTGCCTGCGCTGAGCTCTTTCAGCCCTTAGATCTGCTCCGATACCATGTGAAAAATCTATTGCAGTTACTGATTATTAATCTCCTATCTATAAAGATTATTTGACTGCCGAAAATTAATTCACAGCAAATACTGAAAAATAATACAACTGCAACTTCACAAATAAAACTCACAAGAATAGAAAACATGCAAAATAATAAACACAATATTTTTGGACAAATTGTCCCTGGAAAAACCCTGGAGGGAAAACCAGTACTGCAAATGAGGAATTATATTAATCTTCAGCAAATCAAGAGATACAAAAGAAACTGCTTGCCTCTTACTGACAAAGCTCCGACAATATTCTTCACCAGATATTCTTCTCTTAATTTCTCTTGCTGAAATTCCACTACTGCTGCCTCCAACACTATCACTGCGCCCTTGCTATCACTGCAAGACTATTTGCTATCACTGCAAATATTTCTCCAACTTGTGTCTATCAGTGTTGTTCTCCAAATGCCCAATGACCCCCTTTTAAACTATTCTCATTGGAAAACCAATGGCCAAGATTTAATCTCAATCAATGGCTAAGATTAATTAGACTCTAACAAACCCTAACTAACTGGTTTCTAGAAGTCTCTAGAGGAATCAATTATTTAATTAAATAATTAAATATCTGGACCTAACTAACTTCTATCTAGAAGTCTCAAGAATTAAATACTAATTCTTGGAATTGGAGAAACAACTGCCCGAGCTACAATATAAAATTAACAACTAATACTTGGCGCGATTTTCCTACAGCTCCCGATAATCTTCGAGTGTGGCGGCTAAGAGTCTCCTTGAATAAATACGTCTTTCTCAAACAAATAAAACTCCTCAAATATTTATTCGATTTCTTCCTATAATATTAACTCCTATAGTCGGCAGACATAATTTACTCGATTCCTTAATAAAATCTGGTGATGGAAGCTATTTGACTTTGTACGCAAAAGTTGTCTTACTCTGTTTTTGTCATATACGAGCTTGTCTTGATTTGACTTCCTCCATTAGAATAAAATACGATTTCATCAAAGATGAATCGATCTTCAAATAAGCGCCTTGTGAGACACTATCAGAAAATACAATTTCGTCTCCCCTAAATATAATATTCTTCAATTTGTCTTTTCCTGTTGCATTAGAAAATAACAAGGTGGTTTCCCGACTACTCAATAAAATTGCCTTTCCAAATAAATTCGATATGTCCAGCTTTTACTCACAATAAATTCTGAAGTGCTGAATAAGTAATCGATTGGTGCTAAATTTCTGAATTCTTCAATAAGCTAATGTCTCCAAACGATTTCTCCAAATTTGGCCAAAGGCCATTAAATTTGGCAAAGATCTATAAAATAGGTTTCTCCTTAATTGAGATGATTTTTTCAACAATAACTCGGTTGTTGCAAAGTAATTCCTCCTCGAATGTGATTGCAACAATAAACCAACTGCTGCAATGAAGTGCTGAATAAGTAATTGACTGGTGCTAAATTTCTGAATTCTTCAATAAGCTAATGTCTCCAAACGATTTCTCCAAATTTGGCCAAAGGCCATTAAATTTGGCAAAGATCTGTAAAATAGATTTCTCCTTAATTGAGATGATTTTTGCAACAATACCTCGGTTGTTGCAAAGTAATTCCTCCTTGACTGTGATTGCAACAATAAACCAACTGCTGCAATGAAGGTGCAATAATAATCCAGCTATCACACTGAATCAGTTAGGGCAGTAATACATCAATTACTGCACAAGTGAAACTCTTCAATGAAGCACCTGTAGAAACCCTAGATGGATTTCTCAACAATCCCAGGTAAGGTTGATCTTTCACAACCAAACCTGGCACTCTAGAGTCTTCAAACCCTCGAACAAGCTAAGCATTCAGCTTCAGCTTCTTACCACGCAGGTAATTAGAAAAATGAATTCCAAATCAAGCATGTTGAAATGCTTAGCCATGAGCTTCTTAAATAGATTTCTCATTCACTTTTCCAGAAGCTTCTAGAATATAATATTATTTTATTCTTTTAAGTGACTTTATGATATAATATTTATTTTGAGTCACTTAAGTCACTTTATCATTAAATTAATTAAATAATAAGCCATTCCTTTTGATGTTATATTTTATTGGAATAACTTAATAAATAATTAATTTAATATACCTCCAATTCGGGGACATCACAATACCATTTAATAACAATCTAGTTGACACAATGAGAGCAATTCAAGCAAACTTTGAAGCAATTTAGACCACACAAAGGTGAGGAATAGTCATGGCTATCGATGTCAATGATGGTCAGCGAACAAATCGAGAACTGCATGATGATTATCTCTCAAGTTTAAAAGAGCTCTTTGCCAAAGAGAAATTCACCTCAGCATTGATGAAGGCATGGAACAAAGTAAGGTTCGATATCCCAAGCTACTCAAGAAGCTTAAATTTAGAAAATTTGTTGGACTAGAACAATAAGCAAGATAAGTACTTTGAGTTTGAATCCATAGATGATCTAAAGCACATGAGGTATGCCACCACAAAGTATAGGGCATGCTACCTTGTGCAAATTGGTTTAGAAAGACTGCATACAAAGGGACAAGTGCAAGATTGTTAAGTGGGATTACATGGTTATGAAGTTAAAGGGTAAGTTCATACCTTCCGATTATTCATTATTTTTGTTCAAGAAACTCTAAAACTTACACAAATGGGAGACCTTAGTTAAAGAATATATGGAGAAGTTTCATCCTCTCATTTTTTGCAATGGTCATGTGGAGGATGACATGGAAAAGGTCTATAGGTATGTAAATTTGCATGCTTTTATACAAAATGATTTTTTTTTGCTAGAGATTCATTTCAAATATGCCTATTTTCTTGCACTCCATGTAGAGGAGTCTCATAGACAATAGAGGGTGCACAACAAAGGTCAAGTTGGAAAGAGAAAACAAGGCAATGGAAAGCAAACCTTTGCCCAAAAGGAGACTGTTGAATCTAGCAATGTTGTAGCTCAAAGGATGAGAAAACCCCCAAGAAAAATCAAGGAAGAGGAGGTCAAGCCCATCGCCAAGGCTTCAATAGAGCTTGCTTCAAACATGAGCAAGACAGTCACAAGTGTCCAAGTGTCCAAATACCATATAAGAACTATATTACATAGAAAAACACATATATGTTGCACAAGGAGAAGGCACATCGGGAAGTGATTCAAAAATGTCACCCTAGAGGCTAGGAGGAATTTGATGCTACACAAGGTTTTGCTAAATCCCACATTTGATGAAAAGGAGTCATGGTTGAGGAAGAGTATCTTCTACATTAACTATAAATCAAGAGGTAAATCCTATAATTTGATAATTGATGGTGGTAGCACAAATCATAATTCAAAAGCTCTCACTCGAAAAACCCAATAAGTTTCAAAAACTCAAACTCAACAAAAATTTGAGGAAGAACTTAGAAAAAACTCAACAAATTTTTCAAATGTTAAAAACACATAAATTTGTAAAAATATTCTTCAAAAAACATGCATATTACTGAATCTAGAGAACATATTACTGATTTCTTTCACAAATAGATCAACATTAGAGTTTAATACCCATCGTAGATCAAGAAACAAGTTCAATACATATCAACAAATTATAATTTCAAATTTTATACTCTAAAATTCTTCTACAACTAAAGCTCCTAAATGGTTGTGTGGGTGTCCTTGGACTAGATGGTAGTGATGCAGCTTCTTGTTGAGGAACAATACCATCTTCAATAGGAGCCTCAAGCATAGGAAAATGATGTGAAAGTGGTAAATACCCCACTAATGGCTTGCTTTCAACCTCTTCATATATTGTCACATCCACTTCCTATTTGGCTGCTTATTTCTCCAAATCAATAGTCATTAGCACTAAACATCAGATTCACATCCTCAACAACCCAATCTACAATTTGATCAAGGTCATTGAAGTCACAAGCCTCATGTCTCTACTGGCCCTCTACCATCTTTTCATGCAACCAAAGGTTGTACCGCACAAAGACAGAGTCATCCAAGCACTTTTTAATCGACTTGTTGTGCTTCTTTGTGTCAATGGCCTAAAAACACTCCAATTGTACTCACAACTTGAAGCACTACAAGTTTGAGACAAAATGCAAATGGCAAGATTTTGAAGATTAGTTGTTGTTGCAGCAAAATCCTCCCACCACAAATCTACAGGGAAACATTTTTATAACTTTGTAAGGATTTTAATAAACTTAAAAGTTAAAATAAACATTAAACTGAAATTAAACATTTTTTTTAACTTGTTGCAAAATGGCTCTCCTTCAAATGCATAGAGGTGAAGAAAACAACCTCCCTTCCACCCCCTTAGAAATCCATAACTCATCAAATATGATGTCTCTAAAGTTTTCATTATGAACCATCCTCACCATACACATGTTGAGGCCATCCATAACCTCCTCACCTGCTCTAAATAAAACTTAAAAAGAAAAACTTAGGATTCAAATAGCAGGCAGCAACATGAGTGTGTTGGTGGAGTTGTCAATTCACCTCTAATCAATAATGTGTCAAATGAGTTCATTCAACCCATACAAATGTTGAATCACCTCTTTGGCCTTGTCTATGACCTCATATAGATACCTATGGAGTTTTTATCCCCATTCACCAACCTTAGAACCTTAACAAACAATTCTAACATCTAAAACAAGAAAATGCACAAAAATCAAACTAAAAAATTATAAGGTTGCGCAGCATTGTGGATCAGCTGTAAGTTTTCGTTGGAAGCCTGAGTGGCCACCTGGAGGGTCTAAGGGGGATAGGCGTGAGCTTTCCTAGCTTTTGGCTTCCCGTGCTTGTAATTCTTTGAGGGGACCTGATGTCTTAGCTTGGGATGGTTCGGATTTGTCCGGAAAGTACTCTATGTCTGTTGGTTATAAGCAGTTGGGTAGGCAGTTGTTTGGGGACATTGAGGTCCCTTGGTGGAAGCATGTTTGGCACAAGTTGTCTTGGCCTAAGTACAATTTCTTCATGTGGTTAGTGGCTCAAAATCGGTGTCTTACTTGGGATAATTTATGTAAGCGTGGTTTCCAAGGCCCTTCTATGTGTGTTATGTGTCGTGGTTGTGAAGAGAGAGTCTCCCATCTCTTCTTTCAATGTTCCTATGCTAGGGAGATTTGGCATTTCTGGTGGAGGGTGTGGAATAAGGCCCGCTGGCATGTCTCCTCGTTGGCGGAGTTTGTGGAACAGTGGGGCAGGGCCACTGTTTCTACCTCCTTCAAGCTGCTTGGGCTCTTGGCCCTTCCTTTATTATCTGGAACCTGTGGTTGGAGAGGAATAGGCGGATTTTTCAAGATGCGTTGTTGATGGCCCCTCACCTGTGGTGGAAAATTCTGCATTCTTTGGGGGAAACTATTGCGGCAAAGTGTGATCTAACTGAGCCGGTGGACCCTCGTGATGTTGGTGGTTGTAATCGTCTTCATCTTCCTCCTCTGCAACGGCAGCTCATGCACAACAGATGTAGACATCCTACCCCGAAGGTGAATAGGGAGGGAAAATGATCCCCTCCTCCTCAAGGAGTCCTAAAAATCAACTCGGATGGCTCTTCTCGTGGAAATCCTGGTCATGCTGGAATTGGTGGTGTTGGTTGGGATAGCTCTGGAGATGTTCAATTTATCTTCTTTGTTTATAAGGGTTTTCATACTAATAATTTAATGGAGGCTCAGGCCATTTTATTGGTTGTGGAGTGGGGCAATCAATTGGGATGGCGAAGGATCATATGTGAGTCTGATTCCCAAGTTGTGGTGAACTTGCTGAATAGGCGGCATTCAGATGATGTGAGCTGGCAATTAGCTTTGATTGTTGAACAGATTCTCAGTCTTTGTGCTTCTCTGGAGTATATTACTTTCACTCATATAATGGAATGGTGTTGCTGATTGTTTGGCTAAATGGGCTTCTAATCATATTCATGATTAGAATTTGGTGGATCGGGGTGAACTACCCCCGGATTTGTCTCAACAGTTGGATAACATGGTGAAGCTTGATAGGGCTATTTAATGCCCTAGCTTTGTAACTTTTTCTTGTTTTAATAAAAAAATTACCCCTCCTTGCTGATAAGATCAACAAATTAAATATTGAAAATTTACAAAATTGAAAAGTTGTAAAATTATGAAATTTATTAAAAAATGGAATTTTTTGAATCAAAACTTACCTTGATGATCTCTTCCATCCACTTAGCAAATATATAATCAAAAATGGTCTTCACAACCCTCTTCCCTTTGGCCTTCCCAGAGTAATGACACTCCAACTACCCAATGCTCACAAATGTGTGTTTAAGGTTGGGCAATGCAGCTGCAATACTTTGCAAGGTCATGAACTTAGTCGGTAACCATGTCACTCCTGACCCTACGAGCTCATTTCCATCCATGTTCTCTCTCATGAGATTCAAGACCCATGTGTGGTTGTAGATGTATTTTGTGACATTCCAAGCATCTTCCACCACATTCTTCATCTAGCTGAGTTTCCCTATATCCTCAAGGAGAAAGTCAATGCAATGGGTGGCACAAGGGTTCCAAAACAATATAAGATGCCTTATCTCTAGAATTCTATCAACTACCACATACATAGTTACATTGTCCATCACTATTTGGACCACATTTTCCATTCCTATCTAGACAACATTCTCCACTCCTATCTCTATCACCAGCTCTCCAACAAGTTGCACACATAATAGTCTACATGGTTTGGTTTCTCGCCACACATGCATTCTTAAGTCAACATAAATAGTTCTTGCATGCATTTGTTTACATGTTGACACATAGTAGGTCACCAACCAAGAAAATGTATTATGACACCAATGGTTGATGATTGGTTAAATTAATAATGTATCGGAAGTTGAAGCGGTCACATGGCCTAAAGAGGAACCATCTTGAGGATGATAATAGGTTTTTTTTATCTTGGAAAACATACTAGCTGGCAAGGCCACGTTTTCAAAAATCTACATATATGCATTAAGTTGGAAGATAAAGGATTGGCATTGGACATTAGCACAAGGTTTGTACTAGAGTTTTGCATCAACAACTTGTGAAGCAAACAAGTGTTGTGCATAGATCATCTATGAGGGGATCACCATTTGAGAATAGTGGGTTGAAGTCGATGGTCATCACTTAGTTGGATTCAAATTGCAAAGAGTCTCTATACATCTATGATATCCTATGATAATCATGGTAATAAATCTTTGATAGCATCTTGTTTTGTATTTAATTGTGTAACTCGTGGGTCCATTAACTGGTTATTCATTTAACTTGTTACCAATACTACATCAAAATGTCAACATATTCTCTTTTCCACAAAAACTATAGCACCTCAATGGAGCAAATAAACCAAACTTTCTTAAAAAAGGAAGTGTTTCCTATTTTGCATAATCCATATAGCATCCCAAGAAACCAAAGACTGTTCCCGCAAGAACCAACATTTGGAATGTTTTTCCAAGCAGCTCTAGCAAAAGGACAATCAAAACAAGTTGTAAAGATTCAGGAGTACCACACACAGTACATAAGCCATTGCCAAAACCAAATTTCACAAGAAAACTCCTGCTGCAAGTTCTTGTTGCAAAGAAGCAATCTGAAGGAAGCTTTCCCAGGATCAAAGACCCAGCCAGCAGAAAATTCCATTTTCCAATCTTCTAGGAGTTAAAAACACTTGCCATTTACCATCGAGAAATCGACAAAAAGAGTTAGATTGCACCAACATCAATACAACTGCTTAGAAGTAATTCTAACAAAGGGAGTCCTCTAAGTCTAAGCCATTTGATAGCATCCTACGTTTCAGTATCACTTTCTAAGCTAATTATTATTTTAGCAATTGTTTGTAAAGCCTTCATCAGCGTGGTATAATTCCTTTGAAAATCAAGAATGTTATGCTTATGTTTAACTTCATTCCAAGAAAGCCAACAACTCATCGAATAAATATCAGAAAAGGTTTTAATCCCCTTAGCTTCCCACAACTTTGCAGAGCACCCGCTAAGTTAAACCAAAGGCCTATTGTGCAAGGATAGATACCACTACAAAGACCTATAGCCTTGACAAAAAATACCAAAGGCAAAGATAGGAGTTATGATCATTACGTGCTTCACTTACTCCCATGCATTCTGCAATGAACAAAAATAGAAAAACACCAAGTTTGTACTAAAATGGTGCCAAACAACAAATCATAAAAATGAATATCCTTTCAAGCTACTTTCTTTTTAGGAAAAGCATTAACAATATTATGTCTCGTGACTACTTTTTAGAAAAAAAGATAAAAAATTGAGAATCCACTTTACTGATAAGGTTATTGTTCATTAGCCACTCATTGTAGACGTGGCATTGCTAATGGTGGAAGCTCTTTGTAGACATGGTGCTAGTGTGGAAGCTCACCAGTAAAGTTCGACGCTGGTGTGGAAGTTTAGTGCTACTAAGTAAGATTCACAATTTATCATAGTATTCATTCTGCCCCTCCACATTATCTCATAATTGAATCATATGGACCTATTATGTGTTCACTAATCAAGGAGAGAGGACACAAGTTCTGTGTTCATTGATCGAGGGAAGAGAGGGCATGAGTTCTATGTTTACTGATCAAGGGAAGAGAAAGCATGACTACGAGAGGCAGAGATCAGTCCATGTTTTCCTTTTCATTCTTTTTCTCTTCTCTAATTGGTCTTTCTTTGTTTTTTAAGCTCTATTTTGTTTTTCTAGCATAGTTTGTCTTTGTTTATTTGGCTGCCACAAATGCTCCCATGAGACTCCTGGATTTTTCAATATTTAGGGGTGAGAACATTGATGACCTCCTCATTAGACATGTCAACAATCATTAGAAAGAATCCAAGTGTATTTTTCATAAAATTGAATTCATCAATCAGTTTATATATAAATATAAAATTTGTCAATAAATAAGGCATTGAAAATAATGGATACCCCTCATTCTTCAATATCTAGAGAAAATATAGGCAAATATGTAATCATGTGGAATATGGTGTTCTAATTCAATTCATAAATAGTTGGAGTACACTATTGAATGATCAAAGGTTATCATTATTTGGTGAGAGTATGGAGGATGTGAAATCATCCTTGTAATATAAAATGGTGAAGATTCCATTGAAAATGGCTCTCCTACAAATGGAAACATCTAATTGAATCTTGATACTAATAAAAAAACTCCATTTCCTTACTACCCCTCATTCCCCACCACCTAGAGAGAATATATGTTGGGATGTGAAGCCCAACGGTCATTCGACCCTTCATCTCCTCCCAATTCTTCAGTTCACAGCTGAATATGAGCGTAATAATATATGTATATAGTCCATGTATTGTATTGTATTATTGGAGATTAATAAGAGTTGTTCCCTACTTTCTTGGTGGATGTAGCCATTTATGGTGAACCACATTAAAACTCGTGTTATGCTGTTTTGTTGTGTGTGTTTATTCTCTGTTTATTCATTTTGTTGTTAGTTATGTTTTTATCTGCTCCTTAATTCTCAACAACTGGTATCAAAGCTCGGTTAGAGCCAAGGAGCAGATACGGAAGATAGTGTACTTATCTTAACGGAAGAAGAAATTGAAACAAATGCTTCGGTGCTAGATACGGGAGCTTCGTTTCATGTTACTTCATGAAAGGAATTTTTCAAAACCTTTCAAAACTGTGTTTTTGGTAAGGTCCTTCTTGCAGATAATAAATCTCTTGATATTGTTGGCATAAGAGATGTTTTGTTGAAACTATCAAATGGAAAAAGTTGGTTGTTAAGGGATGTCAAGTATGTCCCTCAACTGAAACATAATTCAATTTCAGTTGGGCAATTGAGTTCTCAAGGATGTGGAGTCACTTTTGAATTAAGTAGATGGGAGGTGACAAAAGGAGCCCGAGTGATTGCAGAAGGCAGCAAATTAAACACTTTATATGTGTTGGAGAGTCACAATGAGGTGGGAGCTGCGATGGCAATGGTGGATAGTGACACGGAGCCTTGGTTCAAGAAGCTTGGTCACATGGGCAAGCAAGGCTTGAGAATTCGCACAGAAGGAATCAATCTTCGAAGCTGAAATCAATGAAAGGTAAGAAGAGGGTCACGTTTGATTTTCCGAAGGAGCAAGAAGAAGTGAGGAATTCCATGAAACGTAGGGTGAGAAATTATGATCACAATTCCACAAATAAGAAGTTAAAAGCACAAGTAGTGCCTCGTGAAAAAACAGTTGTTGATGTTGTTGAATGTGGAATTTCGTTGATGGAAATGGATGAAACTCCCTTGATTGCACAATCTGTTGAAGAAACCACTTCAATGGATGAAGATATGTCATTTATTGAAGCAGAATTGCATGCAGGTGAAGCCAAAGAGGTTGAGAGTGCAACGGTGGCCGATTTGGAGGACTCCGAGAAGAAAGCCCTGCAAGCTGGCAATGGCGGGAAAGGTCCAGACGGAAAAGTTGACAGAGAACTCAAATCCCCACTAGAAGTTGTTCGCCGGGCTGCTCCTGTGTTTTCTTCCATGCAAAGTCAGGGAGGAGGAGACAGTGTTGGTGTGAAGTCATTGCGTGCTTTGGCAATTCTTGGGGCAGGATTGTCAGGTTGTGTTGGTTTTGCCAGCATAGTTTCTGCTGATGAGGCAAAGCATGGCTTAGATTGTCCAAGCTATCCATGGCCTCATAAGGGAATTCTAAGCTCTTATGATCCTACATCAATTCGGCGTGGACAGCAGGTCTATCAGCAAGTTTGTGCATCTTGTCATAGTATGTCCTTAGATCGTGATCTTATTGGAGTTGCCTACACTGAAGAAGAAGCAAAAACATTAGCAGCAGAGATAGAAGTAGTGGACAGGCCAAATGATGAAGGTGAGATGTTTACACAACCTGGAAAAAAAAGTGATCATTTTCCCACGCCATATCCTAATGAGAAAGCAGCACGATTTGCCAATGGAGGGGCTTATCCTCCAGATCTCAGTCTAATCATGAAGGCACGCCACAATGGTCCACCACTTCCAAAAGAATTGGCAGAACAATATTTGGCAAGAAATGATCAGTGTTTTTTCGGACACATGGATTTGACTGTTAAGAACAATGTAGCATGTGTTGAGTGTGGTCATATGAGATGCCATCCTGAAAAGTACTGGAGGGTAATTCAGCTCCCAAATGATTCTCATTGCAATAACGCAATTGGTGATATTGTCACTGCTCCAAGTTCCGGTTTTTCCTCTGTTTGTTGGCAGAGCTCTCAGGGAAGCTTTAAGGGTTTCAACGCAAGACAAGAGGATCTGAGCTTGAAGGGGAAGCGATGCCTTGATGGTCTTGTTCAAGGAAAACAGAATGGGACAATTAGTGGTAAGGCCCACGTAAGCCATTCATATCATGAGGATATAAAGGATAGCTGTAAATCTGTAGTATTGGAAAAGAAAAATAATCAGAAAATTACAAATATCATTGCTCAATCTCCTGACGGGGGTATGTTCTTAAGCCGATTTGTACTTTCCCTTAATCAAGAAATTACCGATGTTGTGATGTATGATCATGGTCCTCAAAGGCCTTGAGAATTTGGGTGCATTACTTTTGATTCAGAAGATGCAGTTGACAAGGTTTTGCAAAAAAATTCCATGATCTTAATAGAAAAATGGTGGAGGTTAAGAATGCAGTGCCAAAAGAGATTTCTCCTAGACCTGCTCGGACTTCTATTGTGGATTTGTTTTACAGTCTAGTTACACTGGATGGGTTTATCCTTATTAGTGCTAGCAAAGATTCTAGTACAATGCTAAGGAATGGCGAAACAGAGGATAATGTTGGGATGCTCCTCAGAGGTATGATAGGTTTGAAAGGACAACTAATGGAGGTGGAGAAAGTGAAATGTCAGGAGATGTGGCTTATTTAGATATTGCTCCAGTTCTCGAAGGCAAACAGAGGTCAGGTTTTTTGGCGGGAGGATCATATGACAGCACTATTCACTTATTATCTTTAGATCTCGATGACTGTATGCATATTTTGAGTGTGCAAGTTGTGAGTTCTCCACCAGAATCTCTAGTCTTGCTGGAAGTTCAAGCATCTGTTGGTGGTGAGGATGGTGCTGATCATTCAGCTAGTGTGTTTCTGAATGCTGGTTTGCAGAATGGCGTTCTTCTTAGCACTAGAATGGTTAAGGTGTTCGGTGAAATCACCATCAAGGCCGATGTAGATTATGAACAGTTTCTGCATGGTTATTACAGCATAGAGCCAAGTGAATTTAGGAGGCCATTCCAAGCATCTATGTTTCAAAGTGATGCAGAGAAAGGTAGCACAGATGCAGGTGATGGTATAGTGTATTTTGAACCTGCAGAAAGTGGTGTTTCTGATTATGCATTAATGGGTGCATTTGTGTTAACCTTTGTTCTCACCGATTTGACATGGAGAAGGTTAATCCGGAGTGTCCGTGAACAAAGTCTGGCAAAACTAAAATCTTTGATGGGCCTAGTTGTAATGTGAGTTCACAGGGGAAATGCAGGGGATGTCATGCAATGCATGGCTGTATCGGTTGGATTCACGGGGGAGATTGTTGGGATGTGAAGCCCAACGGTCATTCAACCCTTCATCTCCTCCCAACTCTTTAGTTCACAGCTGAATATGAGTGTATTAATATATGTGTATAGTCCATGTATTGTATTGTATTATTGGAAATTAATAAGAGTTGCTCCCTGCTTTCTTGGTGCATGTAGCCATTTATGGTGAATCACGTTAAAACTCGTGTTATGCTGTTTTACTGTGTGTGTTTATTCTCTGTTTATTCATTTTGTTGTTAGTTATGTTTTTATCTGCTCCTTAATTCTAAACAATATACACAAGAAATCATATGGTGTTCTAACTCATATCATAAATAGTGGGAGCACACTCTTAGTTGATCAATCCTTGTGATGCTAGCTATGTTTCAAGAGACGAAAAGGCCCCATTTCACATTTTAATGGGCAAAATTCCATTTTCTTTGTAAGTGGTCATTTTTAAGCATATCCTACCATTTCTTGCAGTTGTCAAAATTTTGTATTTTAGTAAATGATTCTTTTTAAATTCTCCCTTCTTCCACAAAATTCTTTCCTTGCATTAGGTTTTATATTTTTATTTTTATTACAAATTATAAATAAAGTTAAAATATAAAAAATTATAATTTTTGTTTTTTTAAATTAACTTACAAAATTGTCTTAGATTTAATTTTTTAAGATTTTATAAATTATAATTAAAGTTAAAATATGGAATTTATTTTTATTTTTATTTAAAAAATTTGAAAGTTGTTCTAAATTTAAAGATTTTTTTTATTAATAAATATTATAACAAATTATTATGTTAATTTTATTTTAATTTTTGAATAGAAAATTATTTTAATATGATTACAATTTTTATTTTATTTTTTATGTTTTTTATTTCACAAACTTCTTATATTTACTTATATGAAATAAAAAATTAATAATAAATTTAAAATTTTGAAAATAATCGATTTCTCACACACAACCTTTAAATATTCCCTTTCATGATTGCCATTACAATTTCTGTTGCTTTTTTCTGATAACATAAGATAATGGTGAGAATATGGTGATGGATCCATCAAAAATTGCTCCCCTGCAAACGGAGACATTTAATCCAATCTTATACAAACAAAATAAATTCACAAAACACACTTGAAAGAACCCTATGATCAGCTAGGGCATGGGTATGCGACTAAGTATGCAAAGAAATCCATTCACCTTTGCAAGGTTGACATCTGAAATACCCTATCATTCCTTTGTGGTAACAAGGAAGTTTTTGACTCACTTTCTTGAAACAATGGGCCAAACGCTAAACACCTGTAATGCATGTAAAGAAATATCCATGCACCGTATAGGGTTTTGGTGGAGAATTGAAAACGAATGGAACAACAGATTTCTGAGCTTCAAATACTGTGACAAATGCCTCATGAAACCCAAATGAAATTTTGTTTTTAAATTAGGTGCGAATTGAAGATATTCTTCTACATGGCCTCATTAAATGATTTGAAATGCATGTTTCGCTCTTTATGCAATTGTGAATGGCAAAGGTTTCAACCACAAAAGACTACCAACACCATCAGGAGCAAAGCATCGAAAGATTTTGATCAGTATTTGTAGATTCAAATGGTAGCCTATCTGCAAAATATTTAGCAAATAGAAACCGGTATAAGGCTTCTTCACACGCTTACCTTGACCCATTTCTCCATAATTGCTGATATTTTTCAGTCTTTTGGTTTTTGTATATAATAAAAGCCAAACGGTATATGAGTTTCAAATCAGAAAACTCTGTATTTTCCAATTCTATTGGTAAGCTAGCAGAAGACATTTTATAAGTATTAAGGATGAAAGTTGAAATGTATTATAATTGTTTGCATGGGACACCCAACTTCTTGTGAAGTATCATGATATTTCATAACTTCTAGCAGCCTGCATAGTTCATAATCTGTTTTACTTTTTATCTGGTTTGTTGGTCTTAATAGAGATAGAAAAAAAATTTAAAGAGATCCTGCTCAGCAGGGTTGGTTATGGTCTGTTAGTAGGCATTTAGCTGTCTGTTTTATATATTTTTGGTTATCTTGCTTCACGCTGATGTACTGTTTGAATTTTAGGGATGTGATTTTTTGCAAAAACATTATTTATACATGATTACATAAACAAATTTTCAAGGACACCAGGACAGAGGGTACCTGGACACCAAGGACAGAGGGAGTAGCATTGATGCGAGCAGAATTGTCAAGTGCAATGGTGGCCTTTTCCACAGCTATTTCTGACAAGGGATGATCACTGCGGGGCCTCCCATATCCATCATCATAATTATTAGCCCCTGCCGCTGAGCAGAAGAAGAAGAGGAGCAGTGTTCCCACTACTTTTCCCATTTTGCAGGTCCCCTCCATGTGTAATTGTCCGCGCTTAACGCAGACACCTGTTAGAGCTACATGTCCATAAATAAATCCTTCACTTCCAAGCTTTTCAAAGATTCTCAGAAGGATAGCTTTGAATTTGTAGCTTGCCAACGCATTTGGTTGTTCTCCGTTCCTAGTTCTTTTGTCTACTTCTCTACGTTTTTATTTGTTTATTTGTTTACGTGTCCGATTGGACTACATGTTGTTTTATTCGCCATTGGCCTGCACATCTGCTCTGCAATTTCACCACTGAATAGAGACATTCACTCGATTAAATCAATTGTACTTTGTAATATTTTGAGGTTATTGAGAATTGATTTTCATTCTCTTAGTTTAAACTTAAATTATTTTTATTTGATTGAGACAATTTATTAAAAAAAAATTAAAAATATGTTTGGAAGTGTTCTTTTGGTTTGAATAAAGGAATTAAATGAATGAAAGTCATTTAATTATATTGAAAGATTTAAACAATGATTATTAATAAATATTTTATTATTAATAATTATAGTGTATTGATTATTTGCGTATATAAATTTTTAAGGTTTTGAGTAAGTTGTCTAGATCAAGTAAAAATAATCAAAGTTTAAATCAATAGAAGAGTTAGAATTTTAGTTTAGAGTGAACAAAGGTTGGAATAAAGATGAATGTTTAACCAAAATTGTCATATATTAAATTACATATTTTTAACTCTTTTTTTTTCATATTTCTCTTTTAAATTTACCTTCAAAAATTTATATGGATGCATATTTAAATAAAAAATTATACATAAGAAGAAAAATATAAAACTTATGGAACCTTTAATTTTAATAAAGTTTTTAATTTTTTTGAATAATTATAATTAAAATATTTAGCTAAGAGATTATATGGGATTATGTTATAAATGGTAAAATGATATGTTAATCTCTTTGGACTTATGTTATTAGTTCTACCCAAGGCAAATACTAATGCATTATTCAATCCAAATTTTTTAATTGATAGTGACAATTCAACCAATGAACATTTGGAATTAAAAACTTGACCAACATTTTTATATAGTCTATTTTTAATTATCTATTTTTAGAATTGCTAAAATATCTTTTATCTTTCTTTTTATTGGTTCATGTTGTGAATAGTCATTTTTCTTTTTCTTTTTTCTAAATTATGTGCAATACAATGCATTTAATTCATTCAATCACAATTCAAACCTATTAATGACTTGAATGACATGAGCACTATTACATACATCACAATATAATTGCATTGTTGACTTAGAGGTAATATTTTACATATTTTATTTAATAATTGGCAAGATTTTCAAAGCTTATTAAGTAAATGTGAGTTGCATATTTTATATTTGTTTATAATGTGTATTAAATATCACAATATAATTTATCTATATGTAATAAATATCAAAGTAAAATTTATCTATCTACAATTAATATTTCAATAAAATTTGTCCATTAAATATTAATGTAGATATTTTTAAAAATATACAAGTAATAATATAATTTAGCAAGACAAAAATTATATAAATATCACATTATCATATAAATATAAATAGGGAGTTATTATAATAATATATTTTTATGATTGAATTTTTTTTAAAAAAATTACAATATTAATTAACTATAATAATAACATTATACAACAACAAAAACATATTACACCCCTACCTACTTCTATTAATTAAATGTTTAAAACAACCAAGCACACTCATATGATTTTTTATTTTTGCAGCATTAATCAACTATAATAATAACATTATACAACAACAACAAACAATCGCATTACACCCCTAATTGCTTCTATTAACTAAATGTTTAAAACAACAAGCACACCCCACATGAATATTTTTTTTTTTTAAATTCAACATTAATCAACTATAATAATAACATTATACAACAACAAACAATCAAATTACACTCCAACTTACTTCTATTAATTAAATGTTTAAAACAACCAAGCACACTCTACAATGGACAGAACTTGACGCAAATGCGTCTCTTGTTGAATGTAAGATTTGTCAATTTCATAGAAACATTGATTTCAATTTTGTCTAAGAGGGAAGCTGAAAATTGGTTCTTGAAAAATAAGGGTGAAAAGTACAATCTCAACAAATGCAAAAGAGAACAAAAATAAATAAGCAAGAGAGAATATATAAAAATAAATCATATCCTTCAATGCCTCATAAATCTTGTGACATCTATAAATCTATCATGAAGCCACTTTGTAGTCAACCTACAAGGTCCAACCATTTTGTGATTCAATTGTACTCTTATTTATTATGATTCATAAGTTGTAGCATGTTTAAGAACCTTCTAGTTAGATAGTGGATTTGTTTTTGTTTATTAACGTTATTTTTATGTAATGTTATGAGATGGTGGATATAGATGTATGATGTTAGATCATGATTTATGACTTTGTTATGTCATATTATCATTTTGGGTTATTTATAAGCATATTGGGATATGTGTATAACATGGACTTGTTATTACATGGATTTCAAAATTCATTTCTATGATGTGTTTTATTAGATAAATTATATTGAGATGGATTTCATGTGTATTTATTGGTTATCATTGCTTTAGCTATTATTTTTTGATGCAGTATGCTACGTTTAATGAGTGTACGAGATGCAAAGATAAGTTATCGAGAGTTATTTTGGAGAGTTGTATCATGGATGTTTGTTCATTGTCTTAATCTACTTGAGGAATGATTGAGATTTCAAGTGTGCATATTGATATTACCACAATACTCAGTCTTATGAGACTTCAGATACCTTGTGATTACCCCATGAACATATGCATGATGTCTAAGCTCTAATATTTTATATCTTGATTCACTTCAAGTATTAGGAAATAAATTTTAATCATATTCATTTTTGAAAGTTTAAAAATTAATTAGAAAGAGATTGGGAAAATGTGTGAGAAATGACATCTTTTACACTTCTTAAATATATATTTTAGTAAAATTTATCTTTTGGGTTGGCACGTAAACTTTTTATGTCATAATGGTCATTTGTACTTTGATAATCACCTATTTTTTGTTTGACAATAATTATGTTATTAAAGAATCATTGGTAAACCCATGTGGAATACATGTGACATGTAACAATTTGTCCCCTCATTTGGTATTTCACTTGCATTTGGACTTTATTTTGCATAATTTGAATTTGGAATAGATATTATGGGTAGAGGAAGATATATTAGATTTATTGAATTATTGGAATTACTCCTATCTTATTATACAATAAGTGTTTTGTGGACTAGTTGACCCACCTTGAAGAGAATATACACAATAGCTAATTATTAGTGAGGCTTGCAAAGTAGAGTTAAGTAGAAGATCTATAACTAAATGAGAGTTAATAGAATTGAAGGGATTGTCTCTTTGTGTATTCATTATTGCATTTTAGGAAAGGAAATAAGAATAGCTAGAAAAGATAAGAGTATGAAAAAACTTGAGTGTTTGAGTTGGAAAATAATTTTTAAATACTTGAGGATTATTTTTGAGTTGAAAGAAGGATTGAAACTTAAAGAAAGCTTATGTTGGATTGGAAAGGGATTTGGGTATCACCTCATCTGAGGATTTTAAAGCTTACATGAGGCAGGACTCTCATGCTACTTTATTCTTATTCTTGATTATCCCTTCTCCTTGATAGAAATGGTATTAGATTATTTATTTCATAATCATGTATAAAAGTTAAAAGTTATTATATTATCTTGTGTCATTTATTTTTGTTAAAAAGTTAGTAGGACATCCATTAATAAAGTCTTAATCTTCCTAGTTATTTCAACCCTTTGTGCATTATTTATATTAATGAATTGAATAGTCTTTTTGTATACCTCAAATGGTGTTTTATGTCATGTTAAATATCTTTCATTTGGATTAGACTTGTTTGAGCATATGCAGGGTATTGCTATGTGTGTAGGAGAAAAATAAAGTATTTATTTTAAAATTAAGTGTATAAAATTGCTCAACAAGTGCCAATTTATGTTGGGACAATGTGATAATGACAATTTAATGGGGTCCACATGTTTTCTGTAATAACATCCTTGAGACAGTAAGGTATTTTTCCATATGTTAGTGGTTTTATATCATCCTCCTTGGCACACTATTTTAATTTGAGGTCCTTTAGTGTCAAATCCTTTATTGCCTTATCTACTAGACAATCTCCTTCCAATGGATTAAGATAAATCTATTATGTCTTTTGAGATAGCCTCAAATTTATGATGTGTTAGACTTAATGTTGCCATAAACTACTTTTAAATATGTATTTGTGTGGATCCATGTTAATTTTTCTTTTCGAGGAGGGGTGATGCTTGAGAGCACCACATTGGTTGGGAAGTCGCTATACCCCCATTTCTTAGGAACTTAGAGACTATGGAAATTTGTAGGCTCTCACCTTTTTCATTTTTGAAAAATATGTATATGTGATTGACGGAATAGTATGGGCTGATTACGCTTGATCCATGAATAATCGAAGCATAATGAGCCACTAACATCAAATCTCAACAAGATCATTCAAATGAAGATTAAACTAAATATTTGTCAAAGCTAAGCATTCTAAACTATGAAAATGTTTAAATGTCTACTCTAACCCATCTAAAATGTATCTCGTTGTGAGATTGGTATTGTGTTGATGTGAAACGATGACCCTTTCCCAATCCCATGGATAAATGAGCTTGCCCCAGTCAGTTTTATTGAAGAAAACTGATAGAACGATTGTGAGATATGTATGAAAACATGATTTTAGTCTAAATAAACATGATGCAAGCTAGTTTAATATGATTTATGCTAAAATTATTCAAATATACAAATGCTAAGTTAATCTAAATGAGATTTAAACTAAAAATATTCAAACCCTAGTTATCTAATTAGCTAAATGGATGCATTATGTGTCATGTCCCCGAAATTGCACCATTTAGATAACGAAGAAGTATATCTAAAATTGTTAACCATTTGATGTCGTTATAATTATAATTGTCAAAACAATATTATAATTATATTTTTTATAAAATAAATAAATAATAATGATATAAATATTAAAATCATTATTATGATCTAATGGGTATATAGAATTAATATAAAACTAAAATATAAAATAATACTACACCTACTATGATCATTATAATATGAATTTATTATATTTATAAATATTAATATAATTCTAAAACAATCATCATATATCGATCAACATAAAGATTTGCAACGATTATTTGCTAAGGACCAGATAATTAAATACATGACAATACCGCGGCAAATGAATAAACACAGATGATAAATATTTCATCATCGGATATTTCCTGAAGAGCCCGATATCATTCCCTGGTCGGCGGTTTATTCTTGTAGCCGTCATTTACCGGGGCTCATCCAAAATATTAACATTATTATAAGACTCGGGAGTAATCGAAGGCAACATCCAGTGTCGGGGGTCTCACTAATGAAGCAACAATTAATCGTGGAGTAGGGATTGCTGAACATAAGACCTTTTTTTTAGCTCTGTCATCACCTTCTCTCTATAAGATTAGTGGATGAATCTCTTTCAATAGTGAGCAATGATCTTAGCCAATTTAAAAGAGAGTAAAGAAATTCACACACAGATTGAGCATTCGTGGAAACAAGGGTATTCATTTACGGGCCTCTTGGAACAGACCAAAAGAATGAATCTTGGAAAGATAAGAAAAGGAGAGATCACTGTATTAGAGGGATGACAGTAAATGAAGGCAATGATTAAAGAAAACAAAATATAATATGTTGCGATTAAGGTTTATCGAGAACCCATAAAAATCACCTGTTATGTGAGTTAATAATAAAGATAGCTTAGTCAATAAAAGTCACGTCCCTTTAAGTGGATGTTTCCTTCAAAGAGACACGAATTTGTGCAAATGTAAAGATATAAAGGATAAGAGGAAATGAGGAGGAGGGGATCGGATTAAGAGTAGGATCTGAGAAGTAAACAGATTCTAAGTTGCAAATCAGGGTGTTCCTGAGAGGGCCGACTAATCATCTATTCAAGTTGTATGATATTGGAGATATGTTAGATACCCAGCCTAGATACTCGCATGCTTTGGGTTTAATTCAAACATAGCGACCAAGGAAAGACATCAGTCTGATGCACAAAGAAACTAGAAACAATATATCATTAGATGTCCATTCAGCACTCTTAAATAGGATAAATTGCAAACTATATATGCATATCATAATCTATAGTTCATCCCAATCAGCATATTATTAACATACCATGTTTAGTAATCTAGTGAATTAGCCTTGGAAGTTGATTTTAAAGTCTATCAATTACATTCGGGGTCCTAGAGCTATGTGAATATCTAGATTCAGAAATCTAAAAGAAAAATTAAAGTCAAAAATCTATAAGGGGACATTACATTATGGAAGCCATTAATGGAAGCTAAGCTATTATGCAACTAATTTAAACTAAAATATGCTAAATGTGTGTTAAAGATGAGTGTGAGTGTGAGTGATTTCAACAACATAAGTTTTTTATTTGAAAGATGGATCAAGTTGTCTCCAAATAGCGACCTATTTATAGGAGAGCAAATGAGAAATGAAGGGTTGAGATCAAAAAGGCTAATCAATGGTCAAAGATGAAGGAATATGGAGGCATGGATCATGGATTCTCATCAACGGGTGAGAATGCAAGATGAGATTTTAATCAAAGGTTAATATTCCTTCAAACAAGCACACTTTTGACCTGTATAAGAGGTCAAAAGTTAACTTGCACAAGAAGTTACAAGTTAACTTGCACATGAAGCTAAGTGAGAATATTCCTTTTTTTAAATGATTGGAGGAGAGAGAATATTCTTTGGAATATTCTCATGGGTGAGAAAAAATGATATTTTGCAAATTAAAACAAAATTTATTTGTGCAAAGGGGGAAGGAATATTCCATGGGAATATTCCCCTTTTTGGAGGAATGTGCAAAGGGGGAATATTCCCTTTGGATATTCATGTGCAAGGAATATTCCCTTTTTTGGAGGAATGTGCAAAGGGGGAATATTCCCTTGGGATATTCATGTGCAAGTGGGGGGGAATTAGATTTAATTGATAATTAAACGATATTAATTATACAATTAGGGGATTAGAAGAATTAAGATGGCATTCATTAAATAAAATGATTTAATGAAAGGGGGAAAGGTGAAATGACATTTAATTAAATACTTTAGGGTCATTTAATTAAATAAGAAGATTTAGGGATTTAAATTAAATAACTTGATGTATTTAATTTAATAAGATGAAATGTTAGCATGAAAGGGGATGAATTAACCTAATTAAATTAATTAGATTAATAGATGAAAATGGCATAATTAAGTAAACAGTTAGGCTAATTTAATCAATTAAACGAATAGATGATGGGTTTTAGGAGGAAATGATGTCAGTGTACCTGATTCGAGTGTATGATATGATTCAAGACATTTTTCAATGTCTACAGTATCATATTGTTTTAAATATTATTTTTCTTAAGCAACCTTATATCAAATGATGGTTTGATTAATCCCATGTGTGAGGTTGGATATTGAGATATTATGTGTGTACCATCAATTCATGAAAAATTTATGTCTTTATGAATATTTATGAGAAATAGGTTCTAAAAATTTATGTTTTCAAAGTGCATGTTTTCTCGCTAATGAAGTTAGATCTTGTTGTTAGTTTAATTTGTAAACAAACTCTAGTTTAATTTCATGACACTTAATCAAAAGATGTGTTAGATTGTAAATTTTAATGGTTTTCTTACTTAATTTGCATCTATGTTTGTTGGGTGTGTGTATGTATGTCTTTTCAATGTCTATTAATTAATTATTCAACATAAAGTGTTTGTAATAGTATGTCTTCAATATAGAAGGCTACATATACATGACTTAAAACCTACATAAAAATTGTACCTCCATATTTAATATAGTTTTGAGATAAATGACTTATATGATCAAATATAGGCATCTATAATATATTTAGGGTTTTATGGTTGCATCCTTGCCTATGCGATTTCTTAGAGACCGTTTAGATTTTGATAATACTCTCTATGGTCATCCTTTTGTTTTTTATAGTACAAAATAATGTTAAATGTTTTAAGAAAGTTATGACCATTTCTTTTTTGAACTTAAATATGAGATAATCACTTAAAAATACATGTTTTGAAGATCTTTGCATGGTCGATGAGGTCTTGGTATCTTCTATGGTTATCCAAGATAATCTAAACATTGGATAATTTCTTCTATATTTTTGAAAGAATTTTTTGTGAGTTATTCATTCTTATCCTATGAGTAGTGTTCAATGTTTATGAATGTTTCATCTAGGATAATCTACAAATGAACAATGGTTTATATTATTGATTACGATGTCAAGAAAGAATTTAATCTATTCTCGAGCTCCCTTAATATCCAAGTATTTATTAAACACAAAAAATAAGGCCTGCATGTGTGAGTTGTAACTAGGTATCTATATTGGTTGCATATAGGGTTTCTATGTATATGTGAAATGACCTAGTGTGTATGTTAGAAGATAAAATTGAATGATTGTTGGTAGTCATTCTTCCATTATGCTATGATGTCTTAAAGTCATGAATTTAGTTACTTATGACTATACATAGTTATTATTTAATACTCAAGTAACCTTACAATAGTGTGTCCCACTTTTTGGTATAAGTGAGACACTGAAATTAGTATTTTTAACAAAAAAAATTACTTTTTACCACTTATGTGAGTTTAATTATTAAGACTTTGAAGATGATGTGAACTAATGATATTTGAGGTTTCATGTGTAGTTTTCTTTTCAAAATTTAAATCATTTGTCTCATTTTGAAAACACTTATTAGTAATTGTTTTTAATACTTTATAGTATTTTTAATGAGTGATATTATTTCATATTGTATAATTTCTTTTAGAAATACGACACATTTAAATTATCTTAAACATAAATCATTAACACTAATATCTAGTGCATTTATATTTTTTAATTTTTTAATATATATATTTTATTGTTTAAGTCATATTAATTATAAATTAAAGGAATATTATTCTATAACACATACATTTTATTGTATATATCTAAATTATTGTTTCTCTAAAACAAGAAGATTTATATATAATATGCATATTATTTTGCATTTTTTTCTAGACTTTTTTAATTTTTGTGCATGCATTGACCGAAGACCTTTGTGTTCAATTAAAAAACCTTTGTTCACTATACAAGAGAAAATAAATATAATAATTGAATGCAATATGTTACAAAGTGTAGTTTTTAGAAAGATAACTCCAATGGATAAAATGGACTACAAAATATCATGTCATAGTGACTATATTTGATGGTCCGACCTTGCTTCGAAACAAAATTTCCCTCAAAAACCTAGGTGAATAGAGGGATGAAAAGACCTTCAAATGAAGGTACTACCTTCATTTGAGATTCCCTTCCATAAAGGATTTTCAATTTAAAATATGTAAAAACTTATATTGACACATGGAAAATATTTTACACAACTTCATTCAAAGGTTATATTGACATGAATGAAAAATATTTTACCTTTTATTGAAGGAGCTTCATTCAAAGGTGTTCAATATTTTTTCTTTCAAAAAAATAATTTCTCCCATCCCATAAGTGGGACATACTATTGTGGGATCACCCATCTTTCCCTCTTCTTGAATATTTATTATCTTGGTTTATGATTAATCTTATTGTATGCAAAAGTACTATCTCATTATCAATTTAACACTTAACACTTAAGTGATGTTTACGATAAGAATTCAAAAAAAAAAATCATTTGTTTAGTCTACTTCATCTATTCCTCTTTATTTAATTATTATAAATTATATTGTGCTTCCATCCATGAATTTTAGTCATTTTTTGGTGTGTGTGTGTGTGTGTGTTAGTGTCACAACATGATGTGTGCCACTCTTTATAGATTGAGATGATCTCATTTTTCTACTTGTGTGTTACCTACATGATTCTTCCATACATGTGCTATGTGTTTGTTTTAGTGTAGTCATATGTGATTACTACACTTGTGTGTACAAGTTGTAAAATTATTGTGTTATATATTTTAATGTGAAAATTGTGTTGTCCTTGTTTTCCATATTTTTTCCTTGATAAATTTTATGTACTAAAAATCTTGTCATAAGGTCACTTAATATTCAACCATGAAGAACAAACAAGGTGAATGAAAGAAAGAATTATCCTAGTGTAAAGCATTGTGGAGGAAAACAAATTTGGCTAGATGTTGGTGAAGATCAAACATCGCTTGAAAAAAAAAAGCCAAGAATCTATGATCTTTGTAAGCCATGAATATTTTGAGAAAGTTATTCAAATCTTTGAAGATGAAAAACAATCACTTCCTAATCTTAGAATAAGGAGAAGATACCAAAAAAATTGATCCTCAATTTGAGGCCCCATTAATAAAATTTGATAAATGTAATACATGGTCTTAGGAATATAGTGATCAATCTCTATGCAAATAAAGTGTGAACACAATTGCCCCCATGGGTTAGAGGAGTTGGTCTAAGTCTTGGGTTTGCTCCCCGAGGTCTTGGGTTCGATTCTCTCTGGCTCGGATTTCACCCCGTCGTGGATGTTTGGGGGAGACGTTGGTTACCCCGTGGCCGTAGGGATTAGTCTCGCCTCAAGCTCGCCCCGTAAAGGGATCCGCTGGGCTTGAGTCACGGGGATACCCTTTGAGACCAAAAAAAAAAAAAAAAGTGTGAACACAATTTGAGCTATGTAAAAGGCACCCTCAAGATATATGATGATTGGATATTTTTGTACCCCAAAGGTTGGGTGATCTCATCCTCAAATTGAAGATATATATATAGTAATAGTTTCAAAGCTTCGAGGAAAGAGGTTCACAAATCTCTAACAATTTGGACCATAGGTGGCCTTTATAGATCTCATCTTTGATGCACATGCTTATCTCTCTTGTAGAAATATCAAGAGAATCAATTAAAAATTTATGTAGATGAAGGCTACCCATGCCAATGTCTACAAGGTCTAGAAAATTAGAAGCCTCAACATAACAACGAGATTAGATCCCACATTGTTCATTTGTCATAAATGATCTTAATGCTTGATATAAGTATTTGAAAGTATTGATTGAAGTATTGGTCACTTGTCTAAGCCTATGCACATTATAGTTAACACTTGAAAGACCACAATAATAATGAGGGTTAGTACCAAATTCAGCAAGAATGATGTCTTCAGGATTCAATACTTTAGCATGAAAATTTCTACATAACATGGAAGTACACACTCTTACAATTCATTTTTTTCAACCTTCCCAATTTTTTCACCTATATAAAATAATAGGTGTAACAAGTGAGTGAAAGAGGTGAATCTTTGTTTAGATATCTTGAAACTAAAGTTGGAAGAACTATTTATCAAGAGTGATGAGATTAGCATACCATTTTCTCAATTTAGACTCAACAACTGATGAAAAATAAAGTGTGACCAAGAATAAAAGGACCCATATATAAATATGAAAAGACCTTCTCAACCAGGTCTAACCTTTATATGTGAGGTAAAATTGTTTGGAAGTATGTATTTTACTAATACAAATTATACCTTTTATTTTCTAGAGATTTATTTGAAGAGCAGGTGTATCACAAAAGGATGGTAAGATATATAATTATCTCTTAAGACCTTCCTCTAAGTGGGACATCAAATTAATTTCATTTTCAAACACAATAATAATAACAAAAAATATATATAACAAGCAGTCATTTGTTCCCCGACAACTTGAAATGATTTCCTTAATCCCATCTATGTATATATAAAAAAATAGGGGAGAGTGGAAAACCTTTATCAACCCCAATGGTGTTTCATACCAACTTTGTCTAACCAAATAATATGTGCACTTTTCCAATAACAAACTTGTAGAGCATTAGAAGTGATATCACTTTTTCAAAAATACACAAAGATGTAATATTATCAATCAATACATGTCAAGAAATAGTGTCAAAGGATTTGAAAAAGACTATAAAGAAACAATACACTTTCCACCTTATAACATTGTCTCCTTAATTATATAGGTCAATTTAAAAATATAGGCATGTGTGGTCATTATTCCTAAAACCTTCACGACCCTTAGCTCTTGACTTCTCAATTTCATCCCATCTACAAATATGGGTGTTTAAAATGGTACAAAATATTTTTACAAAAGTATGGTGAATAGTTATTGTCACCTAAAATTGCACCCCAATTGAACTTGGTATAATATTTCAAAGACATAATGGGAATTATATCTCAAAAGTGGAACCTTGCTAACTTGAGAACAGACCTCCAAAGAAGGCTAGTTCCTTTCTAAGTATAAGTGTAGGTGTTGATCCAACTCGACACATATTAAAACTAATGCCTACTCCCACTCTAATGATTTAAAAATAAAAGGGAGAAGGAAAACACATAAAGGGAAATATGGCTATGCACAAAGACTTGATTTCAAGTTCTCTCATTTCTCATAATATCACATGAAACCTATAAAAAGTTATAAAATCACACAAATCTCTATTTTAATAACCCTTGTAGACATGTATGGAGGAAGGATCTTTGACAAGTGCTAAAATGGATAGGGATAGCCACAATAGACTATATAATAGGCTTAAAGGACTATAAATCCATAAATAGCTCTTGCAACTAAGCGTACATGACATACATCTCATGAAAGGAAAAAGATCATTCATTCATGAAGGTAAAAACACTTAATCAACGTCTAAAGGTAATAAGAAATATCTACAACCTATATTGATAAATGAAAGTATACACAACATACAAGAAGTATGAGAAAAGGTGAAAAAATCATTTTTCTATTTATTGCAAGGCATTAATCAGACTTTTTACAACTTCAAAAAGAGATAATAAATATGTTACAAATAAAATTTCTCTTAAGTCTCTCTCTTGTTGGAACTAATAAATATCTTGAATGAGGAATTTTCAGCCCTTAATACCTCAAGGGGAAGGTGACACAACTGTGATAAGTTTTGTGATGCACTAGGGGTACATCATAGAGGGTGTGCCCATGATATAACCATCATTCTCATCAATGTTCTATAGAAGAATTTCAATTTTAAATATAATCTAATCATGTAGAAACACGAAAGAACATATTTTTTACCCCTTCCATACCTCTAAGCATTGATGGTTCATGGGATTGAGTGCAAGGATTAGAAAAAATCCAAAAAATTGCTAAAATCATGGCATGGGGATAACATGCCAATTATGGGCTCTGCAATAATAATGGAGGTATAAGTTGCATTCATTTTCCTCTTTTGAATCCCTACCAATTTATAAAATCAATAATTTATGGGCATCATTGGATCTAATCTGGTAGTTGGCAAGCATTACATATGCATTAATGGAATTTCAAGGTTATTTTAGGGGGTAGGTGGGAGTGGTTGAATGGATTTCACGCTATTGCATCTAACATCTAGGATGATCATTATATTTTCCCTTTGTCTTGTCATGTTGAAGCTTTTTGGCCTTTCATGAACTATATCACACTTTATAGGGTTCACAAAATTGCAAACTTATCAACATTTAGAACTTGGACACTTTTCAATCTTCTGTCTTCCTCTCTTTCAATGCTTATTTTAAGAGTTCATGAACTTGTCAAACTTGTGAATTTTATTTCTTTCAATGTATCACAATTCAACATAAATAGATAACTTGCAAACCATGTCAACACATCACAAGTTCACAAACTCACAAACTTCCAACATGGTGAACCTTAACCATTTCTCTATATTTTGTCAAATTTTAAGGGAACCTACGAACTTTGAACCTTGAACCATTATCTTCCCTTCACCACACGTTCATAGAGTTTATAATCTTACAAACTTTGCAGCATTACAAACTTGACTACTTTTCTTTCTTTCTTATTAGGGTTTTTGGAGGTTTGTGAAGCAAAAAAATTGAATATAGAACTTGGACAAAAAAGGAAATATTTATATAGCCAATTTTTTATTTTTACAACTTAGATGATTGTCTAAAGAATAAAGAACGAAAAAAACAAAAGGAGACATCTTTGAACATAGGGGCCCATTTAAGATCTCTTAGATTGGTTATGAATAATGGGTTAAACAAGGCATGAAATAATAATATTTTGGCAGGCTCTTTAGGATATTTCCTACTAATCATGGATCTAGTAGCCTTATCAAACCATTGGGAATGGAGTCATTGTAATCCTTACAAAAACCCAAGAGGAATATAACCTAAGTAAAAGTAAAAGGAGACGATGCATGTAGACTTTAAACTCGGAAGAAACATGAAAACTAGATTCATACATTCCCCTAATAAGAATATGGAGTGTGGAAAACACTTTTTTGACATAAAATAACTATTCTAATATTTACATGGCTTAAAATTTGACGTCAAAAACATGGCTTGAGGTGTATCCCATTGAGTAGGATAAACAGTTCTTCTCCATTTAGTCTTGCAAGCTAGACAACATTAGCCTATTCATAGTTGGTTATGGCATATGGGCCACTCCACATGGCATCAAATTTTGTATGTCTTCTAGCCTTTTCTATATTTTCATCCTACTTCAAGACCAGATCTCCTTCCTTGAAGGTCCTATCAACTGGTTTCCTATCAAAATCTCTCTTAATGTTTTCCTAATAAGCCTCAAAGGTATTTGTGAATTTATTCTTATCTCCTCTAAGTATATTAACTTAGAAAACCTTATTTCATATCATATCACATTGCTTGGATCCAATCTTGGGTTCCAATCTACCAAACAAAGCACCACACAAGATGAGTGCAAATTTGAATAGACAAGTGGATGATTTTCTATAGCAAGTTCTCATTATTTGGAAAGTATGTTCCCTTGCATAATGCTCAAGTATTAATTTAATTGATGAATGGTGGAGAGTGGATAATGTGCACAGACTCTCACACCATTAACAGGATCACAATTAATTCCAAATTTCCATTGCCACAAATGAATGACCTCATAGTTTGTGTAGTGCAGCTTATTTTTTGAAGATTGATTTCAAGAGTGGATACCATCAAATCAAAATTTGAGAAGGGGTCAAATGGAAGACCTCATTCAAAAAAATATAGGGCATGTATGAATGGTTGGACATTTTATTTGGATTGACCATCATGTCAAGCACATTCACAAGGTTGATTAAAGAAGTTCTAAATTCATTTCTATGTAGATTTGTGGTTATATTTAGATGACATTTTGGTGTTTATTAAAACAAGGAAGGAGCATCTCGTGCATTTGTAGAAAGTATTCATACATTAACTTAAATTAGCATACTCATTAGGAAAGAGTTGGCATACTTGGTATCCATTATATCTCAAGATGGATTGCATATTGACCCAAAGAAATTCTATAAGACTATTGTGGCTACACCCAAAGAGTATGAAAAAATTATAAATTTCCATGGATTGGAAAACTTCTATAGGAAGTTCATCATGAATTTAATTGGTATTTGTGTAATTTGAATGTAATTCATTTGAGTGGAAGATTATTGCCACTAAAAGTTTTAAAATCTTGAAGAAAAAGGTGGTAGAGGAGCTAATGTCTGAACTCCTAGATTTTTTTACAAAAATTCTAGTTTATTGTGATGCCAATAGAAAATTAATTGGTAGAATCATGAACCCAAAGGGTAAACCAATCATGCAGTTCAAAGAAAAATTGAATGAAGTGAGGCATAAATACTTTTTGTCTATGACCAAGAATTGTATGCCATTATCCATGATTTGTGCAAGTGGGGACATTGCCTACTACCAAGGAATTTATATTTTACATAGGCTACTAGGAACTAAAGTTTATCAATAGTTAGGAAATTTTGAACAAAATACATACAATATGGGTACAATAACTACAAGGTTACTCTTTTGTGGTGAAGTGTAGGGATAGTGCAACCAAAAAGGTCACAAACACCTTGAGTGGGAGGCTAGAATTATTTCCTGTAATGATTATATAACTAGTGGACATGGAGGGAATGATATATTTGTATGATGAAAATGTTGATTTTGTAAATGCATTGCATTGCATGCATAGAGCCATGGGCTAGAGATGGAAGCCCATATGCAGATTTTTTTGCACAAGAGGGATAATTGTTCAAGGAACAAATTTAGTTGTGTATTCTATAGTTTAATGAAAGATAATCTCATTTGAGTTACACAATGGTGACCTTAGAAGACATTTTATCATAAGTAAGACACAAGCCATGCCAGAGGAAATATTTTATTGATTGATTTTTCACAAAGATGTGAAAAGATTCATGAGAGATTCAAAACATGTCAATTTGTGAAGGGAATGTCCATGAATACTAGTTGTTACAAGCCATTACACAAGCCTAATAAGTCATGGGAGGAACTAGCCATGGATTTCATCCTTGGTTTACCATGCACTCAAAAAATTAATGATTATATCTTCAAGTGGTTGATTTTTTTCTAAAATGACACATTCCATTCCTTTTTAAAATTTGAATGATGCATCAAATTAGATGGGCTGCCCAAAGTATCACTTCTAATAGAGATACAAAGGTTCTTAGTTTTTTTTTACACGCATTGTGAAACAACTTAGGTATGTTGTTGAATTATAATTAATTCTTCTAGTTCATCCATAGGCAAATGGTTAAATAGAAGTTGTTAACTGGAGTCTTTGGAATATTATAAGATGTGAAACCCACACAATGGGACTCCACATTGACGTAGGTAGAATTTGCATACAGAAAGTTATTAAACAAGTGTATTTGAATGAAACAATGGTGTATTGAACATCTCCAAATTGTGCCATGAACTTGATGAGGATTGAAGGAGATGATTGCATAAGTTCCAAAGTGGCAGAATTTGCACAACACAAGAAGGAATTTGATACACAGGTAAAGAAACAATTGGATGAGAGTTTCTTGTAATATTTAAATTATGCACAAGTAAGAATCAAAGAGAGAATTATTAAACTTGGAAGGTGAATTAACCATGACACATCTAAGAAAATAAAAATTCCCATGTGAAACATGTAACAAATTGAAACCCAAGAAGATTGGTCCTTGCATAATTTTGCACAAATTTATAAAAAATGTGTATGAAATTAAGTTTCCACAAGGGATGGATATCTCATCAATATTATTTTTTTCTTATCTATATTCCAACAGTGTCCGTTTTCTTGAAGATGGTACACATGAAAAAGATGAAGTTGATTCGATAATACACATTCCAAACAAGTGGCAAGATGAAATTGTATAGATTGTGAACATGTGCATTGCAAATAAGACCTAGTCTAGAACATGCATAAGTAATAGCTCATTTATTGGAAGAGTAAAGGACTAGAAGAAGATTCGTGAATTTATAAAGCTAAAGTAAGTTGACTTTTGACCTATCTAATCTTTAAATTTGAGCACAAAACTCAAATTTCTTACATTGGGTGTCTAATGCAAAAGCATATTAGAGGCCATGTAATATTTGTATCACCAAGAAATATGTTTGGCACATGAGGTTTTATTTAAGTACATTATTTTTGTTTGTCTATTTGTTTGTGCTATGTTCCTATGTCTTGTCAAACACATGTGTAGGTTGGTTCACAAGGGCTTTTGGTGTGATTTTTGGCCATACACATTGATTTAAGAACTCACAATCACAAGGGCTTTTGGTGTGATTTTTGGCCATACACATTGATTTAAGAACTCACAATCTTGGTTTATAGTTAACATGATTTATTTCTTGTCACACATCCATTATTAAGTCAGCATAAATAGTTATTGCATGCATTTATTAACATGTTGACACATAGTAGATCACAAACTAAGAAAATTTATTACGACACTAATGGTTGATGATTGGTTAAATTAATAATGCATTTGAAGTTAAAGTGGCCACATGGACTAAAGAGGAAACATCCTAAGGATGATAATATCTTTTTAATTTGGAAATCATACTAGATTAAAAGGCCACATTTTCCAAAATCTAAAGATATCCATAAAGTCATAAAATAAAGGGTTGGCACTAGACAATTGCATGGGGTTTGTACTAGTGTTTGGCATCAATAACTTTTGAAGAAAACAAGAAACTTATGTTTGTGCATTGAACACCTATGAGGGGATCAACTTTTGAGGATAGTGGGTTGAAGTTGATGGTCACCACTTAATTAGATTGAAATTGCAAAGAATAATTATCCATCTTTGTGTAACCTGATATGTATGAGCACCATCATTTTTTAAATTGTATACTATGATAATAAATCTTTGATAATATCTTGTTTTGTATTTAGTTATGTGACTTGTGGGTCCATTAAATGGTTAGTCATTTAACTTACATTACCAATACTACGTCAAAATATCAACATATTCTCTTTTCCAAAAAACTATAGCACCTTAGTAGAGAAAATAAACCAAACTTTCTTATTAAATACAAGTGTTTCTTATTTTACATAATCCATATAGCATACCAAGAAACCAAATAATTTTCCCACAAGGACCAACATTTTGATTGTTTTTCCAAGAAGCTCTAGCAAAAGGACAATCAAAGAAAGATCTAAAGATTTAGGACTACCACACACAATACATAAGTCATTGCCAAAACCATATTTCACAAGAAAAATATATAGTTTTAGGTTTTTGTTGCAAAGAATCCATTTGAAGGAATATTTCTAAGATCAAGATAAGAGATCCAACCAACAACAAATTCTAGTTTTCAATCTTCTAGGATTTAAACACACTCTCTGTCTACCTTCGAGAAATCGACAAAAAGAGTAAGATTGCACAACCATATAGTACAACTAATTAGAATTAATTTCTAACAAAAGGGGTCCTCTAAGACATATAATGGTATTGTACATTCTTTAGTGTCACTTTCTAAGCTAATTATTTTAGCAATTGATTATAAATCCTTTATTAACCTGTCATAATTTCTTTAAAAATCAAGAATATTATGCTTATGTTTAACTTGATTCCAAGAGAACCAACTACTCATCCAATAAATATCAAAAAAGTTTTAATTCCCTTAGTTTCCCACAACTTTGTAGAGCACCCTCTAAGTAAATCCAAAGGCCTATTGTGCAAGGATAGATACCACTACAAATATGTATAGACTTGACAAAAACTACCAAAGGAATTTAGATAGGAATTATGATCACTAGGTGATTCACTTACTCCAATACATTCCACAATTAAAAAAGTAGAAAAACACCAAGTAAATATTCTAAAAAGGTGTCTAACAACAAATCATAAAAATAAATATCCTTCCAAGATACTTTCTTGTAAAGAGAAGCATTAACAATATTATGTCTCATGACTACTTTCCAATGTTCATTAATAGAAAAAATTGATAATCCACTATACTGATAAGGTTATCACTTGATTAAAGATCTTTTAGACTTAAAATCTCTAAAGTTTAGGCTTAATACATATATCCTTGAGAAATGTGTGTCTTCTCTTAGCACCCTTTCCATCAAGCCACAAAAATATTTAACAAGCCTATGATTGTAATCAAAGTGATAAGATTTGTATAATGGTCATTGGTGGATCATTACTTATTCATTATGTCATAAGGTTTGCCATTTTTAATCTATGATGTTTGAAAATTGGAAAACTTTAAGAAAATATTAAAACAATCATTCTTGTTTGCCTTAAAATTCATATGGAAAAGGGATTATGTTTTTTATTTAAAATAGTGTTCTCGGTTAGAATTTTTTGTTTTTTTTTTTTAAAGTGAACACTCATGACATGCGAAAACACATTGCAAGGTTCACTATTATTTTGCAACCTGTGAATGCGTGTTTTGACTAGGAGTTTGTCTTGCAAGTATTTTCCATTGGTATTTCTCACCTACATTTTTGACATTAAAAATTTAAGTTTTATCCATTGGCCACTCATTTTAGACATGGTATTGTAAATGTGGAAGCTCTTCGTAGACATGTTGCTACTATCGAAGCTCTTTGTAGACATGTTGCTACTATGGAAGCTCTTTGTAGACATGTTGCTACTGTGGAAGCTCATTGATAAAGTTTGGCACTAGTATGGAAGCTTAGCACTACTATGTAAGATTCATAATCTATCATAGTATTCATTCTTCCCTTCCACATTATCTCATAATATAATCCTATGGACCTATTATGTGTTCACTAATCAAGGAGAGAGGGCACAAATTTTGTGTTCATTGATTGAGGAAAGAGAGGACGTGAATTTTAAGTTTACTAATCAAGGGAAGAAAGGGCATGACTATAAGAGGAAAAGGTTGGAAACAATCTATGTTTTCCTTTTCCTTTTGTTTTTCCTTGCCTAGTTTGTCTTTGTTTGTTTTTTGACGTTTTTTTCTTTCTTGCTTAGTTTGTATTTTTTTATTTGGTTGTCATAAATGCTACCATGATATTCTTGGATTTTTTTTAATTTAGTGGTGGTGACATTGATGGCCTTCTTCTTAGAAATGTCAATAATCACTAAATTGAATCCAAGAGAAAGGATGGGATATTTTTCATAAAATAGAACTCATCAATAAGTTTATATATAAATATAAAATTAGTCAACATATAATGCATCTAAAAATAATGGATACCCCTAATTTTCCAACACCTAGAGGGAATATAAACAATAGATATATAATCATGTAGAAAATGGTGTTTATTTACTCGACTCATAAATGGTTGGAGCACACTCTTGGATGATCAAGGGTATCCTCATGATATTGGTGAGAGTGTGGAGGGCATGGAATCATCCTTGTAATATAAAATGATGAAGATTTCATTGAAAACATGGCTCCCATGTAAATGGAAACATCTAATTGAATTTTGATATTACAAAAAAGAACTTAATTTCACTATTGTCGGGCTCATCTCCACCACCTAGAGAGAATATAGAGAAGAAATCATATAATCATGCAAAATATGGTGTTCTAATTTTTCTAATAGTGGGAGCACATTCTCAAGTGATCAAGGGTTATCCCTATGATGCTAGTTATGTTGCCAGAAACACAATGACAAGGTCATGTTTCACATTGTCATGGGCACCATTTCCATTATAAGTGATCATTTTTAAACCTATCCTACCATTTCTCGTCATTCTTAATGTTTCCTTTTAAAGTTTTCCTCTTTCCACAAAATTCTTTCCTTCAATTAAGTTTTTATATTTTCAATTTTTTTATAAATTATAATTAAAATTAAAATATATATTAAAAAAAAAAATTAATTTAAATAATTATCTTAAATTTAAATATATTTTTTTATTTTTATACATTTTATAAATTATAAAGTATATAATTATTTTTTAAAATTAATTTTGGAAGTCAATTTAAATTTAAATACTACTACAAAGACATGTAGCCTTTACAAAACTACCAAAAGGCAAAGATAGAACTTATGATTATTAGGTGCTTCGCTTACTCCCATACGTTCTACAATTTTAAAAAAAAAAGGAAAATGATGAGTTTATATGCTAAATAGATGCCAAACTACAAATAATAAAAATGAATATCCTTCAAAGCTACTTTCTAATTTAAAGAGAAGCATTAGCATTATTATGTCTCGTGACTACTTTTCAATGCTCATTTTTAAAAGAAAAATTTGAGAATCCATTTTACTAATAAGGTTATTCCCTTGATTTAAGATATTTTAGATCTAAACTCTCCAAATGTTTAGGCTTAATACATATTTCCTAGAAAAATGCATGTCTTCTCTTGGAAAACTTACCATCAAGCCACAAAGAATCTCTAACAACCTTGTGATAGTAATCACAGTGATAAGTTTTGTATAAAGGCTATTGGTGGATCATTACTTATAAGTATGTTACAAGGTTTGCCAATTTTAATCTATGAAGTTTGAAATTTGGAAAACTTCAAGAAAATATAAAAAAAACATTCTTGTTTGCCTTAAAATTCATATAGAAAAGGGATTAGGGTTTTTTATTTAAATATATATTTTAAAATAATGTTTTCAAATAGATTTTTTTGGATTTTTTCTTATAAAATGAACACTCATAATGTATGTGAAAACACATTGCAAGCTTCACTATTATTTCACATACCTGTGAATGTTTGTTTTGAATTTTAGGAGTTTGTCTTATAAATCTTCACCATTGTCATTTGGCATCTACATTTTTGACATTAAAAAATTAAGTGGTGTTCATTGGCCACTCATTGTAGACATGGTATTCTTAATGGTGGAAGCTCTTTGTAAACATGGTGCTACTATGGAAGCTCATTGGTAAAGTTTGACACTTTTGTGAAAGATTAGTACTATTATGTAAGATTCACAATTTATCATAGTATTCATTCTACCCCTCCACATTTGCTCATAATAGAAACCTATGGACCTATTATGCAAGAAGAGAGGGCACAACTTGTGTGTTCATTGATTGAGGAAAGAGAGGGCACAACTTGTGTGTTCATAGATCGAGGAAAGATAGGGCATGAGTTCTATGTTTATTGATCTAGGGAAGAAAGTGCATGAATACGAGAGGCAAAGGTTGGCTACAATCCATATTTTCCTTTTCCTTTTTTTTCTTGTCTATTTTGTCTTTGTTTATTTTTTAGGTTTCATTCTTTCTTTTTTTCTTTCTTGTCTAGTTTGTCTTTGTTTATTTGGTTGTCACAAATTTGCTACTATGGGATTCTTGGTTTTTTCAAAATTTAGTGGCAGTGACACTGGTGACCTTCTCATTAGAAATGTCAACAATCACTAAAGGGAATCCAAGAGAAAGGAAGGTATTTTCTTTAATAAAATAAAACTCATCAATAAACTTATATATAAATATAAAATTAGTCAACAAATAGGGAATCTAAAATAACGGACACCCCTCATTTTCCAGCACCTAGAGAGAATATAAACAACACATATATAATCATGTAAAATATGGTGTTTAAACTTGAATCATAAATAGTTGGAGCACACTCTTGGATGATAAAAGGGCTATCCTCATGATATTGGTGAGAGTATGGAGGGCATCAAATAATCTAGATGTAATATAAAAAGTTGAAGACTCCATTAAAAATGATTCCCATGTAAATGGAAACATCTAATCAAATATTGATATTGCAGAAAAAAGAACTCCATTTCTCTATTTCCCCTCATTCTCCACCACCTAGAGAGAATATAGACAAGAAATCATATAATCATGTAGAATATGGTATTTTGATTCGTCTCATAAATAGTGGGAGCACACTCTTACTAAATCACTTGGGTTATCCCTATGATGCTAGCTATGTTACTAGAAACACAACAACAAGACCTTGTTTCACATTTTAATGCTTGCAAAATATCATTTCCATTGTAAGTGGCCATTTTTAAGCCTATCCTACCATTTCTGGTCATTGTCAAAAATTTATATTTTTAATGAATGATTCATTTTAAAGTTTCCCTTCTTCCACGAAATTATTTCCCTACTTTAAGTTTTTATATTTTTATCTTCATTATAAATTATAATTAAAGTTAAAATATATTAAAAAATTATAATTTTGTTTTTTCAAATTAATTTAAAAAATTACCTTAGATTTAAATGTTTATTTTTACTTTTATATTCATAGATCTAATAAATTATAGTTAAAGTTAAAATATATAAAAATATATATATATTTTTAAATTAATTTTGAAAGTTGCTTTAAATTTAAATATACATTTTTATTTTTATATTTATAAATATTATTATTGGAAATAATTATGTGTTTTTTTAATTGAAATTTATATTAAATTAATTTAATACAATATAGAATATTTTTTATTATTTTTTTATTCCACAAACTTCTTACATACATACTTATTTATGTGGGATACAACTTTTATGAAATGTATGTATATAAAATCGTTTTTTTATAATCATCAAGTTGTCATTGCCATTACAATTTCCATTTCTCATAATCATCACTGTCATTACAATTTATATTTCTCATAATCATCGCGTTGTCATTTCCATTTCTCACAATCATCACGTTATGATTACCCTTACAAATTTAATTTCTCATTTCTGATAACATAAAATGTTTGTGAGAATATGATGATGGATGCAAATGAAGACATCTAATCCAATCTCATACAAAGAAAAGAATTTCACAAAACACACTTGAGAGAACCCTATGATCAGCTAGAGCATGGTATGCAATGAAGTTTGCAAAGAAATCCTTTCACCTTTGCAAGGTTTGACATCTGAAATACCCTATCATTCCTTTGTGGTAATAGGGAATGTGGCTCACTTTCTTGAAACAACAGGCAAAAAGCTAAACATCTGTAATGCATGTAAAGAAGTGTTCATGCACAGTATAGGGTTTTGGTAGAGAATTGAAAACCAGTGGAACAACAGATTTGTGAGCATCAAATCCTGTTACAAATGCCTCATGAAACCCAAATGATTTTGTTTGAAAAATTAGGTGGAATTGAAGACATTCTTCTACATGGCCTCATTAAATGATATGAAATGTATGTTTCACTCTCTATACAATTGTGAATGGCAAAGGTTTCGACCACAAAAGACTACCAACACCATCAGGAGCAAAGGATTGAGAGATGTTGATCAGTATTTGTGGATTCAACTGGTAGCCTATCTGCAAAACATTCATCAAATGGAAACTGATATAAGGCTCCTTCATATGCTTACCTTAACCTATTTCTCTATGACTGTTGATATTTTTTAGCTTTTTGGGTTGAATACAATAAAAGCCAAGCGGTGTAAGAGTTTCAAATCAGAAAACTCTGCATTTTCCAGTTCTGTTGGTAAGCTAGCAGAAGACATTTGATAAGTATTAAGGATAAAAGTTGAAATGTATTATAATCGTTTTCATGGGACACCCAACTTCTTGTCAAGTATCATGATATTTCAGAACTTTTAGCAGCTTTCATAGTTCATAATCTGTTTTCTCTGGTTTGTTGGTCTTAATAGAGATAGAATTTGTTTTTTAGTTAGGAGGTGTTTAATGGACTGTTAAATATTTTTTGTTCTCATGTTTCATGTTGATGTTCCATTTGAATTTTAGGAGAGTGATTTTTTTCGATCTATATTTTTTAAAATATGTGTAATATTTTTTTATAAGCGATTAACAAGAAAGAAAGAAATATTGTAACTTGCATCTATTGTACTAAAAGAAATTGTTATTAGAGAGCTACTTTTATACAAATATCAGAAAGCAAATTTGACTGTATTTATTAATTAATTGAAAATATAAAAACACATTGCATTCTGATTTTTAATTAATTAATAAATATTGTTAAATGTACATTCTGATGTCTGGATAATCAGTACACCACTGAAATGTGAACAAAATGTATAAATAAAATGAACGAATCGAAGAATTTTAATGACGTCTATGAAATCAACAATTTAACTTCTATGAAATCAACAATTTATAAGATCAAAAGTCTATAAATAAAATGAACGAATGAAAGAATTTAATGACGTCCACGAAACCAACAATTTATGAGACCAAAAATCGCATCTTTAACGTATTTTCAAAGGATACCAAGAACAGAGGGTACCTGGACACCAAGCACAGAGGGAGTAGCATTGATGGTAGCAGATTTGTCAAGTGCAATGGTGGCCTTTTCAACAGCTATTTCTGACAAGGGATGATCACTGAGGGGCCTCCCATATCCATCATTATAATTATTAGCCCCTGCCTCTGAGCACAAGAAGAAGAAGAAGAGCATTGTTCCCACCATTTTTCCCATTTTGCAGGTCCCCTCCATGTGTATTTGTCCTCGCTAATTGCAAACAGTTGTTAGAGCTACAATTCCATACATAAATCCTTCATTTCCAAGCTTTTGCAAAGATTATCTCACCTCACAAGGATAGCTGTGAATTTGTAGCTTCCCAACGCATTTGGTTGTTTGACATTCCATTCCTAGTTCTTTTGTTACTTCTCTACGTTTATATTTGTTTATTTGTTCTTGTTTTATTCACTGCTGGTCTGCACATCTGCCTTCCAATTTCACCATTGAACAGAGACATTCAGTGGATTACATCAACTGTACTTTATAATATATTATGAGGTTAAATGAGAATTGAGTTTCATCTTTTTATTAAATTTAGATTATTTTTATTTGATTGAGATAATTTATTCAAAATTTTAGAAATTTATTTAAATAAATGATTTGTTTTGAAAGTGTTTTTTTGACTACACGTTTTGAATAAGGGAATACATTGAATGAAACTCATCTAATTATGCTTTCAAACTTAGAAATTTACTTAAATAAATAATATTTTGGAAGTGTTATTTTGACTACATGCCTTGAACAAAGGAATACAATGAATGAAAGTCATCTAATATAGTTTGAAAGTATAATTAGATGACATTCATTCATTGTATTTCCTTTTATTCAAGACATGTCGTCAAAAGAACACTTCCAAAACAAATTGTTTATTTGATTAAGTAAATTTCTAAGGTTTTGAGTAAGTTGTCTCAATCAAATAAAAATAATCTAAGTTTAAGCCAATAGAATAGTGAGTTCTCATTAACCTTAAAATATGTTACAAGTATAGTTGATTTAATCAATGAATGTCTCATGCAAATGGAGATGAGGTTAACAAATATAGATGTAGTTGTTTTTACTATTCCTTGCAATTTAGGGAAACATATGACAATTGCTTGTACTATTTCTTTTAGTTTTTGGGAAACATATGGCTGAATTTTTTAAGTGTATAATTTTCTATTAAATTAGTTTACTTTAGTTCAAGAATAAGAATTTTAGTTTAGAGTGAATAGGGGTTGGAATTAAAGATCAATGTTTAACCAAAACTGTGATATGATATTACAATTTTTTCCCTTATTTTTCTCATATTTCTTTGTAAATTTTACTTTTAAAAAATTATATGAATGTATATCTAAATAAAAATAAAAAGATTTATACATAAGGAGAAATAATTTAAAATTACAGAATCACTAATTTAAAAAAGGTGTTTAATTTTTTTAAATATTTATTATTTTGATAAGATAAAGCGGGAAAGGCCTAAACCCATTACAAAACAGCCATAGAGGCAAAAAAGAGGAGTCTCACAAGAAGTGAGACAACAAAAAAAACAAAAAAAAAACACTAAACAAAAATACCAACAACCAAAAAACACTCTAATAGGACTGACTTGAGACCGACAACCTAAGTAGATCAATTACTAGTCTCCAAGGAGATGAAGGCCTTTGATGGCCTGCCACTCCTTGGTTAGAAATTCCAACTTGTCATGGAAGGACAAATTGTTGGGACTATTTTTAACATTTTTTCCAGGGTGGCAAGCTAGGCATACTCTTTTGATTTTATTTTCTTACTGGAGATAGAAGGGGAAGCGATAGAGGGTTCATCCCTTTCCCTCTTAGCACGACTATTAATGCTTTTTGACAGACTTGAATGATCATCGTCATATTCTTGACAATCTCCCTATTGTAATCAATGATTTTCTCACAAATTAAATAATATTTTGTCTTGGTTGCCTTGAAGGTTGTCAACCACCTTTTCCAAATTCAAATGATCCTCAATTGACCTGATAGCCTCATTTAAGCTCTTGAAATCCTTCTCCAGCACAACCCTATTATCGAAAGTAGTAGCCTAGTTTTTCATCGAATCCTTGTGCTCCTCATCTACCTCCTCTCTAGGCCAATTTGAAACCTTTCTCATAGCAATAGCCTCTAGAGTTTATATCTTTTTCTTGGTCGTAAGTAGTTGTCCAAGTTGTCATTTGAGAATGTCATTTTGGATGTTGGTAGTCTTACAAAGGCCATTGAATTTTTCACAAAGAGTAACACAATTCTTGCAAGAAGGGGTTTATGAAAGGCTGAGGAAGCTTCAGTCATGTTTTGAGGAGACAAAGAAAGGAGAGTTGACAGGGGAGTTCTCAAGAGTGACATCAGGGGAAGGGGACCAAGTAAACCCATAATCATCATCAAAGAAATCTGAGGGGTTTCCACAAAAAAAAACTTTTTTTCTTGAGGAAACAAGGGAATCAATATCTAGAGCTTTATCTTTAGAGGAGTGAGGGGGGTTGGATTGGGTTTCCCTACTCAAGAGGAGGGGCTATTTTTAACAACAGAGGAAGGAGTGCCAAATTTTTAATAATGTTGTCATAATTCATTTCCACATGGATGAGGGAGGGATTAGCAATGCGTAGGAGTGAGGAGACAACCACGGTGAGGGCCAGATTAAACCAGTGGAGGTTGTAAATTAAGTTGTGGTGGAGAGGTAGGGACTTACTTTTTTTAAGCATAGCTATTACAAATTGCTCCAAAGAAGAATGAATCCAGAATATGAAATTCATTTTCACCTTATACCTAGAATGATTAAGCATAGGAAAAAGTTGTGAATTAAACCTTTTGTATCAACCCTCAAGAATTGCATACCTCATAAGCACTTCCACAATTTTCTTCAAAACCCCCGAGAGGTCTTGTTACACCCCAATTGTGTATATACTGTTTACTATTACTATGTAGAGTAAATGTGAACATAATTTGAATTTTGAATGGGAATAAATTGTGCTTTCACTTTGTTATCAATGAATTATGAATGAATGTTGTTTCATTTAAATGATATGTGAAAAAATGCATATATGTGAAATGAATGGTTATTGAATTATGTATTCTAACTATGGAGATATATTATGTGTAATGCATATTTTGTTGAACAAATGACTACCGTGGGAATGTGTTAGTTGATGTACGTTTATGTTCAATTCCTCCAGGTGCGAGGGGAAGTATCACTCAGGAGAAGATCTTGGTCAGGTAACCATTAACTTAACCTATTTGAGATTACATACACAGTCACAATAGAATGGTTGAGTCAAGTTATTATGTCGGGAAATGGTAAGCCATCCTTAGTATGAATATTTGCATTAGTAAGAGTCATGATTACTGTTGAATGCATGCTTGGATGATGTTATATGTTTAGAGCTTATGAGTTCTTCCTTATATTACTATGTTTGTATTGATGAGTTGAACACATGTAGAGTGTATGTATATGTATGTCGAAGATAGTCCATACACATGAAGGAACGCATACATGAGATTAGATAGGTAGACGTACCTATACATGCTTATGAATGAGTTGCTTGTGAGCATGGAGCTATCGAATAGACAATACGACATGAATTTGTATATGTATAAATACATCACACGTTTGATCCCTATCAACACAATAGTAATTGTGTATGTGCTTGGTGTACAATCGAATGTGTGTGTATACATATATATATGTATGTATATATGATATATGCATATATCCATATGTATACATGTATCGATACACATGTATGTTTGGTGAACGGACATGCCCATATGAATGTATCAATATATGTACATATACGTATACATGTACATAGAGGAATCTATATATGTACACAATCGATATAATTATTATTACTATGTGAGTGTTAACCTGTTTGTATTCATTCATATATTGAATGTATACATACTCTAGTGATATGAGATATATATTTATACATATATATGTGGGATATTATTGATATACATATATATATGGATATGTACATATATCAATATATATTTATATATAAATATATGTTTAGAGATCAATTAACATGTGTAATGCTTAGAGGCTGACTTATATATTCAACATGGAAGCCGATTTATATACTTAACATAGGCTGAATAGTATATAACATATACAAAGCTTTTAAGGGCCAAATATAACATATATTGGCATCAACTAAAGGTCAAATGACATGCTATGTATTACGCACCAACAAGGTCGATATGGTGAATGCACCATAGTCAATACTATAGAAATGGATCTATAATATCTAATCATCAAATTACTTAGCTGAGAACACATAAAGCGATAGAATGTAAACCACCTCATTAGTATTATTGAATGTTGGAGAATAGGGAAAGTAAACAATGATGCAAGAATTAGTCAAAGCACTATTTATGCACTAAAAGAAACTTATATTTCCTCTGTACTCAGCAAAACCATGACTAGGTCGACATAGCAAGGTGTTGCCTATTAACAATAGATTAAATCAATGTGAATAACCGTGCCAATATTAATAGGAAGAGGCTGCATACTCAACGCCATATTATGAAGTTCTATTTCTTGTAGAAGACCATTTTGGAAACAATTCGATTGTCATCATTTTTAATCATGCGTGGATTGAAATAGTCTTAAACTATTATCAACTATAGAGGTCAATCTATGGAATTTTATGTTGAGTATACTCTTTTCTTATTCGCCACCTTTTAGCTAAGTTGAGTGGGTCGATTTGCATGGAATAAGCTATCATTTTGCATGTCACTTTTGTACGTTGCAATATCTCCTTTTTATGTATAAATAGAGAGGTAGAGCTATCATTTGGACACACTTCTCTCTTCTGCAACCTTATTCTGCTATTTTACTCTATTGCATTATTCTGTGAGAGATGAGAGTTGTTTGTGAGATCCTTGAGCATTTGAGAGGTGTTATATTATGAGATTTTTATTAGTAAGAGTATTTTATCAACTTTTGAGAAGGAGTCTTGCTTAGTGGGAATTAGAGAAGCTTGTAATTTGTTGTTGGAGGTTGTGCAACCAGTCAAGTCAAGTGGTTAAGCGTCATACATGCATGGGGATCTCATCTTATCTATTTTATCTTTATTTTCAAAGGATTCAGAATTGAATGCATTATTTTTCTCCATGAGATTACTTGCATTAGGAAAAAATAACAATTGCTTTGGAAAGGAAAATAATGCTATTTAATGCTTGTTTGTAAGGTGATTATATTTATCTATAATAGGAGAGAGTATTGTCATTAGTATTATGATACTAGGGATCATTAAACAAAGAATAGCGTAAGGGTTGTTCATAGCTTCAATTATTTAATTATATTAGTTAGCTAGAGAGTTACTCCTAGGATTGATTGTCCATTTAAGGTAGGGAACTTGTATATATGATTTATGAATGGAATTATCATAGAGTTTGTGGGAAAGGGAATAGGATGTTTCTAGGGTTAAATATTACCCATAGTAGGAAATACTTATGCATAGAATATAGTGGCCTAAAGTCAAATCGAGCTTTAGTAGTGTATGTGAGTAGGATGACCATCACTCAAAGTACTGAGTGAGAACACTTTGGCCAAAGTAGTGTGATTGTCTTTGGCTCCACTGTCAATTCACTGTGATCCATTTATTTGCATGCTAGTCCTAGATTGTGGGTTTACAAGTTCTAGTCTTGTAGGGCACATCACTAAGCTCAGTTGGTTGTCATTACGAGGTTACTCCACCAATCTCTTCATCGAAGGGTAGGGCCATCTATCGAACGATAGATGTGCAGGGGACCACATATGAGTTTGTGGTTGGCGAAAAAGTGCTTGAGTGATACTTCTCCTCCTCAGTAGGCGACAAAAAGACTAAGATTTGAAAGGAGGATCCTGACCATCTATATATATTGTTTGAAGCTCAGTTGAGCTATGCATGTACTTTGTACACACTCTTTGAATTATTGTAATTGTGGAAATTATTACTTTGGAATGAAATCAATGTTGATTATTTCTATGTCATCTATGTTTATTATTCTCAATAAAGAATTTTTTTTTTTTATTGCAATGGTTAAGTTACATAGTTTATGTACTCACAAAATGAAAACTTAGGAAATTTTACTTCAGTGAAGGGTTGACATGTTATAGGTCCTCTTGGTTAAACCCATTCTATAGACAATTGATCTTTTCACCCCTCTTCAAGAATTTTTCTATGTCTTTCTAGTAGTTCTCCTTAGGTTTTTTGGGGAATTTGGCACCTTCAAGGGAAAGACCAATAGCAGCCAAAATAAGCTCAACAATAACCAAAAACGAGAGGCCCTTGACATCAACTAAGTTGTCCTTCTAAGAATTAGAAAACTCAATTGAAAGGGCAGGTTCATGGCCTTTCATCACCTCAATCTAGGGGGAAAGATTGCCCTTCTGAAGAATAGACCAGACTTCCTATTCATTCTTCAAAATCTCATAATTGTTTGGATCCTCCTAGGCTAGTTCACCACTCAATTTGCTTTGCTCAAAACTCATCATATCATAACATTATTCATCAATGAGATCTCAAAGAGACCAATTGGGAGTGGCTTCCCCATGCAATATCATGATTGCATTTTTAGGCTCACCTTCAATAATCACTTTAGATAATCCTTTTTTGTTTAGTCAGTTGGATATCATGGTAAGCGACAACCGCCTTAAAATAAAGTTTGATGATTGGATGCCCAGGTTGATTGTATAAGCAAAGATCATCGAGCCCCTTTGATCCCTTAGTAGACCACCCTCACCTGCCTAACCCAGATTCCCTTTTGTTGATTATATGGGATTATATTCTAAATGGTAAAATGATATGTTAATCTCATTGGACTTATGTTCTTAGATGTAAGATTTTCCAATTTCATATAAACACTAATTTCAATTTTGCCTAAAGGAGTAGCTAAAATTGGTTTGTGAAAATATAAAAACTAAAATAAAAAATAAGGAATATAAAGTAAGAGTACAATCCAAAAACTACAAAAGAGAACAAAAATAACTAAGCAAGAGAAAATATATGAAAAAAAATCATAGCCTTCAATGCCTCATAAGTCTTGTCACATCTATAAATCTATGATGAGGTCACTTTGTACTCATATTGCAAGGTCCAACCATTTTGTGACTCTATTATGCTCTTATTTATTATGATTCATAAGTTGTAGAATGTTTTAGGACCTCCCGGTTAGATAGTTTATGTGTTTTAGTTCATTAACGTTATTTCTATGTGATGTTTGAGATGGTAGATATAGATGTGGTATGTTAGATCCTAATTTATGACTTTGCAAATGTCATATTATCATTTTTGGTTATTTATGCTCGCATGTTGCCAGGATATGTGTGTATCACATGGACTTGCTATTACATGAATTTCAGAATTCATTTTTATGATGTGTTTTATTAGAGAAACTATATTGAGTTAGATTTATGAATATCTAAAATAGTAGGGATGTGTGTGTTGTGTGTTTGAGTGTATTTCTTATTGGCTTGATTATCATTGCTTTAGCTATTATTATTTGATGTGGTTTGATATGTTCAAAGAGTGTACAAGATACAAAGATAACTCATCAAAGGCTAATTTAGATAGTTGTAACATGGATGTTTGTTAATTGTCTTAATCTACTTGTGGGATGATTAAGATATCCTTTTGTGCACACCAATATTACCACAACACTCACTTTTATGAGACGGATAAATTGTGATTAACCCACGAATCTATGCATGACGTCTAAGATTTAATATTTGATATCTTGATTGACTTCAAGTATTAAGAAATTATTTGTATTAATATACATTTTTTTCAATGTTTAAAAATTCATTTAAAAGAGATTGGGAAAATATGTGAGAAATGACATCTTTTACACTTTTTAAATATACGTTTTAGTAAAATTTGAATTTTGAGTTGACATGTGTTGCACTATGTTGTCATCAGTGTTGTCATTGATGTCAACCTCTGGTGTGGATATATTGATAAGGTGTGTAGGGTAGTGAGCAGGTGTTGTAGATGAAACAGGGTTACTTGGTTTCTGAGTGCTTTTGAGGAAATTTGCATAAAGATTGTACAAGGTGACTAGGAAGAGTTATGTATTTTGCTCATTATTTCTTCATTCTTGAAGATGTGTTTGTGCAGTTTGAAAGTGATGATCAGAGGTCTTCAAAGGTGTTATATCCAGAGTTTCAAGTTTTGAATCATGCGGTAGTAGAAGATATGTTTGACAATGTGTTGGACTATCTCTAGCTTGTGAAGAGGGCTATCTAGGAGAAATGGAACTGCTCCACATTTCTCCATGCTAAAGTTTCTTGTCTTGTGGATCTGGGAATGTGCTAATATTTCTTGCACCTACCTTCCCTTGGTTTTTTTAGTGTTCATCTATCCTGCAAGCTTAGTTCATGAGTTGTATCTCGATGGTAGTTTGATTGGTTGCACAGGATGATAGCATTCTTTGTTTCATGTGTTTGCGCCAGTTTTTGTGAATATTCTATCGATGTTGGAATATTCTAGGATGTTGTGTAATGTTTCTGCATAGTTCATAAGATGTTTTCAGCCTTGGTGAAGTGTGAATTTGGTTGCTTGATAGTATTAATGTTAGTTTGTCCAACCTGGTGTGTTAGCATTATTTACGAATGATCTTTGTGGTTTTTGGAAGCTTGGTGTAGCATGTTGGTGTAGATTTGGGTCTTGGTTAACTCTTGATGTGGTCTACCCTCACTTCTTTCCACCACGGAGGTGTTTGGTGCTGACCTATTTAGTGGCTAAACATTTCAAGTGCATATGCTTCATTGAAGTAGAGAAGGTTATTCGAGGTTATGAAATATATATATGCAAGTTCAAAATGTTGGTGAAGTGTGTGGCAAGTAATGATGCATGTTTGATCATGTGTTGAGATCTAAGTGTGAGCAAGAATGCCTAAGACTATCGAAAGTAGTGAGTAGAAAGTGTCTACAGTTAGTGTGCCAAAAGTCACTAGAGGTAGTGATCCGAAGGTTATGGATGGTAGAGAGACATTGTGGTGGTTTCTCAATTTTCTCTGAGGTAGTGAACCTCCTTGTAACTATTTCTTTGTAATTCGAAAGAAGTGATCTTCTTGGGCAGTGAGCCCTTCAGGTAGTGAGACTCTTGTAATCAGTTTTGGTTTTCATCTAGTGATTTAATCCTCACTATGGTTTTTCCCTTATAGGGTTTTCCACATAAAAATATGGTGTTCTATTGTGAATTATTATGGATGTGTTCCAGTTTCATTTGTCTACTTTCATACTAATGCTTAATAAGTTTTTGAAGGTTTTAATACACAATTGATTCACCCCCCTCTCATTTTTCATGTGTGTCTAGCAATTGGTATTAGAGCAAAGGTTCCTTGGAATAAGTTTACCGCTTGAGGTAGATCCAGATGGCACATAGGAATGGTGTCAAAGCTCCTATGTTTGATGGAATAAATTATACTTTTTGGAAGGCCAGGATGGAAGCCTTTCTCACCACATTAGGTTTTGTTGTATGGAAATCAGTTGAAAATGGATATATTATGCCTAATACTCCTTCAACAATTCAAGATGATATAAAGGAGTATGATAATAATGGAAAAGCGAGGAATGCTATTTTGAGTAGGCTTTTGGATTCAAAACTTGTGAAGGTGATAAGCAAGAAAAATGCTTAACGGTTCTGCGAGAAGCTGAAAAGAATTTATGAAGGAGATGATAAGGTCAATCAAGCAAATATGTAGAATATCAAGGCCAATTTTGAAATGCTAAGGATGTTAGAGGATGAAGATATTGCAGGCTACATGCACAAGGTGTATGAAATTGTCAATTCCATCAACGATCTTGGAGGAAAACTGGAGGAAAATGAATTGTGAAAAAGGTATTGAGATCCCTTCCTAAATCCTCTCTACAAACCTCATCCTAAATCCTATCTACAAGCCTCAAGGCCTTTTTTTAGTTTGAAGCTTCAAAGCTTCCATTGCTACGACACGTCACTTTATCATTACTTTTGTTTAGTTTTCTTGTCTTCCCATCCTTTTTCCATCAATCAAAGCACCCCAAGCTAGAGAGGAAAGAAGAGAATACATAAACTAAGCACCTTGAGGACATATATGCCAAATACATCCTCACTAAGCATCTTAATTTTTAATATCCAAGTGTGAGGCTTGATATTACTCATTCTAAACTATCAAATACATTTTCTTTGAAAAGTATTAAATTAGAATTGTAGATAGATTAATTATCTCCAATCTTTCCTAGGTTAGTAACATTTTATCACTATATTACATATTAAAATTTACTAGATAGAATTTATTTGTGTCATTTTTTATTAGGGTAAAAACAAGTTTTGATGGGACCCAAAACCCATTACATTGCGGTTTTGAAGTGACCCGCGACCCTATCCAAGAAGGACAAGCTGCAAAAAGGATAACCCATATACAAACAACAGCCACACAACCTCAACAACAATAAAACAGTAGAACTAACAAGTTGCACACATAAAGGCCAGGACCAAGACCCCTAAAACAATTACAAACAGGTTTTATCTGGGACCTTAAACCCTCAACCAAGTTTTTCTAGTACCAAGAACCCAAGGGAGAACCATTCGAAATAGCTCCCACTCCCAACACGTTGAACCCCGCTAAGACAAACCAGATAGAAGTCAACACCCTACTAGCAAAACTCCTTACCACCTCAATATGAAGGAGACCCACCTCCATAGGAGCTGAAGGGAATAGACCTCAAGCTGAACCAACCCAGTATTGTTCAACCTCCTCAGACAACACCTTCCATAATCTTAAGAAAAAACCATCTCCACCTCCATAGAAGATAGAACCACCTCAATAGGATTTTCTAAAGAAGAGAAAAGATGTTGAAACAAAAAAATATCCCATCCCAGCCAAGAACTCTCCACCTTAATATAAGAGATCAAGGCCAAGCCAACAAAAAGGGTAAGAGAGGCCCCCCTTCGCAGTCAAACCAGCATTAAGAGGGCACCTCCATGGGGCCAGTAAATAGAGCCACACAAATAATAACATGAAATAATAAACTTTTCACAAAAGAGAGAAAAGGGCCCACATTGTAGATCTCAAAGAAACACGAACAAGAGTCATGGAGAAAACCCACCATTCCCCACCATAATTCCAAACCCGCAAGTCTCTTCTGCAAAAATACAGGCATTCCTCCCACATAATAGGAGCCAAGGCACCAGGCAAAGGGGAGGCCTCCTCAGCGTATGCATTCCACTCCATTACAGGTAGACCCTCAAATGCATCCCAAAACCATAGATGCAACCTCACAAAGGAAGAAGAGCCCCAAAAGCCTGTTGACAGACCAAGAAGAGCAGAGACACATCAATAACAAGCCCCTTCCAACCTGACATACTAGTCCAGGTCTGATATTATGCCATCCAAATCCTCAAGCAATCCATCATCAAGAGCCCCATGCCCCACAACCAGCACAACAAAGGGACCCAAAAAAAGAAGGAACATGCAAGGACCACCACTAGGTAGAAGAAGACAGTCAACCAGACAAAAAAGAACACCCTTCAACCCTGCTATCCAGCCAGGTTCTGATACAAGCCATAAACTATCCACAGACCAAACCTAAAGTAGCCTAGGATCCTCCTCTCCAAAAAAATAAAGCCCCCCCATAGAAGCAAAGAAGCTCCCAGGAGGCCAGAGAAGACCAAGAAAAACTACATACAGAAAGTGAGGAGAGAGGGCACAGCAAAAAAAACCCCACATCCGACTCTTCTCACTCAACAAAGTCTAAAGACAAGCCATCAAACTCCTCAAATAAATTGTTCTCAATAAATCCTGACACAACCTCCAGCCCCACACATAGAGGTTCAAAGAGCTGCACCACATAAATGAGCCCCCATCCTGCACGCCACAAGGAAAGCCCCAGCCAGAAGCAATTATGAACACCCAAAGGGTAGGAAAAACATCTGCGCCCACTGCAGCTGCACAAAAGGCAGTCATCCCCATCCGAGTCCGGATCCTCTCCACTACCATTGTCGTCGTTCTCCTCCTGAGAGACTCCGCGCCCTCTCCCGCTCGTCATCATTAGTGAATTTATTTGTGTCGTTACATTAGATTATATTGTACATTTAGTTTCAATTTAGCATACTCACTCCAAACCTTTTTGAAAATTCCTCGCTAATAGGACAAGGCAACAAGTGATTAAGTCCTTGCTAACATATCCAAGGCAATCAATTGATCAAATCAACAATAAAACCAAAACATTTTCTTAAATTAAATTTAGAATCATTTTATTGCATTAGTTAATTAATTCATATTTCAATTTGGGAAAAAATATAAGACATGGAGTATTGTATATTCCATACAAATAGATTAAAACACTCAATTCATTTTTCCTCAAGAAAATAATAATGCAATCAAATTCCTTGCTAACAAGTCCAATAAAATCAACAATGAAACAATCAACTTGTGAACAAGACAAGTGAATCATGAGAAAAATAAACAAAAGCACAAACAAGCATCTAAAGCAAGACATACATCTTCCTTCTCTCTCCCACCATCAAGATCGTGCCCTAGAAACAAAGTGGACTAGGTAAGGTCCACTTCAATCGAGCTTGAAATTACTCAACCAAACCAAGAAACCTTTAACCCAAAACAAATTCAAGAGCTATCATATGCAATCAAATTCCTTGCTAACAAGTCCAATAAAATCAACAATGAAACAATCAACTTGTGAACAAGACAAGTGAATCGTGAGAAAAATAAACAAAAGCACAAACAAGCATCTAAGGCAAGACATACATCTTCCTTCCCTCTCCCACCATCAAGATCATGCCCTAGAAACAAAGTGGACTAGGTAAGGTCCACTTCAAACAAGCTTGAAATTACTCAACCAAACCAAGAAACCTTTAACCCAAAACAAATTCAAGAGCTATCATCTTACAACAATTCTAAGAATAAAGAAACAAGAGACAAGAGAACTAGTCATCTTTCTAAGATTGATTAAGATAGAAAACTATCATCTTAACACCTTTCTTGATAAATTTCAGCATTATCAAGTCTTAATACATGCTAACAACGCATAGAACAACACAAAAATTTCAATAACAAAACCTCTTCAATGGTATTCCAACCACTTTGTACCTCAACACAATCATTTTGCATTAAACACTCATTTCTCATTAACTGAGCAATAAATTTAGCATAGAACCACTTTACATGAAAATATTATTGACACTCATATGACTTCCCTTCCTTGTAAGAGGACACTCCTTCAAACACTCCCCCACTACATTGGCTTTTGCCACATGAGTAGGAGTGATCTAATCATACACAAGCTGCATAAGTGGAACGCGTGTGTTATCCTAGGTCCAACTCATACACAAATGATCGTGATTATATCTTGAGAAACACATTATCAAAGCATTAGCTTTGAAAGCTAGGCCTATGACATTGCTATGATTTACATAGATTAAATGCTAAGAGACTTGAGCCCACTAGTAGATTTTTTGAGGGAATCTTAATTGATCACTTATGTTTTCATAAGAATATTTTGTTATAAGAATTTCAATCTTGCATTTTTGAGTGGTTGAATTTGTGAGACTAGATGGATAGCTCAAGAGGAAGCATAGAGAAAGGTTATACAAAATCTAGCATGCCTATTAAAAAACCACTGACCAAATAATCAAGAGATACTAGAAGCATGGAAGGTAGAGATGGAGGCTTGAACAACATGTTTGATAATGCTAGAGCTACAATGTGGAGAGTTGGTAAAACTTCAAGAACTTAAAAACTTCAATGGTATTGGAGTTAGTAAGGTTACAAAGGAGTGGCTTGTGGTAGTATCTAGATATCTAAAAAAAATAGAAATATGTTTTAACTTGAAAGAAATATTTGGTATTTATTGTTTGGAAGGAGAATCTTACAAATGGTGGGACTAATTTAAAATAAATAACTATGATATTCCTCATGTTTCATGGTGGAAATTTGTGAATAATTCTAAACAAGATTATTTTAAAGTTAATAGGCTAAATGATTAGTATTCCTTTCAACAAGGATAATCTAAGTAGTAGAGTAAAGCTAAATTTTTTAGTTTTCTTGACCATGGTAAAAGTGAAGAAATGTAAATTAACAAATACATGCTTTAAAGGTTCTTGTTGGCAACCAAGAGGAAGAAACCTAAGATTTAGGTTTAAGCAATTATGGAAGCTACAACTACTAAGAAGAACAAAAATATGTTTATGCAAGCTAAATGAGGAGTTAAAAATTAGATTAATCATATAGTTAATCAAAAGGGTGCAAAACATAAAATGAAAGTTACCATAACTGAGATGACAAGTTTGTGGTGAAGATCACCTAATGAGAAAATTTTCCTTGAGTTGTTGATGGGTCCTGTTATCACAAGGATTAGCACCTGCATGCAAATTTGTAAAACTCTACAATCTCGTGTAACATTGGAGTACTTTCAGGTTGTGGGTATCCTATTCGAAAGTAAACCTCTGGATTCTAGGCCGGCTTCCTATATGGTTTTCTGATTATGGACTTAATAACTTGCTTGGAAAAGGGAAAAGACTGAAACTGATATGAAACTGGAAACTAAAATGTTGTGATTCACTGAAAAGAAAATGACTTACAGACCTAAACACAGCTAGGCTTCTCAAAAATTGTTAACACAACCTAATCTGGGCATTTCACTCACATAATTAATTCATTAAAAGGCTTTGTTGAATCTCTCTCTCACAAAGGAAAACAAGGTTTTCACAAATCAAAAGAAAAGATATACTTTATGAGCACAATTAATAACCTGTAACAAACTACCTTTTACGCACATGCAAAGGTAAGTCAGAGAAATTTAAAGGTTTCTAAACAAAACACAATAAACTTGCATCAAATCACTGTAACACAAAAGGCATCAGAAACTAAGAAGGGAAACATTCGTTTTCACAAAACACTTAGAAGGAAATTATGCAATAAACAATGTTCGATAACCCGTAGAACCTGCTGAATATATTAATCTATAAATGAAAATGAGTTACAGGAAATCCTCTTTGCAAAAGTTGCAAAGGTAAATGAAATCAAGAACTGGTGAAAAATGACTAAGTCATTTCACTTTATACAATAAGCCTCTCAAAGACATGGAAATGAAACTAAAAGTCAACTCTAAGTGTAAAAATCAATAACTCCAAAGTAATTCACGAGCAGAAGAGAAAATCCTCAAAAAAATGGCCCAAAACTGAAGCAAACTGAACTTTGTGCCTTGAAAACTCCACCTCTCCATGCGCATGATCAAGATATTTCGTGAACTAATGTAGAACTGGAAGAAGACTCCACTATTTTCTCTATCTTGCATGGTTGGATCTTTAGTTCACTTTATTTGATTTTTGCATGATCTTGATAAAAGAAGAATTGTTTGGTTAAATATTAAAGATAATCAATTTGATTATTTTAATATTTAATGTGTAATAATCTTCCCTTATCCATTACATATTAAATATCAAGGTAATTAACACCTTTAATATTTAATCTTACCATTAATTTTGTCAATAATCATGCAAAAATATAATTGAATTCCTCAACTATCATTTTAGACTTAAAAGATAGTATTGAACTTGACCTACAAGTTCATCTTCAAAGTAAATGGGTCCCTCTAAAATGATTAGGTCTTTTTGACTCATAAGTCATAGACCATAATAATATGAAAAGATTTCATATTTTAAAATGCAAGTCAAAAAAAATCCACCATCGAATTAGGGTAAGTAAATCTCAAAAAACCTAATCATTCAATTCACTCCACTTTTGACTTGCTTGGGAAGTTTTGAGACTCTGCTCTGTTCACTGGCCGCCATAAGGGTTTTTGAGTTTATCTAGGTGATTTCTTTGAAGATCTGTACAGGAAATGACATGGTAAGAGTCACCTCAGATGTAAATCTGGACAATTTCTCCGTTTTTGAAGCTTCCTTGCAATTCTGAGTTGCGGCCATTAGGTTTGAATTGGAGCTTTTTCTGAAGATATTGAAGAACATTTTTCCTTCGCAACAAGCTTGGGTAAGCCTCTTTCATTCTGATCTCTTCATTTTCTTGTATTTGAGACTTCTCTTTTGAAATTTCATTAAATGGGTTCGAACCCCAGGTCATGGCATGAGAAAATCTATAAAAAAAAATTCAAGCTTTCTCTTAAAGGTCACGGCTTCTTATCTTTATGGGTGACTTCAAAGGATTTTCTATTGTTGATCGAGGCTATCTCCTGTGTTGTATTTCCTTGTGGAGGTTGTGGTTGTTTGCTCATTATTTAGAAGAAAAAGAAACTCGTGCTTTCCGTATTTCTCTTTTCTTGTTGTATGTGGTGCTTTCCCATTTGCAGGTTTGTGATTTTATTTTCTTGAATAAACAATGGAACCTCTTCATCTTTGAGTGATGAAACTTGGTGCAATTTATTTATCATTTTCCTAGTTTAAAAAAAAAACCCATGGCCACGGCTGCTATATAGTTCTTGAGTCCTTTCTTCATGTGAACGAGCTAAAATCACCTGATATCATGTATTGGTTTGTATCACCGTTGGAGAGATATCTTACTATCATTTGATAAGGAATGACATGTAGGTCTGGTTATATTTTAAGATAGATAGGACTTTTTCATACCGTCCTCTGACCTTTTGACACATTGCTTATAAATTTCATTGGCCACAGCCTATTTCTTTCATGCTTACAACCATTAAAGAGATGTTCCTCTTTGGCTATACTCAAAACCCTCGACTGATCTGTGCTTTTGGTCTACAATTTTTTTTTTGAAATTCTTTTACACATTGTTACTTGTTTCTAACAATGATTGTTACCTCGGTGAATCCCTTAAACCTTTCTTAATCTTGATAGAGGACTGCCTCTATAGCTTTTATGGTTACCTTTTCATAATTATTCCTTATGGGTTGTTGTTGATAATCACTATGAAATGCAATCTTTGTATTTTATAATAGTCATGTACTTTTTTTAAGGAATAAATCATGTTTTTCCTAAATTTACTATTCATGCATATGATATCTCCTAGCTCTTTTGTATTTATGAGGTGATTGATTTATAGCTTGAAATAACTGCCAATCTGCTTTGAATGCTTCCTTGATAGTCTTTGACTCCCTTTTGATCACTTGTGCTATTTGGTCATCATCCTTGTAATCAACAAGACTCTGTCTCTTATGAAATTTATCATGATGCTTTCCTTTACTTATTAGAGGCCTGCCAGTATGCAGTGGTAACTGATAACAACTGAAATTTTATGTGTCCTCTACTTCATAAGTTAATATGAGACTTTCTTAATTCTATTCCATCATGCAACATGTAATATGCTTGACACATTCTTCCGCATGCTATTTATGTAATTGTTATTAGTTGGGCTCAACTCTTGTGGGAGCCACATTTTCCACCACTCATAACAATATTTGTTGGTTGAAATGACCTGATTGTACCTGTACCTGCACATTAAACAAACGATGTTAGATAAATCATTGAAGCTGAAAGCTTCCATTGAAATTTATGCCTTTTGAACAATGAAATCATCTAATGGATGTATGATTGGATGTGTGTTATATTTCTGTTGGTAATGTAGGCATGAGGCAAGATACAATTTTCATTTCTCTAACACCACCTTTCAACATACTTGCAGATGCTTTTGGAGCTTGGAGCTGGATCAATTCGGAGGCACAACAACTGAAGACTTCAAGTGTAACGACGATTCATCATTTTAGGCAATGACGAATCACCTTCTATCTTATTCCTATGTTATTTCCAGTTGTATGATATACAATATTTTCTTGTATTCACTATTTGATTTGAAAATCAAATGAAGCTACTCCCACGGTTTGTGTGGGACTTTGGTTTTTACAATATGAATAAAATAACATTTCTTATGCAAATTTATGATTTATGTTACAAAAATTTGCATAATAATATTGGAAATTCACAAGTAATCTGATTTTGGAATATAATTAATACTTAAATAGAATTTTTTTGGTACCTTTCTTTGATGAATGCAATTCAACTCTACCTGTTTTGAGTTGTAGCTAAAAATAAGTAACAGGTCCATTGATGGGTTGCCTATGAAAGGGGAAACCATAAATAAGTTGTGTATCTCTTTCCATATAGAATTTGGAATCATGTGGCCTCTTTGAATAATTTAAATTTAAATTCTATATTGTGTATTTATCATAAAAAAAATATTGTGAATGTAATAATGTCAATGTTGTGAATCTTGAGCTAATACTTTGGGATAAAATTAACTTCTTGATGTATGCACATACCTTTTTTGTCATATTTTGTCACTATATGTCAAGGCAATGCAAAGTATTAGAAGGGAAGATCTCATAGCCTGTAATTTTTATTTACATACTAATTATGCAAATAATGCTTATTAGATTGCTATGAAGGAATTATTATATGTAGATTTATAAATGCATACTAAGTAATTTATGAACTCTTTTTGTAACAAACCATATAACAAAGTAATAAGTATAAAACAAGCACGACAAAAAATGCATGCCTTATGATAAGTCATAAATTTTTTCTCTTTTCCTTGCTTAAGTTTCATACTTTTCATGATATTCTAATGATTTCAAAGAAATTACTTAAACCTTCCTACCTAATTAAAATATTAAGAATGGTATATATTATGTTGCTTAATGATTGTGTGAATATGTGAGTCTATGAAATTTAATAGATTTTTATGTTGATTAGGGTTTTTAATGATGAAGAGGTGCAATTCAATTAAACTAACCCTTGCAATGAAGGATATGTCAACCCGCAGAAAAGAATGTTTGTTAGCCCATAGCTAAAGGGGATGATCATCTACAACACATACATTCTTTCATAGCTAATGGAGGTAGTGGTCAAAGATTGTGGGAATGATTTATTTATATATCAAATTATTTTTATTAATGTTGCCACCAAATAAAAATAATCGTGGAGGAAAAAAGATATTTTTTATAATAGTGGTCATGGCTCATAAATATGTACGCCCTATTGAGCACATTTTTCAATTAGAACTATTTTCATGCAAAGTCTTGATGTGATTATAACACTGTCACCTTTGTGTGCTTAGTTTTATTATTGTTTAGAATAAGACTAAGTCTTGTTCCTATGTTTTTTGGGGGAGTTGACAATTGTTTACAAGTTATTTTCAATCTAGGAATAATTAAAATCTCAAGATCCTATAAATATGTTTGATCTTGTGAGAGGTTAAGGATACAACATCTTAGTATTCATAGAACTATATAAACATATTTATTATCAGTTGATACTTTGTTCTCAGTCATTTGTTTGAATTGCAATAAATAATAAATTAAGTCATTTTATATGAAGTTATGAGTTAAGGTTTAAGAGACATACCATGGGATTGTAACTACTTAAGCAAGGGCCACTTGAAGTAACTGCAATACTCCTTGTAACTTAGGTTATTTTTTACAATAGAATAATTTGCTAAGTTGTATTTCTTGGTTTAAAGTTAAATTGAACTGTTGAGTAAGGAATTAATTGTTATTTCAAATATTTCAAGTTGCAATGTGGTCGGGTCATTAATTACTATCTTCACTATTAGGATTAAGGTGACATCCACCTTGTAATCCTATGTCATGGTTCCAACATCCTTGGAAAGTGTTTCTAAGCACTTAGGGTGTATTGGGAAAATATTTTGTAATATTAATTCTCACCATTATTTGCAATATACTCATAAGGGGTGATGGGTCTACTAGCAGTGATAAAGGTGGGTTGTGGACATAAATATTTAATAATATTTTCCCTTCTTGTGGATGCCTAAAATGAGATAATAAAAGATAAAGGAAATAATAAATGAGATAATTTTGGGATTCTCCAAGTGGGTGCTTGGAAAGAGGCAACAAGTGTCACTTGGTTTCCCATCATTTATTACATTTAATGTAATGTTTATCTCTCATGCTTGGGTGCTCAAGTTGGAGGGAAAGTATTGGAGCCAAAATCAATATCCTTTTGCATTTCAAGGTGGTAGTCCAAAGGTTGGGGATGTTTGGAATGAAGGGTAATCTTTGGGTGTCATGTTTGGTGCATTAGATACCTTCACAAGTCTATAAATTCAGCCTCTTGGATGTAGAATTAGGGAGGAATAGTTGAATGTAGTGTTACTCTACAGGAACAAGGATAGGCTGAGGCATAAGGAGGTTGTTCATAGGTACAAGTGTTGCCATTGTGGAGGAAAAGAGGAGAATGGAAGTGGTTGTATTGTAATCTCATTTATTTGATGATAATGCATACTTGGCCTCTCTTCTTGGTGGATTTTTCCTGCAAGGGTTTCTCCATGTAAATCATGTGTTATGTGATTCTCTTGTGTTGTTGATATTGCCTCATTGCTGCTATCTTATGGTGATGATATTCTGTATTTATTGTTGTTATAAGTTCACACAAGGTAGTGTTTATAGGCATGTCACATGTTGGCTATTTTTGGAATCATAAAGAAGATCCATATCTAATCATGGTATTTCCATATTAAGGCAACTTAATTTTCAGATTTGCATATAAATTTCATATTTTCATGTTGTTTTAGTCCAAGCCTTGTGTCTCATCCATTGAAGTCATTTTTGGATAGAGATTGAATTACCTGTCAATCAATATTGAACCTACTTATTTCTCATCATTCACAAGAGTAGTTACTCGTAGCAATTATTATGGTCACTCATAGAGATTGTGATAGTTAGATTTACTTCTAGATAGAGTTATTTTAGTCAAGTTTGCTTTCAATTAAAGTTGATTTTGTTAAATCTTCTGTACACAATTGATTAGAATGCCTTATGATTCTTAGTTGCACATACAATGCCAACATCATCCAAGAAATTATAATTCTTTGGGTGATAATTTAAATGTTTAAGAGACATATCGTGGGATTGCAACTTATCAAACAAGGGCCACTTGAGGTAACTACAACACTCCTTTTAGCTCAGGTTATTAGTTACATTAGAATAATATGCTAATTTATATTCCTTGGTTTAAAGTTAAATTGAACTATTGAGTAAGGGATTAATCATTATTTCAGATACTTCAAGTAAGTTCCAGCATAGTCGAGTCATTAGTTACTATCTTCACAAGAGTATTTACCCATACAAATTATTATAGTCACATGTCGCAAGTGTTATTCAATTAGATTTACTTTTAGATAGAGTTACTTTAGTCAAGTTTTCTTTCAATTGATTTTTTTTTTGTTAACTCTTCTATACATAATTGATTAGGATGCCTTAGGATTCTTAGATAAACATACAATGCCAAAATAATCCAATAAATTGTGATTTCATGGTTGATAATTTAAATATCGTGTATCTAGGTTAGTAAATTACTCAATAAGGGATATGTTGATTTGTAGATTTGTATGCATTTTTTACATCAATTAATTGAGCATAGATGGAGCTAGACACTTTTCCCTTTTCTCTATATGATAAAAAAAATTCCCTTATGATTGTTTTTAGGGGAAACTTTTCTCTTCAATAATTCTATCCAACCCATTGAACCATCATCTACATATTAATTTGACAATGCAAGGAAAATAATTGATTAAAGGTGTCCAAAATTGAATACAAAATTGTATCACCTATACCTTATTCATCCATAATTTATATTGACAATTGAGAGTTCTTACCAATCTTGAAAGGAGATGGAATAGGGATCAAAAGACTTGTTGAGAAAGAGCCTCTAAAAAGAGACTTATAAGAAGAAAAAATAACCCAAAAAAGTTACTAGTGGGAGGTTCTTGGTTCATACAGAAATGATGACATTTCATATCTCATTTGACCCATCATTTACAACTAATCTAAGACATCCTAAATGGGTCACTTAAATGGCCAATAATGTAAAAAAACCATAAAATTCTAAGTCTAGGGTTACTAGCAATCTTGCATCACCAAACAATATTGTTATTTTAATTGGTTTATTTTCAATAAGGACTTAGAGGCTAGGAGGATAAATATTTTGATTTGCAACTTTGTAATTTCCCTTGGGATGAAATTGTAATTGTAATTTTGGTGGGAATTATGCATTTATGAATATTTTCTAAGGAAAATTTGGGAAAATACCCCTTTTGGGCATCTAAATACTTGGTGGGGACCATTTGGGGTGGATGTGCTTGCATGTTCAATTACATGCCTTGCATGTGATTGTATTTTTGTGCCACAATCTTTGCATGTTGTTGCATGACCGTATTTAGAGCCGTCAAGGCCACCAGGAGTCAAAGAAGGTATCTTGATTGACCAAGATGATTGGCCAAAAGTTAGGTGCCCATGTGAAGGTGGTGAAGGAAATGAACTATTTTATATTTATTTTCTTCTCTCCTCAAGTTGGGTGTTGAAATTCTTGGTGTTTTATGGAGGTTGTTTTGGGAAACCAATGGTGATTTATTCTCACACAATTTCTATATAATGATGCTTGCTCATTTGGACAAGGGTGTTTTTGGAGAGGTTGTGGTTGCATACCCAGATGTTTTCAGAATGATGCCAAAATGTTGAAGACATTATGTTGCATATTTATGTATGTATGAATCCCATATTGTAAGGAAGCCCATGAGCTTCAGTTTGGTGTAATCATTTTATGATTTAAGCAAATAAGAATGTTGCAGGTTTTCTTTCTTTAAATCTAAAATTTAATGGCATATTGCAACCATCTTGCAAGTCTCTTTATGTGTGTTTGATTTCAGATTTGTAAGGGTAGTCCCCTTCATCATTCTTCTTGAGAAATTTGTGTGTTTGTCAAAATTTCAGAGTTTCAAGGTTGTTCATACCTTCATGTCATCCCTACCAATCTTGATTCCATGCTCTAATCCTTCCAAAATCAGTTGTGTTGAGTTTTTTAGAGTCAAACTTTTGATCGATCCCTATTCAGGTACCTTTTCCATCCATCCCTAAAGTCCCAATAACCTTCCTTTTTTTGCAAAATTTTCCCAAGTTTTGTCAACCTTCTTGAGTTTTGGATCCCTCCATCCCCCATTGAACTTGTCATCCTAGCCATGCTTTCTTTGAAAGTATAAAATTTCAACATACCCTCAAGTCTTTCTGAAAATTCCTCTACATCTTTCAGACTTCAAAAGTTTCCCATCCCTTCTAACCTCAACATCTGATGTAGGAGCATCAAGAGTGAAGAGCAGCCCTGCACAACCAAAAAAATCATATGATTTATTTTATCTTCTTTCAATTTTTGTGTATTGTTGTTCTTGCAGGCATGTGATTTTTCTCCTTCTTCCTTTCTACAACTCTTTCAAATGGGACCCCTTCCCATTCATTATTGGTTAGCATGAAATTCAAATCATGTGCCAATGCATTTGGTGTAAATTCAAATTACACATGGGAAACAAAGTCCCACACCTGGGATGGGAGAATAATATTTTATTATTTTGTAACTCCCATGATTAAATACAAGAATGTGAATAATTTTTTGTCAGGTAGTGCCAGGCGCTTGGGAGTCGAGGTGTAGGAAGAAGCTAGTGGATGTCAATTTGGGAAAATAGTTTAAAAATTGCTAGGAGAACAATCAAGATGGTGAATGCATGATTCCCACACCCAAAAGAAAGTGGAGAGAGTTGTTGACTGGTAGATTTGGGTAGAGAAATCCCAATGCCTAGCCTTGGAGAGTTGTTGACTAGCAGATTTGGGTAGAGAAATCCCAATGCCTAGCCTCAAAGAGTTACTGGCAGTGGTGAATAGAGAAAGAGAATAGGAAAAAGCAAGCAAGAAGAGGAAGAATGTTTTTTGGGCACCCAAATCTCCATGTCCAAGAATTTGATAAGATGTTGTTGCTACCTGTGGATTGCATTTTTTGAAGAGTTAAAGTTGATTTTTGGTGTTTCTCCAAATTCTTTCCTGTAGAATTTTGCATAAAAACTTAGATTTTTTCTTGTAGATGCTTGTTGTTGTAGATGAAGCTTTCAAAATGAGATAGCATGTTTGATTTTTCATATTTGTAATGCTCCTGAATTTATATATTTGCAATTAAAAATCTTGTGTTGGTGTTATTTTAATATTACAATATAGTGTTAATTTTGTGAAGCCAAGGTTGCAACAATTGACAAACCCGCATGTTTCTCAATTTTTAATCTAGGAGGTTCTTATGTTGAGAAGAGTAATTTTAAAGCCTGAGAAAGATCAGCAATAAATGGTACAAAGAAGAAGCTTGTTCAAGACAATTTGCAAATCACAACGAAAATGTTGCACTGTAATTATGGACAGTGAAAGCATAGATAATTTTGTCTTCCAAGAGATGGTGGACAAGCTGAAGTTGGAAAGAACAAAGCACCCAAATCCATATCAAGTCACTTGGTTGCAACAAGAGCATCAACTTATGGTAAGTGAACAGTGTTTGGTGAATTTTCAAATTGGTAATTATAGGGATAAGATTGTATGTGATGTGATGCCACATTCTTTTGGGTAGGCCATGGTCGTATGACCAAAAGGCCATATATGATGGTGAAGAAAACACTTACACGATAACCAAAGATGCAAGAAAATATGTTATGACACCAATGAAAGAAAATTATAACTGGGCAATGATGCTAGAGTATGTATAATTCTAAGAAAACAATTTCTGAAGGAGATACAAGCGGAAGAGAGGTGTTATTCCTTGGTTTCTCATCCAAAATAAGTTGGGATAGTGAAAGAAGAGTAGGAAAAACTCATGGAGATCAAGGGTATGGTGAAGGATAGGGCACAAAAACCACTCCTTGGTAAGTTTTCAATTATTTTAGATGATATTTTGGATCATTTGAAACATGTTAAAAAAATTACAAGGGTTAGGAGAAGAGAAGTTGTTGGATAACTAAGAAATTTAGTTTTATGAAAGAGAAGTTACAAACAAACACAAGAGGCACAAAGAGCATGTTGATTTGAAAAGGAGAGAGAAAGAGTTTGAGGTGGGAGAGTTGGTCTTGGAACATCTATGGAAGGAGAGGTTTCCTCAAGGCACATACAACAAGCTGAAATGCAAAAGGATTGGACCATGTGAGGTACTCAAGCAATTTTTAGCTAATGCATATGAAATAGAATTGCCTCCAAGAATAAATATTTCACCCATTTTTAATGTAGCTGATCTTTATCATTTTTATGGAGATGAAACACATGAAAAGAAGAGTGATGTTTTAGATTTACAAAATTTGTAGTCATGGGAATAGAAAATTCAAACAAGGGAGTGTGAACAAATAGATGAATTTTTTGATTCAAGAGTGGTAATAAGAACAAGAGGTAAAAATTATAAGGAGTATTTGATCAAATGGAGAGGAAAGAAGATGGAAGAGGCAACATGGGTGGTTGCCCATGAGCTTCTCAAGCTTGGAATTCCAAACCGATATGAATATTCATGAGCTCACACTCATGAAAACATTCTTTCTTACCTTGAGTGTTGGATGCAAGAGCATTAGGGTGAAGAGAAATCTGACACAACCAAAAAAAAATCATTTGATTTTATTTTGTCTTCTTTCAATTTTGGTGTGTTGTTGGTTTTTGAAGCATGTGATTTTTCTCCTTCTTCCTTTCTACAGCTCTTTCAAATGGGACCCCTTTCAATTCATTATTGTTTGGCATGAAATTCAAATGTTATGCCAATGCATTTGGTGTAAATTCAAATTAAACATGAAAAACGAAGTCCCACATCTAGGATGGGAGAATAATATTTTATTATTTTGTAGCTCCCATGATTAAATAAAAGAATGTGAATATTTTTTTTCCACGTAGTGCCAGGCATCTGGGAGTGGAGGTACAGGAAGAAGCTAGTGGATGTCAATTTGGGAAAATAATTCAAAAATTTCCAGGAGAACAATCAAGATGGTGAATGCACAATTCTCATGCCCATAAGAGAGTGGACAAAGTTGTTGACTGGCATATTTGGGTAGAGAAATCCCAACATCTAGCCTAGAAGAGTTGCTAGCAGTGATGAACAAAGAAAGAGAATAGGAAAAATCAAGCAAGAAGAGGAAGACTTTTTCCTGGGTGCCCAAATCTCCATGTCCAAGAATTTGATAAGATGTTGTTTCTTCCTGTGGATTGTAATTTTTGAAGAGTTGAAGCTTATTTTTGGTGTTTCTCCAGATTCTTTCCTATAGAAGTTTGCATAAAAGCTTAAATTTTTGCATGTAAGTGCTTTTTATTGTAAATGAAGCTTTCAAAATGAGATAGCATGTTTGAATTTTCAGATTTGTAATGGTCTTGAATTTGTTTTTTACAATTAAAAATCTTGTGCTGGTGTTTTATTTTAATATTGCAATATAGTGTTGATTTTGTGAAGCCAAGGCTGCAACAATTGACAAACCCACAGGTTTCTCAATTCTTGACCTGCATCAACATCTTGAAAGTTTTTTTTTCCTTTAAGTCCCTTTTAATTTAAGTTTCAAAGTTTGTCATTTCCAAATACCTTCATCTAGATGATTTCAAGTTGTTAGCAATTCCTTATTGAGGTTAAACTTCCACTCGCTCCCTAACTTGATATCAATTTAAGACCATTCAAAACTTTGATTCCCTAGTCCTCCCATCCTTTTGTATCCATTTTTCTTCATCTCCTATTCCTTGATTCCTTATTACTTCCCACTCCAAAAAATTCTCTCAAAGTCAAAATTTGGAGCATCCCTCATTTGGATACCTCTTTCCTTTCATCCTAGAAAGTTTGAAACTTCATCAATTATGCTATAAAGTCCTTCAAAGTTAAAATTATGACCATCCCCTTTTGGAGCATCCCTCATTTGGATACCTCTTTCCCTTCATCCTAGAAAGTTTGAAACTTCATCAATTATGCTATAAAGTCCTTCAAAGTTAAAATTATGACCATCCCCTTTTGGAGCATCCCTCATTTGGATACCTCTTTCCCTTCATCCTAGAAAGTTTGAAACTTCATCAATTATGCTATAAAGTCCTTCAAAGTTAAAATTATGACCATCCCCTATCTGGTATCATGCTAAGCCTTACTTGAAACTCTAACCTTGATAGTCCAATTCCTTTTTCCAAGATTTCAAGCCCATATTACCAACATACCTATTGAACTTTCCCTCCCTAACATGATTTGGTGGGATAGTTTGTCATTTGAAGATAAAAACCCTACCTACCCACAAGATGATGAAATGTCATTTATGCATTTTCAACATCTACCAACCACCAGATCAAATCCAATGGGGCCCAAAAATTATTTTTTCTATAGATTAGTACATATTCAATGGAGGAAAGTGACACTCACCCATGCCTCAATTTTTGTAGAGTCGTTAACTAACATGCCATCCCTAGGTCATACCATACGCCATAAATGCTCAAAGGTATGGCATGGATACAAAGGATGTTCCTTCCAAGTTTTGAAATGATCAGATCAGGTTTTGAAGGGACATTCTTTTTCAAAGCATTAATGAGGACAATAGCTAGACTTACAATTTCTAGTGTTGTCCTCCAAGGGGTACTAAGGCCCAACAAGCCTCGATTTTTAAGAGTTTTCTAATTTTTCCAACAAAAGATAGGTAGAATAAAAACTCTCTAAGTAGCTTTTCTATTTTTTTAAAGCTATAAGAATACTGGTTTAATGCATTGGAATCAAGAAAACTATTATTTTCACCTCTTCTCAATCCTTATATGTTGTGTATTCTCTCATTTATCAACATAGTTTATAGATCTTTGGCTTCCCTTGTTATGTTGGTTTAAAGTTCTTACCTCCTTACATAGATGATATTTTGCCTTTTCAAAGAGATGTATGCTATTTTTAATTTGCAAAAACTATATGTGGATTTCCTCTTTCCCTTTTAATTATTGTCAAACACCTGACCTTCATGTAAAATAGAGATCTATGTGATTTTTATCATTTTTCATAGGCTTCATGTGTTGTTACGAGTTAAGAGAGAGCTCAACTAAGTCTTGGTGTATTACCAACTTTCTTTTTTTGTTATTTTCCTTTCCCATTTTCCCCTATGACTCATTAGAATAAGAGTATATTTTAGTTGCAATCTGTTGAATTGGCAACACTTGCAACTAGGCTTAGTTTGAAACCAACCTTCTTTGAAGGTCTAATTAAACGTTAGCAAGGTCAAACACTTGATATGATTCGCATTGTTGTTCTAAAATATTGAATTGAGCTTAGTAAGGGTATAATTTTAAGTGACAACAAGAACCACAGAACCCAACATTCACAAGAGAAATTGTGAAAGATGGAATTCCTTGAGGTAAAATTCTTATGTTATCAACATTTGCACTATCCATATTTTGCAACCCCTCATTAGCAACTAACAACTCCACCACCATATCCAAAGAATTTTTAGTAGATATTTTTAAAGGACTATTAATCTAGTACACCTTTGGAGAAGGCTTGGGAGATGAGCTTATCCAAATCATTATATGAATTAACTAAAACTTGTCATATATTTAATGAGATAGCATGCATGTTGCCACTAAGTATGTTTTGTTTAAACATACAACTTACCAATATTACGATTAGCAATGATATGCCCCACCTTGAAACACTTTCTATAACATAAGGGAACATCTTCATAGTCTAATATTTGTTTCTACACTTAGTGACCTCCCTAGAGCCAAAATTCATTCAAGTGCCCTTTCAATTTATTTGTAATTCCACTTGTATACAATCACTATTAGAATGAATCAAATCATGTGTAGATAGGTCAATAGCCAAAAATAATCCTAAATCGTTCCCTATTACATGACAAAAAAAATCCACCTAGAAGGTTAAAAGACTTTGTTGCACAATTAAAAGTTGAGAACCATAACTTCACCAACAATACATGATTACCAAATCCAACATCCCTTACCCAAAATGTAATCTCTATAAACTAAATTTTTACTTAATAGTACAAAGAAACCTTGGGTGGATGGATAGATTTCTATAGAATCCTTAATAACAAAGTCCTTTGTTTAGAAACCTGCATCTACAAACCTAGGCCAAAAAGAGTTGAACTTGAAAATGAAACCTTAAAAAGTATTTCTTCTCAATTAATACTTATTGCCTTGGATAAATGACTAGATGAAGCCCAAAACAAAGGATAATATCATTCCTACATTGTAGCTTTAAGATTCAAGCAACTCATATTGTGTAAAAAGGTTTTGGGCCTAGGATATCCAATAAGATTTTGGGTACTTCCAAACAAGAAACTCCATGATCCCTTGGGCCCTCATTGGTATGCTTGGTACCCCCTGTAATAGGTTTAGTGTGTGTAACTTGAGCATTAGGACATACGACATATGAGAAATCTTTATTCAAGAAATTAACAACTCCATTATCTTGAATATCCACAACACGTAACATGCAACTTCAATTCTATGTATTTACTTGTAAAACAATGTTAAGGTTTGGGGAGAATTCACGAAGGGATATTTGAAGCCACCAAGATTATCATTTAATTGATGTGTTATTTCTATATTTTCCCTCTTTGGTTATTTAACTCTATTTTTAAATTGAATAGTATATATTACAGCAATTATTTCATATCAATTATCTTAAGAAAGATATTGACTAAATTTTATCCTTTAAAAAAATTATAATTGATGTAAAATCTTATTACATGATGTTAAGGCTTTATTTTTTAAAATAAATGAATTATTTCTAATTTAGTTTTTTTTATAAACTAAAAATGATCTATACATGTAAAAAAATTTATATAATAAAATATTAGAGAAAAAAAAACTCATAACTAATGAAGCTATATAATAGAAATTGCACCTTGTTGTGAAATGGTTATGGTGAAGATGTGTGGAAGGTCAATTAAGGGAAATTTTGGTCTATTTTTTGCATACATTTATGTAGTACATGAGGTCAATTGGTAGGAAATTTAGCAAATGGTGTTATTTCTGCAAAAAAGGTCTCAATGGAGAAGTGATAGTTTCAAATCAACTATGCATCCACTTACAAGGATCCACACACAAGTGAAAAAAACCTTTGAATCATGAAGATAATAAGAATCTGTTACCAATAGGTTCATGTTATGTTTCCAATAAGGAGAGAGGGAGAGAGAGGGGGAGAGAGGGATAGAAAGAGGTGGATATATAGGGGGAAAGAGTGAGAGAGAGAGGGGCAAGGAGATAGAGATAGAGAGGAAGACAAAGATAGAGACATAGATAGATATGGTGAAGGAGAGGAAGAGGGATATGAAGTAGAGGGAGATGAGATAGAGATGAAAATGGAGATGGAGGAGGAGAGGGAGATATAAAGAGAGAGAGGAGAGAGGGATATATAAATATGGAAGAGATAAATATATAGAGAGGGTGATAATGAGAGAGGAAGAGATATAACGATAAACATATATAAAAAGTGATATAGAGAGAGAGGGAGAGCTATAGGGGTAGAGAGATGGAGAAATAATGAGATAGAGACAGAGGGAGAGATGGAAGAATAAATATGGAGAGATATAGATAGAGAGGTAAAGATATATAGATATAAAGGTCTAGAAAGAGGGAGAGGGAGAGGCATGGAGAGATACGGATGGATAGAGAGAGGGATGCATGTCTAGAGATAGAGGGGGGAGGAAGATAGAGATAAAGATGAAGATAGATCAAGAGAGGAAGAGGGAGACAAATAGATAGAGAGATAGAGATATGCCTAGAGGGAGAGATAAATATAGAGAGATATAGAGATAGACATAGAGGGAGAGATAAATATAGAGAGAGATAGGGAGATAGTGATGAAGAGATAGAAATATATAGAGGAAGAAGAAGAGGGAGATAAATATGAAGAGATAGTGATATATAAAGGAAGGGGGAGAGGGAGAGATATAGAGGAAGAGAGAGAGGGAGAGATGGAGAGATATATAGATGGTGAGATATAGTGATAGAGAGATAGAGATATATGGAGAGGGAGATAGAGATTGTGATATAGACAAACAATGAGAAGTAACTATAGATAAATAGAGATGGAGAGAGGGAGAGATAAATAGGGGTGATAGAGGGAGAGGGAAAGAGGAAGATATAGATATATGGGAAGATAAAGAGAGAGATATGGAAAGAGAAAGGGAGAGAGGTAGAGATAGAGAAAATTAATAGATATAGGGAGAGGGGGAGAGAGAGGTAAGGGAGGAGAGATAGAGAGATAAATATAGAGATAGAGATAGAGATAGGGAGGTAGAAACAAGGATTGAATGTGTGTGTGAGTGAGAGAGATATAGACATAGAGATAGAGATGGAGAAATATGGAGTGTGTGTGTGTGTGATGAGAGAGAGAGGGACAGAGATATGTTGAAAAATTTTGAAGACTAAGATGGGGGTGAATCATTCTATTAAAAAACTTAACCCCTTTTGGAACTTAAAACTTTTCGCACAACTCAAACTCCTTTAGCAGATAAAGATAGAACCTTAAGCAAAGCATAATATAGCAATTTGGATCTTTATCAACTTCAACACACTTAACCAATAAAAGATATAGAAATTATTAGATCAATGGCAAAGAGAAGGAAATAGAGAACAGACACATGCACATGGAGACACCAAATTTAAGTGAAAAACCCAATGAGGGAAAAACCATGGTGAGAGTTAACTCGCAATATAGGATCACTATGAAAAATACTTGCAAGAAGGCTCACTACCTTATAGCAAGATATAGATGAGTTGCAAAACTAAAGACAACACGACTTTAAGAGAAAGATACAAGGACTTGATGGTATTCACTATCTCAGAGAAAGATACAATATGATTTAGATAGAATTACAATGATTTGTCAACACAACACTCTGTTGACTAAGGTGTTACAGCATAATTGATCTTTCCTTTCACAATATTTAGCATAATCTATGTTGGATATTCAATATAGTTCACACACACTTCTTTGCACTTGTACACTACTCCATCATGTTTCATCTAAGATGATCTTGCACTTATATTCACTGCAACACTTCAATTCTTCAATTAGGTCGGACAGGAAGAGGATAAACAATGGATTCAACTGGTTGGCCACCAAAGCATAATGTGGTTCTATCCCAGAGATAAAGAGAACCAAAAAAATCTTAGCACTTCATGATCCAAAATGATTTACATGTAGCAATACATCAACCTAAGTTGACAACAACGAAATGTATGGATAAAACAATTAAGTACATAACCAACCGACCCATAAACACTCTTTCATTTGAATTTACTTGATGTGGTCCCAAACAAGATAGGTTAGGACCCAAATCTATCATAACACAACTTCCATTGTTGTCACAACACCCAAGCACACAGTCCAAGCAAAGGAACAAGCCTTGTCGTCCAAATATCCACAAAATACCAAGAAATTCAACTCAAGATGCAATGTAACACCAAAGCGGCCAATAACAATGTGCGGATCACACTGTCATGCCATCTATGGCCATCACAGATCAAATAGGTATATAATACTTTATTTAGCAAGCACATAATGCATAATCATGAGATAAAACATTAACATATCAGATTGTGAACCACTTGAGCATGTGAGACTAGAAGTGAGACACTGCACAAACATTGAGATCACATTCATTAAGCTGCAAGAGCAAAGATATCAATGTAGAGAAATGTGAAGTATTTCCTGGACCAGTCCAGACAACCAACAACACTACCAACCTTTGGCAATTCACAAAAGTCTCCTCTATAGCACATGTGACTTGAAAATATAGGAGAGCAACATCCACAAAACACTAACATTGAATACCAAATTGCAAGACCAGAGTTGCAACAACGGAGGAACGTGGAGCATTCTCCCAAATAGACATCAATGTAGCTTCCTGAACAAGAATCATATAAGAAACTTTGTGGGGACCAAAAATTCCTTTCAACAACAAACACTTCATTAGGAGCACCAGGAGAGAGCATAAAACATACTGTAGAGCTTCAGAAACATCACTCCACTACTAGTCATGCTTATAATCCTCATCTTAATATATCATTATTAAATCAACTCTGCTAATAGTAATAATGCATTATATAAACATCAACAATACTTATTTGATAAGGCATGACATCCAACCATGAGCTTCATCAACTCTTCTTTGATAAGGCATGACATCCAACCATGAACTTCATCAACAATGCTAGCCCAAGTTGAATATAACAATGATAGCCAATGCCAATGACTAACAACCTTCCAATAATCAATGTTGACACAAATGAAAATCACATATAGCAATCTTTGATATGAGAGAAAATCAAAAAATAGTGTTGACAACAAAGATAACAACTACCAATAATCTCCTTAGTGTTGAAATCAATAGCAACCATGAGTGTTGACATCAATGACAACAACTGCCAACAATATCTCTCTTTGGCATTGATGGCAACACAGACTTCTCACTCTCCCCCTTTGACATCAAGGACAAAGGGCCATATATGTCTATATAAAGTAACAACACATGTTCTGACTCTAGGTGCAAAATGGAAAAACTATCTTCTATTGAAACAACACATACTCCCCCTTTGACTAGCAACACATATTCTTCAAACAACTATACATGCACAAAAACTACAAAACTCTTTCAATATTCCCCCTTACTACCAGTTCCCCCTAAGAGGTATAACTCATCAATCCAAGGAAACATATTTGACATGAATTTCTCCCCTTGGAAAGATGCACCATCTTATGCATCTAGTTAGAACAAGGAGGGGCAATAACCCCTAACTTCTATTGAAGATACTGTTGTACCCAAAAAATCATTTTTTTTGCATTCTGCTTAAATTGAGCTAAATCATGTAAAATGTAGTCAAAAGTTTGTTTTAGGTCAAACCAAACATAAGGTCTTTGTGGGTTTATGTCAAGGAACATATGTGTAAAATTATGAAAAATTAAAAATTAGGGTTTTGCACCCCTATTTTAAAGGAAACCCCTGAAAATAGGAACCTCCTGGAATTAGTTGAAAATGATTTTGATATGATGAATCGACTTCACAATCACACTGGTCAAGTCAAAATCACCAAAAAGATTTTTTTACTTTGGTTGGTCTATTTTCATTTTTCAGGAAGAAAGTTAGGAGCTCTGCAACCATTAATGGCAGATTGGCTAGTACCAGGTGTTGAAAGTTAAGCTTCAAAAGCTTCAACAAGGAATCCATGGTGAAAATGCTAAAAAATATGCTCTACGATGAAGGGGATTTTCAAAAGTGAAAAATGTTGAAAATTCACTAAGTCTGGAAAATAAACGCCTTGCTACCAAGAAGGTTGTGTAGTTGAATGCCTTAGTCATTTTTCCAGCACCCGTACACGCACCATGCTAGAGTTGATTGAAAGGATGCACGCGTCTACATCATCAACAAGCAATGCTCAAGATAGTCATGATGCATGGCGAACATGAAGCATAAAGAGATGAAGATTTTCAAAGCAAAAGATGAACTTACACCTAAAAGGCGCCCCTGCTTAAGAAAGGCACCCTTCATCATCAACATTCACCAAGGCAGTCATCTTCTCCATGTTCCTGTTAGCTTTCCAACACACCATCAAGCTAAGTCATCTAGTTCATCGATCAAACGGTGCACGCAAGCAAAGTCAAGAGATAGTGCTATGAAAGGGTTATCATATGGCAGTCAAACATGAGAAAAGGCGCCCCTACTGACCAAGGGCGTCCTTGAATTAAATGCTCCAAATCTCAGCTGTTAAAAAAGGGCATGTCTCCAAGTAATCTCTCTAGCATCAGCTCAACTTCTCAATGAATTTGTTTGTTAGCCTACAACGCATATCGAACGTCAACAATGGTTGATCGTCAAAGCATGCCAAATGGAGTGAAAATCAATGCATAGCAAAGCAAAGGCACCCCTGCTGGCTAGGGTGCCCTTGAATCTGAGGAACTTGATGAAGTTTCCAACCACTGCTCTATACATAACATTTGTTCGGCTCTCTCCTAGCTACGCGATCAATTTGAGAGCACATTCACAGGACATGCCAAATGGTTAGATGTTGAGATCAAGCAGAAAATGCCAAAGGAGAAGACTAAGAGAACACACCAAGAAATTGGCTAAGTACAAAAGAAAAGCGCCCCTCTTGAAGAAAGGCGCCCATTTTTTTGAAGGTGTAGATGCAATCAGTTTTCTCAACGACCTCTAGGACAATCTTCCTCACTTTGGTTGATCCCAACAATGAGACTGTCAGCAAGGGAATCTGCTAACTGAGTCATCTAATGATAGAGATCAAGGCAGGCAGTTTTCAACACAGATAAAATCAGTCAAAAGGTCAAAGACACCCCTGCTGGCTAGGGGCACCCTTAGATTCAAAGGACCTAAACTTGCTATTACAAGCTGAGAAGTCAGTCATCCTTTCCAAGATAGAGCTGATTACCTGACTCACGATCAAGCAGGGTTCTCTGACTCATCAATCAGCATTAACATCAGATCAAAGCACAGAGGGTCTAAAAAGGCCATAATGAAGAATAGACATAAAAATGACTAAGATAAAGCTAAAAGCGCCCCTCTTGGAGAAAGGCGCCCTTTTATCTGAAGGCTCAAACTCAGTTTTTTGAGTTAATGACTCCTAGGAATATCTCTTCAGTATGGTCCCATCTCGACAACAAGTTCATCAACAGTTGTTGAAGATCAACGGAACAACCAGGAGCGAAGATCAAACAGAGGCACTTCAACCTAAAAAATTGATGAAAAATGCTCAACATCCAAGAAGGGACGCCAAAAAGGTCAAAAGAAATATTTTGACTTGAGTTAACAAATTTTGGAGGCAAAAAGAGGCCAAAAACTCCACGATCAGTGGAAATCAGCGTTTAGAACTCCAAATCAGGCTCAATCATGAGTTGGACGCCCAATTGATGCTTGTAATTCCAATTTGACATATCAAAGAATCAAGGCATCTATTCTTCATTATTTCTTTTGCAGGTTGAAGATCAAAACAGCAAATTGCTCCCAAGGACATCTTTTTCAGATCTGGCAGGGGTTTTGGACTGTTCTTCAATATTTTTTGAAGATCAGTAGCAGTAAGGGTTTTCTTCTCCGAGGTTGAATTCAGAGGCAGATTTTTGCAAAGAGGCAGATAATAACTTCCAATCCACCTCTTGTCTACTTCCTCTCTTCTATCTTAAAATTCTTGCATGTCGTAGAAAACAACAAGCCACCTCAGATCTGGCCAACTAGGTATGATCAGCGTAATTTTTCAGTGAAACCCATCTTTTCAAATTTGCAAGAATCAACAAACTTGTTGCTCCTATTTTTAGGGATCTTTCCGAAAAAGTCTCCAAATCAAAAACCCAAGGAACTAGGTTTGTTCAGCATTGAAGCACGAACAAAACCCATGTGCTAGATTTTTCCCGAAAAAATACTTCTCAGCGAATGGCTATTTTTAAGGGTTTTCAAATTTGTTTGAACATATCCATGTTTATAGGCAGTGATCAAGTTTTTCAGAGTGTAGTACTCTCAAGTTAAAATCAAGACCAAAATGGTCCTACTTCACGATTTCATGAAAACATTTGACACAAACATGCATCAAGTAAAGCCTATATTCAAGTTGGAAGCCTTGGAAGGCATGTATGACATCATCGTTCAATGGATAGACAAATACAAAAGGTAGTTAGTTCAAATATAGAGCCACCATCATGTTACTATCACACTACCTTCCACACTTCATGTCAAAAATTCTAAATGATGCAGCTGCAAAGAAGGTTGAATATCAAAAGCAGATTGTGTAAGGCAAAAGAAGTCAACAAATGGATAAAAGATCATTGACCAATAGTGATGAGGTGTCAAGCACCTCAAGAAGGATGTCCTACCCTCCAAAGTAGCAATAACTATGACTGAATTCAACTCGATGCCCCTTTCCAAGTTGACTCTAGATCTCCACAAATCATGCATGTCAAATCCCACTAATCAAGGATGTCTAATTGACTCCCATGATTTGCGGATCTCATATCTCCTTTAAAGGTGGATGTCTATTTTGGAGACACATTTGTAATTTCAGTTCACTTTTAGTTAGGTGCCAGTCAACTGAGGTAGACTTCTAGTTTGACTTTTGTTTAGTTTCAGTTAACTGAAGTAGATTTCCAGTTAACTGCTTGCTCACCTACTTTTAGACATAGGAATCTATCTTGTTGATTGGCAAGAACTGATTGTTAACTCAAGGAGATTTTAGGGTTTCCTACTCCTTTGAGTTTATATAAATAAGAGCCTTGGGCTCATTATTTGTTTAAGCTTTATTTACTACACAAAATTGTTACGCCATTGTTGCCAGAGTTTGCTTGTTTGTATCTGTTCACTCTTGGATGAGAGTTTGTTGGTTGATCATAATTGTGCATGATTTCGTGCCTTTGTTCTACCAACCTTTATAATTCTTTGGTAAAGCTTGGAGAAGAAAGTCAGATGGTATATACATATTTGATCTAAGTTTTGAGTTGATCCAACATCTTTGTTCTCAATAGTTTATTGTTTCAATCTCCTCCTCAAACAGGGGTTCCTCCTCCTTTGATATTTTGTTATTAATTGTTATCGTTTGATGTTGTTTAAATATCCGGATTTCAACCTACACTTCGGACAGGGGTTCCTCCTCCTTGGCAAGTCTCTGATCCAACCTACTATAAAGAGTGTTCACTTGCATAAAACCTTATCCCAAGCATATAATTGAGAGTTCAAAACCTCGGCCATATTCTACAAAAACAGAGGATTCAAGTGATCCAACCCATCCATTTTTCTCCTATGCCCTCATGCTCTGTTTATCTTGAGGAGGTGGGATAGTTTAGAAGCAAGTTTAGTCATAGTTAAGATCTGCGGAAACCAGAGAAAAGCTTAGCTATGGCGCATTGTGTTTATGCACCCTTGTGTCCTTCCGCTGAGTAAAAAAGATAGGAACCTTAGTACCCTTTTTTACGTAGAACATCAGCAAAGAGAGATCTTCCTCTCTATAATTTGAAGAGCAGTACTATAACACTTGCAATAGTTGTCTATTTCCAATAAGCACTCCATATGTGCTAATTGAAACACCAAAAGTTTTATGGTGCCCACCATGGGCAACGAGGCATAAAACTTCAAGAAAAGCTTAACGCTTTTATGACACGAAATGGGTATTTGGCGTCCTTGGGCTCCAGTTGAACAACCTGATCTTGCTCTAGCAACTCTTCAACCAAATATTACATTCATTGAAGGACAGCAGACGAACATCATCAGTAGCTTGCGTACTTTCATATTTGAAGAGAATACATCACCATCTCAGTGGAGAGTCGCAGCTCTTACTCCGGATGAGGAAGAAAGAAAGGTTGATCTTGTAGCCGAGAGGCCAGTGTTACCACCACCCACGTGGCAGTAAGCATCCTGGCTCACCGAGTATACATACGGAGGAGAACCAATCCTCTATTTCAAGAAGACATCAGAGAAACATCTGACGTGGAGAAAATCTTTGAAGATGTTCGAGAATGATCCTCTAGCATCTAATTGCATGATCCATACAAGAAGCAATGGATGGTATAAACAATAATGTCAGTGAGAGACGTCAACCTTCATTATGTTGGGGTAATAACATTGGACCCTTGGCTTTTCAGGTAAATCATGAGTTACCTAAAGGGTCAAGGAAGCACTTTCCCCTATTTCATAGTGATGGGAGTCAACACCCAGATGAACATTTTGCTACATTCACAACGGCTTGCGCCATCTTGCATGTGCCACATGAATACATTGCAGTACGTCTCTTTGTGGAAACTCTTGTTGGAAATGTTGCGGATTGGTTCAATCACCTAAAGCACGGAATTATTACAAGTTGGGCATCTATGAGCGAGAAGTTTTTGGTGAGATTCAAGCCCATTGAAGACAGTCATTTGTTGTTCAACCAGCTTGCAAATTTAAAGATGGATCACAACGAACACATGAGAAAGTTTGTCGCAAAATTTGATCATCTTGTTGCAAGACTTTCATTTACATTTGATCCATCATTGGAGATTCTGATGATTTGTTTCATAAATGCTCTTCCATCAGAGATAACCTTCTTCCTCAAGATGACAAAAGAAACAAAGTTGAAGAGTGCGCAAGAATACGCCATCGAGTTGGAGGAAAATATGATCACTTTCGGCTTGATTAAAGCAGACTCTATCAGATCTCTAGTTCAGCAACCATACCAGCCAAAGAGAGACTATCTTCAGCCACGGTTGCCAACATCTCCATCAAGACCAATGATTGAAGTTGCACACAGTGTTGTATTTTTTTGTTTCCATGACACTGATGCACATACCGGATTCACGTGTCACAAGAATTTGAGAATGAACCAAATCATGGGATATGTTGAAGCTGCTCCCAGTTCTAGTTTTGTACCAACAAGTTCGAACATTGTCTTACCACAGATGGACAACTTTGATGGCGACTCCGCAACAGGGTTTTTTTTTATGAATAGGCAAATATCTATATTAATTTAGAGATAAGAGTACATATTCACAAAAAAAGAGGTAGGTGGTAAGAAGGCACACCCTGATAGTCACATGGGAAAAGCCCAAAAAAACCAAAATATCAGATCACATGGGCCAAGCCCAGAATGATAAATGCATGAAAGAAAAAATTAAACAAACAGGCCATTCAGCGGCCAAGGCAGTGCCAGCAGAGCTTGGGGGGTCTCTGTCATCCATGCTTTTCCCCCATACATCATCGGGGTCTGGAGTGACGTCAAGAGGAGCACCCCAACCATCATCATCTTTATCTTTATCTTTATCTTCTTCTTCACGTCGGGACGAGATTGCAAGATCCAGCCGCGGAAAGCTTTTACCACTCGTAAGCCATCAAGAGCCAGAAGTAGGCGGAGTATTAGAGGGCCACCCAGAACTGCCACCGCCACTCTGAATCGCACCACTAGAAGTCCACCCCTAAGCAACCTGCGGTGGAGGAGAGCGGGCACACCGAAGAGGGTGAGAGTCCCACCGAGCAGGGGGCTGAGATCGGGGGCGAGCGGAGCCACTCCGCTGCCAGCCCTGAGAGGGCGACCGGTCGTGGGAAGAAGAGGGAAAATCAGGGACCCGAGCCACAACACACGAGGCATTGCCCTAGTGGTCCAGGAGGACCTGAAGGTGAGCCACTTCCAGTGCAACTTTGTTAGCTTGCACTTGAATCTATAAAAGAACATTAGAAAAAATAACTGCTTTAGCATATAGAGAAATGTTAACATCTAATTGAGAATGAGCAAAGATGCAAGAGTTTCTGTCTTTCCAGATGCTAAAGAGGATTTCCACCCTAAAGTGTGCCAAAGCTGAGTGAATTTAATAGGGATCCCTGGTGGATCCCCAAGCAAAACCATATGCCAAGAAAAGGGTTCCGATCGGAAAGGCCGAAAAAAATCATGTATCCAAGTCCAGAGTTTATGAGCTCTGGGACAAAACCAGAAAAGATGCTTGAAGCTTTCTGGTTGCCCACAAAAAGGGCAACGAGGGTCCTAGAACCCCAAGTGAATAAGCCAAGATCCCACAGGCAAGCCTTGGAAAATAATACACCAAGCATAATGGGCCAGCTTGGGATTAACACTTGCAGACCAAATGGCATCAAATCGTCTCTGCCAAACATGAGCGGAGGAATTAAGTAGCCACCTCTGGTTTAAAATGTTGACCATAGGAAAATGGGGTGAAATCCACCTATAGCCAAGTCGTGGCTTGTAGCTTCGAAGAGGAGTGTCTGGGAACTATTTCCAATCTTTCCACCAAGGCTTATGGCCACGAATGCCCAATTTATGGAGCATCTCAACCAAAATGGCATTCACTAGCCCGTCAAAGGTGGCACGGTCCTAGTTCTGAAGGCTATGCTGAGCTTTAAAAACATCCCACTGCATAATACGCATCATGGGTTGGTGAAAAAGTTGTTGCAAAGTTTGAATGCCTTTTTTTTGAAACCTGAGGGCTTTGAGCCAAGGAGACTTGGCCAGAGGTTGGCAGTTTTGAGCAAGAAGGGGAGACCACCAAAGGTTCTGTTGATTGAGCGAAAGCCCATCATGAAAGCCAGCTCCAACCCATCGAAGCCAAGGCTTGACAGCCTCCTAGGCTCGCTAAATGCTTTTGGCCACAAAAGTTTCGACAATTTGAACAGGCTCTCTCATAACTAGGAGGGTTTGAAAGCCTATCCCTTTCCAAGCGGGTCTGTGAGTAGGAAATTCAGACTGGATGCAGTGCCTAAGGAGAATCTTCCAAGCTTCATCTCTGGTAAGGGCCCGGATAATCCATTTGACACAAAGAGTAGTCCCTTGTCATTGAGTGGAGAGCATCCCAAGCCCTCCAGAATCCCTAGGGAGACAATAGAACTCCCAAGCAACATAATGGAAACCCTTGTGGGTTTTAGAAGAAGCCCATAAGAAATCTCAAAGCAACTTTTCAAGCCTGTTGTAAGCGGCTTTGGAGGGAGCCCAACAAGAAGAATAATAAACATGTGTGGCTGCCAAATATTTAGAACACACCTCAAACTTACCAGCCAAAGAAAGAGGCTTGGTAATCCAGTAAGCAAGCTTCTTCTCAACTCTGGAGAGCACAACCTGCCAAAGCTCCCTAGGAGAAGCCTAAAAGGCAAAGGGAATGCCCAGAAAGCGAAAAATCTCTCCTTGCTCGATGGGTAACATAGATTTTCTGTAACATAAAGTCTTGTGCCATTGGATGGCCAAGCCAGAGGCAAGGCAGAAAGTGTTAAGACAATCAGGGGCAAGTGTGATAGATTCCTCTTCCTCCAAGAGAGTGAGAAAGGAGTCATCCACAAAGTGGCCATTAACAAGTTGCTCATGTGAATTCGGGAGAAGAATCCCTTTGACACGTTGTTGAGAAACAACATGGGCTAATAGGTAACCAAAGCCTTCAGCAGCTAGAACATATAGAGAAGGGGCGAGAGGACACCCTTGACGAATGGAGTGAAAAAGACCAAAGGCAGAAGATTGGCTGCCATTAATGGTAATGCAGGCCGAAAAAGAAGCATATCTCACTATTCTCTTGCGAGATATTTTGAACCCATTATTAAAGAAGAAAAAGAAGCATATCGTCACTATTCTCTTGCAGTGAATCATGAAAAAATTTCAACGCCTGTGTTTACACATGTTCAACACTTCAAAGCACAGAAAGAAGAGGAAGAAAGACGAAGATCAAAGAAAAAGGATGAAGAGGTGCCTTCCACTTCCAATCCCAGGTCTTCACAGAAGAATGCTATGCGAGTTGCTCAAAATTAGTCTTCAACAAATTTTAACATCATAGCTTCCATGATGAAGAGCAAGGTACAAATCTCTCAACTAGAATATCTTCAGGATCATTCAGAACAAATGGATTAGATTCTTAATGTTGTAAAGAATCAAGCTCTGCTTGAGTCATTTGTTCCAGTAGGAGCAAAGCCTAAAATGGGTCCCAGTAATTATGTGACTTTGCCAGAGATAGAAATTGAAGATCAAAACATTACATGTTCTGAAAAGATACTAACATAGGACACAAGGTCATGGACAACACAATTCAATGGAGGTTGTTTAGATATAGTTTCAAAAGTAGGGGAAGTGATCATCTCTCCTAAAGGACAGTTACACCCATCTGTGCAATTGGAATTCACTGAAGTTGAGAAGGAGGTGCTTTTGTTAGGCCGCAAAGATGTTAAATATATGGGAATCAAACTCCTATGTGCTAAAGGCAATCTAGAGCTGATGCATGAGTCATTCAAAGGATATTTTCAGGTCAGCAAACATCACCTACAGCATTATAGAAATCGAGTTTACAACTCGGTTGACTGGTTTGAGGAGTTCAACATCCCAAAGATGGACTATAGTAGAACTAATGCCTCAGGGGTATCAACTTCCCCATTTGCATCATACTCTGACTTTTGTCTAAGTAATTTTGCTTGGATATACGAATACGTGAGAATATTCATTCCAGAGGGATTGTCCCCTACAATTCCCATCAGAAGAGAAGTAAAGCCTTTTAGGAAGAAGTAGCATCGATGGGAGGCTCTTCGCACTGCATGAAGCAGGCAATACTTGAAACATTTCGTCCCTTCAGGGATGGGGTGAGTTCTTTGTAAAAAAAATAAAAATTCTTTAACGTTATGTAGTTATGTATTTCCCCATTCCGTAAAGTATTGTCATGTATTAGGTGATTTCTTAGGTAGTCTTGTTTTAGGTGAATAATAGGTGAGCCCAATAAATGAAGGTGAACTTCAAATCTTATGTGAATTAGGAAATATGTCCTGACTCCATTGCCCAACTAGTAAAGTACTGGTCTACGAAACTTGAGATTCTCAATTCTCTTATGTCGTAGGTATCCGACATGCTCACCAAACGAAGCCTAATGTTGTACCCAAAAAAAAGAAAAATTTGGCATTCAGCTTAAATTCAGCTAAAACATGTAAAAAAATTGTCAAAAGTCTATTTTAGGTCAAACCAAACATAAGGTCTATGTGGGTTTCTATAAAGGAACATATGTGTAAAATTCTAAAAAAAAGAAAATTAGGGTTTTACGCCACTATTTTCAAGGAAACCCCTAAAAATAGGAACTTCCCGAAATTAGTTGAAAATGATTTTGATAGGACAAATCAACTTCACAATCACACTGGTCAACTCAAAATCACCAAAAAGTTTGTTTTACTCTGGAGGGTTTATTTTCATTTTTCAGGAAGAAAGCTAGGAGCTCTGCAACCATTAATGGCAAATTGGCCAGTACCAGGTGTTGAAAGTTAAGCTTCAACAAGGAATCCATGGCGAAAATGCTAAAAAAGATGCTCTACGAGGAAGGGGATTTTCAAAAGCGAAAAATGCTGAAAATTCACTAAGTCTGGAAAATGAATGCCTTGCTACCAAGAAGGCTATGTAGCTTAATGCCTTAGTCATTTTTCTAGCGCTCGTACACACAGCATGCTTGAGGTGATTGCAAGGATGCATGCGTCTACATCGTCAACAAGCAATACTCAAGATAGTCACGATGCACGACGAACATGAAGCATAAAGAGATGAAGATTTTCAAAGAAATAGATGAACTTGCACCTAAAAGGCACCCCTGCTGAAGAAAGGCGCCCTTGATTCCAAAAGATCAAAAGCAATCATCAACATTCACCAAGATATTCGTCTTCTCCATGTTCCTGTTGTCTTTCCAACACACCATCAAGCTAAGTCATCTGGTTCATCGATCAAATGGCGAACGCAAACAAAGTCAGGAGATGCTGCTATGAAAGGGTTATCAAATGGAAGTCAAACATGAGAAAAGGTGCCCCTGTTGACCAAGGGAACCTTGAATTAAATGCTCTAGATATTAGTTGTTAAAAATGGGCCTATCTCTGGGTAGTCTCTCCAGCATCAACTCAGCTTCTCAGTGAATATGTTTGGCAATCTGCAATACATATCAAACGTTAGCAACGGTTGATCGTCAAAGCATGCCAAATGGAGTGAAAATCAATGCATAGCAAAGCAAAGGTGCCCTTGTTGGCCAGGGGCACCCTTGAATCTGAGGCATTTGATGAAGTTTCCAACTGCTGCTCTATACATAACATTTGTTCAGCTCTCTCCCAGCTACGCGATCAATCTGAAAGCACGTTCACAGGACACGCCAAATGGTTAGATGCTAAGATCAAGCAGAAAATGCCAAAGGAGAAGATTGAGAGAACACGCCAAGAAATTGGCTAAGTAAAAAAGAAAAGCGCCCCTCTTGAAGAAAGTTGCCCAATCTTTTGAAGGTGTAGATGCAGTTAGTTTGCTCAACGACCTCCAGGACAATCTTCTTCACTTTGATTGATCCCAACAACGAGACTGTCAGGAAGCGAATCTGACAAATGAGTCATCTGATGACAGAGATCAAGGCAGGCAGTTTTCAACATGGATAAAATCAGTCAAAAGGTCAAAGGCGCCCCTACTAGCCAGGGGTGCCCTTAGATTCAAAGGACCTAAACTTTCTATTAGAAGCTGAGAAGTCAATCATCCTTTCCAGGATGGAGCTGGTTACCTGACAATGATCAAGCAGGGCTATCTGACTCATCAATCAACGTTAACACCATATCAAAACACAAAGGGTCTAAAAAGGCCAAAATAAAGAATAGACATAAAAATGACTAAGGCAATGCTAAAAGCGCCCCTCTTGGAGAAAGGCGCCCTTTTATCAAAAGGCTCAAACTCAATTTTATGAGTTAATGACTCCCAGGCATATCTCTTCAGTATGGTCCCATTCGACAACAAGTTCATCAACAGTTGTCGAAGATCAACAGAACAACCAAGAGAGAAGATTAATGGAACAACCAGGAGCGAAGATCAAATGGAGGCACTTCAGCCTAAAAAATGATGAAAAATGCTCAAAATCCAAGAAGGGATGCCAAAAAGTTCAAAAGCAATATGTTGACTTGAGTTAACAAATTTTGGAGGCAAAAAGAGGCCAAACACTCCATGATCAGTGGAAATCACCTTTTAGAACTCCAAATCAGGCTCAATCATGAGTTGGATGCCCAATTGATGCTTGTAATTCCAATTTGACATATCAAAGCATCAAGGCATCTATTCTTCATTATTTCTTTTGCAGGTTGAAGATCAAAACAACAAATTGCTCCCAAGGACGTCTTTTTTAGATCTGGCAAGGGTTTTGGACCATTCTTCAATAGTTTTTGAAGATCAGTAGCAATAAGGGTTTTCTTCTTCGAGGTTGAATTCAGAGGAAAATTTTTACAAAGAGGCAGATAATAACTTCCAATCCACCTCTTGCAAACTTCCAGTTTGACTTTTGTTTAGTTTCAGTTAACTGAAGTAGATTTCTAGTTAACTACTTGCTCACCTACTTTTAGACATAGGAATAAATCTTGTTGATTGGCAAGAACTGATTGTTAACTCAAGGATATTTTAGGGTTGCCTTCTCCTTTGAGTTTCTATAAATAAGAGCCTTGGGCTCATTATTTGTTTAACCTTTATTTACTACTCAAAATTGTTGTTCCATTGTTGCTAGAGTTTGCTTGTTTGTATCTGTTCACTCTTGGATGAGATTTTGTTGGTTGATCGTAATTGTGCATGATTTTGTGCCTTTGTTGTCCTAACCTTTGTAATTCTTTGGTAAAGCTTGAAGAATAAAGTTAGATGACGTATGCATATTTGATCTAAGTTTTGAGTTGATCCAACGTCTTTGTTCTCAATAGTTTATTGTTTCAATCTCCTCCTCAGACAAGGGTTCCTCCACCTTGGATATTTTGTTATCAATTTCTATTGTTTGATGTTGTTTAAAGATCCGGATTTCATCCTACACTTCAGATAGGGGTTCCTCCTCCTTAGAAATCCTAATATCCATATCTTTGTACCTTGTTGTTTCCAGTAAGTTGTTTCCAAGCCTATACCTCGAATAGGGGTTCCTCCTCCTTGGCAAGTCTTTGATCCAGCCCACCGTAAAGAGTGTTCACTTGCATAAAACCTTATCCCAAGCATGTATCTGAGAGTTCAGAGCCTTGGCCATATTCTACAGAGATGGAGGATTCAATTGATCCAACCCATCCATTTCGCTCCTATGCCCTCATGCTCTATTTATTTTGAGGAGGTAGGATAGTTTAGAAGCTAGTTTAGTCATAGTTAAGATCTACAGAGACCAAACAAAAGCTTAGCTATAGCGAATTGTGTTTATGCACCCTTGTGTCCTGTCGCTAAGTAAAAAAGATAGGAACCTTAGTACCCTTTTTTACGTAGAACATCAACAAAGAGAGATCTCTCTCTCTATAATTTGAAGAGCAGTATTATAACACTTGCAATAGTTGTCTATTTCCAATAAGCACTCCAGAGGTGCTAATTGAAAAGCCAACAGATACTCAAAAGTATCTTTTGAAAGTGCCTTAGTTAAAATATCTGTAATTTGATCTTTGGTAGGCACATACTCCATTCTGACTTCATGTTCTACAACCTTCTCTCTCAAAAAATGGCATTAGATTGAAATATGTTTAATCCTTGAGTGCATTACCAAATTCTTGGAAATATTGATAGCACTTGTATTGTCACATAGTAAAGGAATAGGTTCATTATACGTGACCTTCACATCCTTCAAAGTTTACTTCATCTAAAGCACTTTAGTGCAGCAAGATGTTGTAGCAATATATTCTACTTATGTTGTGGACAAAGACACTGAATCTTTTTTTTGCTAAACCAAGAGACCAATTTATCTCCCAAGAAGAAAGAAATTCTACTTGTACTTCTCTGGTCATCAACACAGCCTACCCAATCAGCATCATTATAGTCACTTAGAAAGAAATTTTGATCCTTTTTATATCATAGGTCATAATTCAGAGTATCCTTCAAGTATTTGAAGATCCTTTTCACAACCTTCTCATTAGATTACTTAGGATTAGCTTAAAATCTGGCAACCAAACATACCACATGCATGATATCCGATCTAGAATTAGTTAGGTACAATAACCCTCCAATCATGGACCTGTAAAGAGTCTACTCAACCTCTAGAGACTCATCAGATTTGCTTAAATGACAACCTATCACCATAGGCACACCCACTGGTTTGGAGTCTTCCATTCCATATTCCTTTAACATCTCCTTAACATATTTAGCTTGAGAAATAAAGATGCCACCATCTTGCTCAATAATTTGAAGCTCAAGGAAGAAGAACAACTCACCAATCATTGACATCTCAAATTATTTCTACATCTCTTCTATAAACTTCTTACACATATTGTCATCTCCACCAAAGATGATGTCATCAACATATACTACTACAATCAACATTTTTTCTTCCTAAACCTTAAAATATATAGATTACTATCTGCATTACCTTTCTTGAATCCTTGTTGAAGTAGGTACTTATCCATTCTAGAATACCAAGCTTTGGGAATTTTCTTGAGACCATATAGAGCTTTCTTGAGCCTATAAACTAGTTATGGATCTTTTGATAACTGGAAGTCATATGGTTGCTCAATGTATGCCTCTTCTTCTAGATCACCATTTAGGGAAGTTGACTTAACATCCATTTGATATACCTTGAAGTTCTTTAGCAAAACTGCAATTCATCACCTTCAACAATTTTGAGTCAACTAATCCACACCAAATAGCATTCTTGGTTTTAGCATTGCATTCATATAATTTGATTTCAGTTGGATCTGTAATGGGAGTGGTAGGAGCAATATAACAAATTTTGATAGATTTCCAAACACCAAACCCTGGAGAGTTTATGTGTCCTTCCATTCTCGATTTCTAGTAGGAGTAATTAGTCCCATGAAGCCTAGGACATTTGTATGAACCATCATGTGCCATCCCGGATCTTTGCCTCAAGTTGTTAATTTTCTACAAAGGAACTTGGCTTTGATACCAATTGTTGAACACTTCCGGAGACTAAGAGGTGGGATGAATTACAAAAACTAAGTCACCCCTTTTGAAACTCAAAACTTTCATCACAACTCAAACTCCTTTAGCAAATAAAGATAGAACCTTAAGAAAAATAAAATATAGCAATTTAGATCTTTATCAACTTCAAAAAACTTAACCAATGAAAGATATAACAATTATCAAATCAGCAGCAAAGAGAAGGAAATATAGAACACACACATGCACATGGAAACACTAGATTTACATGGGAAACCTAATCAAAGAAAAACCGCGATAAGAGTTAACTCACAATATAGGCTCACTACCAAAAAGACTTGCAGGAAGACTCAATACCTTAAAGCAAGATACAAAGGACTTGCAGAATTGAAGACAACATGACTTCAGGAGCAAGATACAAGGACCTAATGAGATTCACTATCTCAGAGAAGGATACAATATGATTTAAAGATAATTACAATGTTTTGCCAATACAACACTTTGTTGACTAATGTGTTACAACATAATTGATCTTTCCTTTCACAATTTTTAGTACTATCTCTATTGGATATTCAATACAGTTCACACACACACACACCTCTTTACACTTGTACACTACTCCATCATGTTGCATTTGAGATGATCTCTTGCATTTATATCCACCGCAACACTTCAATTCTTCAATTAGGTCATCCAAGAAGGGGATAAACAATGAATTCAACTAGTCAACCACCAAAGCATAATGTGGTCCTATTTTGAAGATATAGAGGACCAAAAAAATCTTAACACTCCATTCAATGTGATCCAAAATGATTTAGACGCAGGCACACATCAACCTAAGTCGGCATCAAGGAAACGTGTGGATAAAACATTGAAGCACATAACCAATCAACCCATAAACACTTTCATTTGAATTTACATTCAATGTGATCCCAAAAAAGATAGTTCAAGACCCAAATCTATCATAACACAACTTCCATTGTTGGCATAGCCCCCCAAGCACACAGTCCAAGCAAAGGAACAAGCTCTGTCGGCTAGATATCCACAAAAGACCAAATAAATCCAACTCAATACGAAATGCAACACCAAAGCGGAAAAATAGCAATGTGTTAATCACATGGGGATGTTCCTTGAACATCGAACAATACTTTTATACATTTCTTCCATACTGTCATGCCATCTACGGCCACCATAGATCAAATAGGTACATAATACTTTATTCAGGAAGCACCTAATGCATAATCATGAGACATAACATTAACATACCAACTTGTGAACCACTTAAGCACATGAGACTGGAACTAAGACACTGCCCAAACATTGAGAGCACATTCACCGAGTTGTAGTAGCAAATAAATCAATGCAGAGAAATGTGGCACATTTCTCATACCAGTCCCGACAACCAGAAACACTGCCAACCTTCTATAATTCATAGAACTCTCCTCGAAAAACATAGGTGACTTGAAAAAATAGGAGTGCAATGTCCACATAACACTAGCATTGAGTACCAAACCGCAAAACTAGAGCTGCAACAACAAAGGAACGTGGAGCATTCTCCCAGACAGACATCAATGTAGCTTCTTTATCAAGAGTCACTTAAGCAATTTTGTTGAGACCAGAACTTCCTTTCAGCAACACATACTTCATCAGGAGAATTGAGAGAGAGAATAAAACATACTGTAGACCTTCAGCAACATCTCTCCACTACTAGTCATGCTTTTAATCCTCATCTTAATATATCATTATGAAATCAACTTTGTTGATAGTAATAATACACTATATAAACATCAGCAATACTTCTTTGATAAGGCATGACATCCAACCATGAACTTCATCAACTCTTCTTTGACAAGGCATGACATCCAATCATGAACTTCATCACTTCTTCTTTGATAAGGCATGACATCCAACCATGAACTTTATCAACAATGTTAGCCCAAGTTGACTATAACAATGATAACCAAGCCAAGGACTAGCCACCTTCCAATAATCAATGTTCACACAAATGACAGTCACATATAGCAATCTTTGATATGAGAGACAATCGACAAATCGAAAAATCAACAAATAGTATTGACAACAAAATTAACAACTACCAACAATCTTCTTAGTGTTGATATCAATGGCAATCATCAGAGTTGACATCAATGGAAACAACTACTAACAAGATATAAATAAGAGATTGAGGGAGAGAGGGAGAGGAATAGAAAGAGGATAAAGGAAAAGTAAAGAGATATATAAAGAGGGAGTGATAGCAAGAGAGGGAGAGAAGGAGAGATAGGTATAGAAATGGGGAGAGATCAAGCGGGATATAGTGGGAAAGATAGGGGGGGGGAGAGAATGATCCAGGGAGAGGTAAGGAGTTACAGATGGGGGAGATACATAGAGAGGGAGATAGAGATAGACATGGATATGAAGATGGAGATGGATCATATCTTTCACATATTTAATATACACATTTCCTAGTGAATGTGCCTTGTAGGGGGTACTATAATATGTTCCAACAAAGGTATAAATAGAGAAGTGGTAGCTTCAAATAAATTATACATCCACTTACATGGATCCAAACATGACCAAAATAAAAAACTTGAATCAAGCAGATAATCAGTTACATTATAAATAGGGTCATGTTATGTTTGTAATAGGGAGAGAGGGAGAAAGAGGGAGAGGTAGGGATACAAAGAGGGAGATATAGAGGAGGGAACTGCGAGAGAGAGAGAGAGAGAGAGAGAGAGAGAGAGAGAGAGAGAGAGAGGGATAAGGATATAGATATAGAGAGGAAGATAAAGAGGAAGATAGAGATGGAGATGAAGAGGAACATTTATTTTCAAATCTAAATTATCCTCAGAGCCCATTGTGTATTAATTAACAAAAATAGATTGTTGAGCATAGGGATTTATTGCATGATGAAGTGACACCCAATGATCTTTGAAAGGCCTATAAACCCCATTTGTATGTAATCACGCATTTCTATCTTTTGTCATAAAGAGGCCCTTTGAAAAATTATCTCGACTCCACTTTTATATAGTAGGGAGTTGGAGTCATCTTTTCAAGTGGGTCCAATCTATCTTTGAGACCCCTGAATAATTTATGTCTATCTTTTAGAAAATTAGTTGTATTTAAATAGTGAGAATGATGATTTGTTTTGTATTATATTATTTATCAAAGTTATTTTTTTTGTATGATTGATCTTTATTCAATCCTTGAATAATTTTAATGGGTCAGATCATTTACTTGTGATAGTTTAACCAAATGATAACTTCTAATTTAGATATGTGCTCTCTCATTATATTATAATCTAGCATACAAAAATAAATATATATATATATATAGAATAAATTATATTTATTTGTATATGGTCATCCCACAATAATGGGTCCCAAACTTGGAACATCCTGATTTTTGCTTGAAATCACATAATTTTTTTAGAAAAACTAATGATTTAAACCTTGAGGGATTCCATCTAAAGGGTTTCAATTGAAGAGGGTTAAATGATACCGCCTTAGATCAAACCCCCTTGGATTAGTCTTAAATTATACCCACAATGGAGTCTCCTTCGCACTTATCAAAATGCTGACAAAAAAACAGTTTTCCTAATTATCTTTTGAGGAATTAAATAAAGTCATTTAAATTTTATATTTTATAGGTATGTAGCTCTTATTATAAGCTTTCCAAAAAGTATAATTTTAAAATATATTTTTATATTTTATTATTATATTTATATTTTATTTCTTGTGAATGTACATCAAGGTATTTGTTTCACACATGCGAAAAATAAAAAATAAGAAAAAAATCTAAAAAATATGTGTGCACCAGATATTGATGTTCTTGTTTTAGCAAAATAATAATAATAATTTCAATGAATACAAAACAAATTATGCCACATACAAATTAGCTAAATTATAATTACTTTGACTTCAAAAATTAATTAAAAAACTATGCAACAAAAAATTATGAAAAAATTTCTATGCACTAAATATTGATATTAAAAATTTAAATTTTCAAAATTCTAATTTTATCTTTTCAATAAAAAAAGTTATGCTTAATGATATAAATGTCACTTTTAAAAAATGTTGTTTACTATAAATTATTAAAAATTATGTAAATTCACAATTTATTTTCAATAGTTCACATCATCTCCAAATTATTAATGGTTTAGTTGCTATAGGTTTCATAAAATGAAATTTTGTAAAAAAATGTTGATATTAATTTTCTACTTTGACCAAAAAGTGAGACATAGTATTATGGACTAACCCTATTAATATACCCTTATTTTTTTCTTTGATTAAGTATATCAATTGTTTTAATTTAGTTAAAATATTAACTTTAAAAAGTAACATTCAAAAATAAATAATTAAAAATCACACTACAAACTAAAGAGTTTCAAATATTTTATAATGAAGGTAAAATTATGATTTATACTATAGGTTAGATTTCCATCATTTGTTGTCTTAAAAATAATTATGTTTTTTAAAAATAAAAGATATTTGATCTCAAAATTATTTAATTTTTTAAATAGTGATTTTATCTCTTCATCACTCTAGTGAAATCATCATTTACATCTTGATCCTCTACATGTTCTTGCAAAATTTTATGGATTTTTTCTCTATATTAGAACTTATGAATTAACAATAAAATCAATATATTTAACAATAAGTTGAACCATTTATAATTAATATAGATAAAAAGTAGATATAATACCATAATATTTATTAATAATTAAAAAATATATAATTACATTAATTTTAAAAAAAAAACTTAAAAATTAAACAATTGTAACAATACTACAAAATAAAAAAATTGAAAGTAAATATAATAATCATACTATATCTATTAATAATTTAAAATATATAATTACATTAATTTTAGAGAGAAAATTTTTAAAAATTAAATAATTAAAACAACAAACTACATGGTGGGAGGTTGGGCAAGTGCACTCCCCACACTTAGGTGTGGTGGGACGTGGTTCATTGTTTGTAGTTAACGTGGACGTCATTGCTGAGGTGAACTGAAACGTGGCCAGGGTGTTGGGTGATGTGGATAATCTTTCCTTTTTGTAGGTCTCACTGTCAGTGCAATCATGATAATTGAGGGAGCTTTACAACGCCCACTTTATGTGTGTCCGTCTATCAATTATGATCGTGGGAGGATAGAATTTGTACCTTTTGTAACGAAGGGGTGGTTGAGATGGAGTGGCACTTTATCATGGACTGCGCTGCTTATGGGGACATCCATACCCAGTTTGAAAGCAACTTAAAAGCTGAAAATCTGCACGAGCTATTCGAGGAGGAGAAAATCAGCAAGACTGTTAGTTTTTTGGTCAAAATCCATAGCAGAAGATCCAGCATCGAAAAGAACTTGGAGATTTCTTAGCTTCTGTTTTTCTTGGCTCTCCGTCCCATAAGCTGTTTGATCTCGTGGACGACATTAAAATCTCAATCAATCATCCTTAAGATCCGGCCATTAGACATGATCGTGCAAACTGGAGGTCCTCATGAGATGGATGTGCGAACTTGGTACATCTAGCTGCTTTAACCTCATGTCACTCTAATTATTCTCGATGCGACCTTAACCTCCACTGGCTCTCCATTTCTGCCCGATAGCGATTTCATTTCCCCATTCTTGCGATCACTTGTTTTGGGTAGTGTTGGTGGCGTGGTGGTTTGCATTTGCAGACAAAGACTCTCATTGTAGTGATCGCTTGTTTTGGGTGGCAACAGAGGTGTGTTTGTCCACAATGGGCGAGCGCTCAAAATTTGTGGTTAAAATGTCTGTAGAGTCTTTAGCCAATATGGACATCGATACCCCTATCCAGTTGGATAGCTCGGTCAGGGAGATGGCTTTTCGCAGCGAGGTCACGAAGCAACGTTTGAAGCAGATTCTGAAGAAATATGATCCTTTCATTATGGCGGCGATGAAAATGGTTCTAGGGAAGGGCTTTATTCAGAACGGCGAATTCAAGCAGGTTGGTACGCATATTACCTCTCAGTTTCTCGATGTCTTGTTGGAGATTAAGATGTGCAAAAATGATGTCGAGACTCTGATACGAAGGCTTTTCATTGCAAACTGGTTGGTTGGGTCGAAGGAGGTGCTTACAGTTGCCATCTCGGGTATGGGAGTCCCTCGGCCCCGCGACTTCCCGATATTCTATAAACCTGGGGAGGTGGTGAAGTATTATCCATACATCCTGGACCTGAAGGGGATGGCTCTGGTTGAGCACAAACAGGTTGCGGTAGTTGGTGCGAGCTATTTTTTGAAGGTCTTTAAAGTGGAGAATTCCTTTGGCAGCGGTGTGGTTCCAGACTTTCGTGCATTTGCTGCTGCAAATGGGTATCTGGGTTAGTGTCCACTTGTTTTCACTGTTTGGTCTTCTGTAAACTCGACATAATGGGTAGGTGATAAGTAGTTGGTGGGTGGTGTTTTGTTTTCGGCCCCCAATTTTGTTTTGTTTCTTCACGGCAGAGTGGCTTGATGGCTAGGAGAGGTGGTGTTGCTGTTGGCTCGGGTGGGTGTTGTCTTTATCTCTGGCACGGGTGGTGCCCTGTAAACTTTCATGGCAGACTTGTAATCTTTTAATATGTTAATATAAATGCTTACTGTTACGAATCAAAAAAAACAACAAACAACAAATTACATGTTTATTCTTTACTTCATTAGGAAAAATGTGTGTAGATTTGATTTCAAAAAAAATAGTTTTTTAAAGTAGTGATATAGAATATAATTTTATTTTATTTTTTTTAGTTTTTTATGATATTAGCTATTTTTCTATGATCAGATCTTTCTCAATTATCCTGCATCATTCTGACACATTCTGAATCATTGATAACATAAATCAGCCGATTGGGTTCATATAAAGAACACTTTCGACATAAAAATAGATGCAATTAGTTTCTATAATCGTATGAAGAAATTAGAAATAAATAAAAAATAATTGTTTACTCCAAATACATGAGAATATTTCATCTTTAGAAGGAAGGAATTTCAACCAATTTTAAAGAAAGTCTTCAAACAGATACCGATCTAGTCCAAGGGTTTCAAATTCACATCAGGGTAGAAATATTTTAGTATTACCCTTTATTTAAATTTCAATTATGAATACTATGTAAGATTTCTTAAAATTTGTAAAAACCTTAGTATGTTAATTGAGGAAAAGTTGAATTTGTTCCCATGGTCAATCGAAAGTTTACTGCTTATGATTTGCTTCATATGCTTAAATTTGATAAACACAAATAAATAAATAAACTGAACTTGAGTGGCGATTACATTTGTTGGATTATACTGCTAAGTTTCATATGGTGCCACAACACCAGATCTTCCATTCCGTTGTTTTGTTATATTTTGGCCTAGATAACATCCTAGCATGTTTAGTTGCTCCATGGTATCATGAGTTCAAATCCTCTACACGATGGAGAACCTATCAATATTGGTTATTGAATACTTTATTGATTCCAATTCTTCCCCAAAGCTTTATAAACTAGCACTTGCACCAGGAGGGGTGCAAGGGTTACGCCGATAGAAAATTATTTTTTATTGTGAATTGATGAAAATATTTATATAAAGTTAATTTTTGAAGATTTTGTAGTCAATGATTTCTTATTCATTTGTGCATAGAGTTGAAAAACTGTCTAAATGTAAGATTGGTAACAAATAATTGTTGGTTGTTAGAATTACAACTTATGACCAAGAATTTGATATTCCAAATGACAACATTCGACTGTAAGATAAGGAATTTATAATAATGATAAACATGTTCAGAACCCAATAGGATTGCTCGCAACATTAAATGGTGTTAGTATTACAATTAATGCATGAATGATTGACCTACACATCACTAATCTAAATAATGAATAGAGCTTCTTTGGTTAAGGTTCATTGTTGCAAAGTGTACAAATTCACCGATGTCTGGAAATATAATGCTCTGATTTTTTGAGAAGTTGATAATAAATTTTTCAATTATTCAATAACAATTGAATATATTCATTTAATAAAAATAATCTTGACATCCTCATTGCATGTTAGAAAGATAAAATTAATAATTATGACCTCAGTGAGCCTCCTAAAAATTGAGATTCAATCACATATTTTATGCTATACCTAGAACAATTTTTTGGTTAGTGGAGTGCCCGAATTGTTTCCCAAGTGGGAAATTAGAGTGAGATTCACACAATTCTGAACTGTATTCATTGTAAATGTGGCATTAGACCCTAGAAAATGTTGTGGAAAATGGTGGAATAAATACTAAAATGTTATGGATTAAATAACCAAAAGAGAAAAAAAGGGCTAGCATGCTCTTGCAAAATGGACATAAAAAGTTTAACTTTTTATCATAATCAGCATTACCTAAAAAAGGCAGAGAAAAGATGGTACCGTGGAGTCAAGGGTGGGTGAATCTTTTTATCAATAGGTAGACGTATGAGATATTCTGGACACCCCACTATGTGGTAGTTTCTTGATAGAGCCTCATTGTCCAAAAAGCTCATCACAACATGTCAAACAAGTTCATTCCCTACTCTCACATTGGCAGAGCATTTACATACACAAATACCTCCCAGTTTACAACCCAATAATAGTAAACAGCTCATAAATCCACTATTTACTCAATCCAATTAAGCCCAAAAATTTGCTGGTCACCAAATCCAAACCCTCCCTACCCTTTCTCAAATCTAACCATCTCAGAGATTTTGGTTTTTTCTTTTTCTTTTTTCTTTAAAGGAAAGAAGGAATTCTGAGACAAATGGCTCATTCAAACAGATCCTCTAGTAGTAGGGAGAGTAATAGGATACATTGTAGACTTTTTTGTGTCCGCTGTAGATTTGGTTGTTTACTATGGAAGAAAGTGGGTCACCAATGGCTATGAGATCAAACCCTTTGTTACTGTTAACCACCCAAATGTTCAAATTGCAAGAAGATACTATGATGATAGTCTTTACACTCTGGTAAAGCATTATAATGTTTTTTTTATGCTCTGGCTAAATGGTTTAGACTCATTTTTTCAACCTCGAATTCAGATGCACAAATTGGCCCATTGCTTCTCCCAACAGTCATGGTTTTCCAAGCACATGATCTCAACAACAACATAGCATATTGACTTGATTTATTTTTTGATGTTATTTTATTGTTTTGTCATTTTATTCTTTTTTCATTTATTTTCAAGATTTGAATATGAAATGATCTTCTATTTCAAATTATATCTTGTACAAGGATTCTTTGCACAATAGGAAATGGTCCCTTGTTAGCCAAAGAGACACTAGCTATGCTTACAAAGTGGAGCATGGTGGAGTTGGTAAATATTTTGAATGAAGAAATACAAGGGAGTGCTCACGGAGATTTGGAGGCAATTTACATAGAACACCTTCATTTAATAGAAAAAAAATTGTTTTAGAATGAAATAAATAACAACAAAATATGTTCAGGTCGAGTAAAGATTTTAAAGAAAAAACTCGGTAAAACCATGGCAAGTGACATATCTCAAGATTCTAATCAAACTATGGCATTTTGTCAATGATGTCGATGAAAATAGTGGAGAGTTTGCGGGAATGATATTACAGAACCCTACCAAAAAAATATTTGTTTTAAGACTAACTGGAATATCAATCTCCTTGTAGCTGTTGCTTCAATCTAGTTTATAACGAGTGAAAAGGAAATAAAGAATTATCGGATTCTTTCAGTTGGAGATGGATTTTTGTAGTGTTTTAAACAAAAATATTGGTTGTGAGTTGCTTGATTTTTGGGATTAGTTCTACTCAAGAATCAAGTCCTTTATAGCAATGTTTGTTGGATGATTTTGCAACCACTAGACCTTTTTGATTGACATCTAAGTGTATTAGGATCAGACAAATGCTTGTGGATCTTTCCTTGTAATTCTCCATGGTCCTAAAACATTGTATTTTTGGAAAACAAATAAAACATCTTTATTTTGGTATATGAAAAAAATGTTAAGTTCAATTCTTATTCTATTTTATTTGGATCTTATACATTTCTATAGCTTGTGTGTACTTTGTTGGTGTTGCACTACATTTTGTTTTTAGCACTTATGTTCCTTTCGTTTGTTCTTAGGATGCTCTATTCCTTGAACTTTATACTGCACACTCATGTATTCTTGAGTCCCATTGACCTATTTTTGGTCATTCGTGGACAAGCAACATGCGATTGCATCAAAAATAGCAAATAATTTCAAATATTATTTTTGGGATCTCTCTTAAGGGGACTTCCAGGAATACAAAAAATTCTTCTTTTTACCTGTCTTGATGGTTAGCTATATCAAACACCCTTTGGCTATGACAAAATCTAGCACAAATAGTGATAGATATGTGAGACAATGTCCCCTTCAAAAATGACCTACACATTGTAGACCTCTTGTGCTTATGCCCAACATATAGGGGTCAACTACTCTTCATTGTGATCAATGACATGACTCTTATTCTCTTTTGTGATTGGTGATGGCCTCCTATAAGGGCTCCCTTCTTAATTATTGGGTAACAACTTGTATTTAAATCTGATAAATGAACTATTGGTTCCCCAATTCAATTTTTAGGGATCCCTTGTAATTATCTAGCATATTATTTCTCAATACAAATTGGCACTAATTGAATAGACAAGTAAGCTATATAAAATTCAACAAAGTACTTTGTTATTAAATTTGTGGTAGTAGCAGCTATCCCTATAATGGCCTGAAAAATAACCCTACAACTAAAATCTTATATTTGATCAACTTCCATAAGGCTTTTATTTATGACTTAGCAGATGCATGTGGAAGCATTAGTATTGCACCATAACTTTGAGCCATATTATCATAGTTGTCTTGATCAAATTCAACCATATTATTCACCTTCTCCTTTTGTTTTCCTTTGCTCCATTTTTGTACCCAGATAAGCAAAACCCATCAAAACTTTGAAATTAAAAAAATGATTGCTAATGTACCGACTTAGCATTAAAAAGCCATTAAAGAGAAAACACATTTGGTAATTGATGAGACCTTCTTCTTTGGCTTGCCACCACCTCTAGATTAAGTAGGCTTGGAGGAAGGAGGGGCATTTTCTTTCTTGGGTGCCTATAAAACTCCACAAAAACCACTCATATTCAACCACTTCTAGTTAACCAAAATGAATACAAACTTCTTAGAATTGCAATTTGTACACATGTGGCATTAAATGCAGACATGTGTCTGCAGATATCCCTTACCACCATACTTCTTAAACTTTGGAATCTCCACCCTCGAGGGGATAAGAGTGTTCAAAATTGCTATTGATAAAGGACTATGACAAAAGAAGGGTTGGAAAATTGGCTAGGAGGTTGCATGGGATAGGTTCGCTAGCTAATTTTGCATCTAGCCCATATTCTTTAGTAGAGCATTTAGAATGGGGTCAGACGATGAAATAGGACCAGTGGAACCGCCACCAGAATCATCGTTAGAGCCATCGCCCCCCATTCCATCAAGGCTTCCATCGCTAGAGCCAACATAGCCCCCAAAGTTACGACCGCTAGAATTAGAAGGGATAGTGCTCAAACCCAAAGGGATTCTATTTACTTTGACAGTTGGAGGTGCCTCAAGCACGAGGGTGGTGTTGATGGAAGGGCCTGATTCAACCATGTACACCGACATTATGGGCATCGAAACTCCTATCTGCCTTCTAGAGGTTTCGGGCCCAGAACCTCCGGTAACACCCAATCTAGAATTGTATGAAGGGACATATGCTTCCACTATGTCAATGATGCCTCAAAGAAGCTCCAGGCACTCCCGATCTTTGTCTAGCATATATCGCATTTCATTGACAAGCTTAACAGCCCTAGCCGTGTTTCATTCTTTTCCCAAATGATTTGTGAGGTCCAAAATGTTAGTGTAATTAATTAATTAATTATTACACTAGCATAAGTTAACTTAGGCATTAATTAATCATATTAGTCCTAGGTTACTTTTTATCATTTAATAAAGTTGTTGAGATAAGATTCCCTTCTAGAAGATGAGTTGTCTTTTCTAGAACTTATCTCCATCTTGTTATCATTCCCTAGGTAGGTTGTTAGGGTTTCTTGTTGTCACATGAAGTGTGATTTGAACACTTGGCAACATCTTATGCATTTTAGGTTTTGCTCTTGCCTATATAATCAGGCATATGTACTCTTTGTAATTCACATTTTGTATATCAATCAGATAATCTCTATTTGCATGCCCTTAGTTGCAACACTTTCTGTGTGGTTGAATTTCTTCTTAGCAGGTCCTTTGAAGTGTGCGCAGCTTCATTGGATGATTCAGCATCCATTATTCCAATACAAAAACCTCCTCCTATCTATAGCAATGAGATGCTCTGTAGAAATAGAAAGAGCATTGTCCTCATTTAGAGGAGAGTATAAGTTATTTGACTTTCTTTATACAGTTTTAGAATTTGATTTTCCTCATTTAAATGTACACCACAACATGATTTCCATTCTAAATTTGAAAACAACTCCTCTTTAGTGAAGCATATAAGTGATTTGACTTTTTTTATGATATCATTTGAATCTATATATATGTTGAAGACTACATATTTATAGGAATTATTTAGTTAAATTTAAGGGTTAGTACAAATCATATTATTGACTTGTAATGTGTTGAAACTTGTCTATTGTTAATTATGAAGATATTGTGATACTTTTTCTATTATTCCATGAAATTTATTGGTTTTTGAAGTTTATATTTTATTTGTGATAATGGTAATATGGTTAGATGGATTTTATGATTTAATGACTATCACTAAGTTTGTTATACATGCTTGTAAATTGGCCTCAATTACTAATTGTCATAGAGTTGATTGTTGGGAAGCATCTAGTGATAAGTCAATTATCTCATTTTTTGGGTGATGTGATTTGTCTTATATATATTATTTATTGTTGATTAGGCCATGGTAATTATATTACAGTCTATTGCCCTTAGATGGGTTTTGGGTGATTTTTTCATAGGTTGGGAATTAATTTCCCACTACCTCCCTATATATGCCAATGGTTCAAGGCTAGATGAATTTGAAGACTAAATGAAAACAAACATATAGTTATCATAGGAATAACTATATGATTAAAATGGGATTTCTCCTCTAAATTAGGTCTTCTATAACTGACAATATTGTTTGTTCTCATGCCCATGCTTGGTGTTTTGCATTGCTTTCTAGTTTTTAGGAACATTGTTTAGCCTCCAAAGGAGCTAAGAATAGTTCTAAAACAAAGGATAGAAGTATTTTGGTGATTTGTAATCCACAAAGCATAATTTAGTGGGCAATTACAAATCATTTTAGTATTAGAGTAGTTTAAAAGTTGTAGGAAATCAAGTGGAAGGTGAATTTATATACGTCGTCTTAAGGCACTACATTTTGGGCCTAATTAACCATCCACACCTCTTTAACATACCCATCTGCACCTTATCGATCCTGCACACAAGCTAAGATAGAATATACAAAGTCATAATGGAAGTGTTTCAAAATACAAAGCAACTCAAGCTTACAATACACAAAATTCGATGGCAAAGAAATTGAAATTAATAATTAATCATTTAACAACTCTATTGATAAGACATTTGAAGTCCCCAAGCTTAGAAATGTAATAAGGATTATGTATTATCTCTATTCTTAAATTTGTGGTAAAGTAATCAGTTTTGCAAAATAATCATCTTAATTTGCCTATTCATCTATTTGTTTCCAATCATGTTTCAAATTAAATATAGGATTTTCAAGGTGTGACAACAAATATGGTAGGCCATAGCTACTAAGAAAGTATTATATAACGTATTTTTGTAGATTCCTCACTTCAGAGTAGCTATGAATTTGCTCTTATGTAGTTTGGGTTTCAAATTTTTATTGCTCTATAAGAAATAATTATAAGCAATGTTATTTTCTGAACAAGTTTCTTATCTTGTATGCCATTTGCATGAATGGAAAAATAATCATTTAGGAACCTAACATTTCTCAGTGCAATTGGGGCTAATTTGATCCATAAAATGTCACATTATATTGATTTGCAAGAAGTAATTAAGGCCATGATTTACAACACAGAGTTTTTATTCTTATCTTCTATCTGTATAAATTACACTTACATTTCAAAAAATGAAATATATTTACAAATGATAAGAATCTCAAGATGAACTAATTTTCAATCTACATTACTTCAACCTTTGTCATGGAACCTTTGCATCTTTAGTTTTCGAAGTTGCTAGTCTAACAAATTAGCTCCCTTGACATTGTCTGCCTTTTATTTATTTCCTAGCATTTGATGGTGGCTTAGCTCAATTGTTTAGTTTGACTTTGTATCATTTATAGAAATCATGATGAAAGCACTATTCTGTGTGTGTGAGCATGCATCGCATATAGTTATATTACATTATATATAGAAATCATGTTGAAAGCACTATTATGTGTGTGTATTGATTTTATCTATACTTTTCAAATGGATTGGTGTCACTTTACCCACTGATCTTCGCTGTTAGACAATGTATGTCTTTCTAGTCAAAACAATAAGGGGGGTTGGGATGAAGATTATCCTAAACGATCTTCATCTTAAAATCTAGCTGTAATCTTCATAAATGGGTATTGGAACCTGAAATTGCATTTAGATAGAGATGCTTTAAGAATCTAACTGAAAAGTTAAAAAAATTGGCAAATCAACAACTTTGAAGAAATGATTGTGGTACGCTTCTCACCAATTAAGTGAAGAGTTTCATTATTTGTCCCATTCATCCCATTCATCCCTCCTCAAGGAAAAATCCTTTCCTTTCCAGAAATCAAATTGTAGCCTCATTAACCCTGAGGGGCTAAAGACGCATATGGGCCCTGCATCTAAATTTTGCCAAGAGAAAAGATTCTTGTGCTCACAATGCAATTACCCTAATAGCATCTGGAATGTTTAGTGAATTATCTTAAGCACAGTAAAACCTGGTATATTGTAAATTAACTAAACGGTTCTATAGTGCCTAAAAGTGTGCTTAATCTATGCCAAGCAAGCAACTACTAAGAAGTCTCACCATCAGCTCCATCCACTTTTCCGCTTGCACAACACCTTGCAATCTAATACCAGTAATGATGTAGTTATTTAGGCTTTTTTTATATTGAGACACAATTTTGTATACGAAATTATTGCAGGCTTGGTACAGATCCTCTATGTACTTATAATGCTCATTAAAAATCATATTTAATTCTGGACATCTATTTGAATCTAATATTTTTTAGTACCTTTCTTCTTGGTTGCCATTTAGGTACTACAAAATTTGTTACATATAAATGTGTTGTACAAAATATTTTCCATTTTTCTTTGAATGAAAATCACTAACAGTAAAATGTGGCTAGTCTAAAATTTCCCTCTCCATGACCATCAAATTAGAAGATTGTAGGCACTCATCGCTTCTTGGACTACCATTAGGCTCCTATGCAGATGTATCCTTGATAAAGTTCACTGATGTGTGATGCAGGGCATGCCCTGTTTCCATGAATATATAGTTGTACCTAAATCCTACGATGAAACAACCAGCTCTAAAATTCCCATCGTTGAGTGAAGTAGCTATGATGCCAAGACCTATAAAAGTGTTGAAGAGGATTTCAATTTGTCACTAGTTATCTCAAAATATGAGGAATGGTTCCATTCTGTCTGTGGCAAGTAAACATTGGGGAAAGACTTTTTTAAATGACCCACGCAACGAAAATTTTAGCAATCGGGGATGTTGACACTCCCCAGCTGACCCATATGTAACTGCTATGACATTCACCCCTTCCATGTGGATGATAAAGCGCTCTTCCAAATTACTCTTGCCATGCATCTAGTTTTTATAGATGAAAGCACATAATCTTCTCTGAGAGCCATTACATTGGCTGGTACCCTTATCCTGTAAAAGTCATCTTCTTTCAACAGCTCTTCAAATGCTTTCTGCTCACTTTCAGTTAAAGTATTTCTTGTAATGCGAACCTTGGTCAATGTCTATCCACCATGAGGAGATGCCTTCAAGTGCGCAGTGAAATGGCCGACGGGGGTGGAATCCGAGTTACCAAAGGTGTGTTTGATAGAAAACTAAAGACGCGAATCAGCGGGGATGTTATCGACTGGAGGCACCGTCCTACTAGAAGATTTGTGTTTAGAAGGCGCGACAACGAAATCACTTTCACTATATTGGCCTCCAACAAGACCCCAATTCTTCATCGTCTTGCAGCTCGTTTGAGCGGAAGGCGTATGCAACTCTGGAGGCCACAAGGAATGCTACTGTGGCCACTGCCAAGCATTTCAACAAACACTCCATTCTTTGCCTATGATCGAGCTGAATCTACTGCTTCTAGTCAGCAATGGAGCATCGCAATCCTTCTACCCGTCCTAAATTTTTCAATTTGCATCTACTACGATTTTTTTTCAGCCTATTTTCAAGAGAGGTTTACGGGACAGAAAAAAGAGGTTTTGGAGCGTGAGACAGGTTTCGGCTGAAACCTCACTCTATATATAGCCTATCGGCTAAAAATAAATAAAAGAGCATTCTCAATTTGTTAAATGCTTCTCATAAATGGATTTGTAAGGCCCTCATTTTTGAAGCTTCACCAAAGTAGAGAAGTGTTACAATCAAATCGATATTCTATTTTGATGTATTATTTAAAAACAAAAGTAAATAACTATATTAATTACTGGTCTGATGTATGAATTCAATTGAACAAAAGGGGAAGCAATTTGAAGGTGTACTTGAGTTATATAAATATTGGCGAGTCCGATATATTTAAAATAAAGGACACAAATGTAAGTGCAGAGATGTTAAGCTTAGTAACTAATTTTAGGCAGTTTCCCAATTGTTACTAACAGGTGCAAGGATGGCATGGTATCATATATGTTTAATTTTGATTTATTGTTTACTTTAAAAGTTAAGTTTACTAATATATGTTTAATTTTGATTTATTGTTTACTTTAAAAGTTAAGTTTACTAAAATTTATATAAAGTTATATAGTTGAATTTGGTGTAGCTACAACTAATCTTTGACAATTTTGTCATCTGCCTTTCATCTCAAACCTTTAGTGCTTCTAATTATTAGTGCACTCAGAGTGTTTTTGAAGCCATTCACACAAAGAAGCATGACTCAAATGCGTTTGACTGGCCTCATCTTTTTACATTACAAACTTTAGTTGCATGCAAAGAATAAGATTGAAGAAGGTAGAAGGGCGTAGGTACTTGACATTGATCTATATTCTGATTAGGTTGTTAACGATGTGGAGTTGTTGATAATCGAAGCGATGATATGGCCAATTTAGAGAGAGGGGCAATAAAATGGCATGCAGAAGTGCCAGCATACGAGGGAGAAGACAAGCCACCAATGGGGGTTTTATCACATTCATAGCAGCAGGACCATTCAATTCAAGGACAAATTCACAACAGCAGCCTTTTTTCAATTCAAGGAAAAATTCACAACAGCAGCCTTTTTTGAGCTCTAGTTGTAAAAGAAATTTATAGATTATGAACAGTGAAACTACAATTTATAATTTTTATTATTTATATTGCAACCCGAAGTTGATACATTTCGAACTTGTTTTTTTGGTCTATGATGTGTTTTGAGCTATAATTTTGATCTGTATATAAAGGAAATCAGTAATGTGTTCCCTAAATTCAGTAATATGAATGTTTTTTAAGATATTTTTACAATTTTATGTCTTTTAATGTTTTCTATGTAGTTTACTGTAAATATGATATATCAGAAATACAATCTCAAACAAATCAATCTGTAATCAAAACCAATAATTATAATCTTGTCTTAGGATTATTTAACTACTTGAATTATATTGTCAATCCAAAATTTAATCAAAATAATGCATCTGAAGAGAGCACTTTCTGAGAAGAGATGAAACTGAAACTGATCTTTAACATACACCTCAGCTAAAGCAGTTGCACTAAAAACTCCTGAAAAGGAGACTATAAAAAATCTTTATATCCTTCCGTAGCATATCCACATCACTGTCTACAAATATAATGTACACTGACCACCTTCCTCACGCAGTCAAAATTCCAGAGGTTCGTAGCATATCACTCAGTGGGCCAAGACCACCATTTTCGGATCTTGCTGTGCCACTACTTCACTTGCAATTGCAAGCACCATAACGTATACAGTATACTACATATGATTGCAAATAATTGACAAGGTACTACACTATAACTAACAACTAGTTCCCGGACTCAGTGTCAACTGCATTCTTCAAGCTCTAATCTTTTATGAAGAATTGCAAGATGTTCCTCAAACTCTAAAAACATATTTTTCCTTATCTTTGCCCTTTCATATTCATCTGTTCCTTTACGAACTAACAAAATCTTGCTAGGAGACAACGTCTTTAAGCAACAGTCTTTAGAGTCCTGCAACAACAACAAAAGACTTCAATTCAAGAATTCATATTTCTATGACTTACAACATAAATAATATGATTAGACAAAACTGCCAAGGAAAAAGGCATGTCATTCAAAATCAAGAGGAAGCTACACTGCAGAGAAGATTAACCATCAACTTTTATGGGCCCCAGACGTTACACATGGTGTAAATGCGGCTTAACTTGGATTACACCAGAAACTTGAAAGTGCTACCTAAATAATAAAGAGGATACGCCCCATACAAAAATATCTAAGGATGAAAAGTTAAAACCAAAGTTTCTCTAAATATTTCTCAAAAGACAAGTTCCCAAATATGTCAATGTTACGAAAACCAGACATGCCTGTTGCTAGAAAATCCTAAAACCAGGAAGTCCATGTACAACAGGATTGTCCTGTGCATGAGATTTTTCTCAAAAAAAAACAAATGCAATTCTACATATCTAGTTTTATTATCACTATGTGAATCTTGTGTTGGACACCTTGAAAACTAAAAATGCATTCTTTTAACAATATCCACAATGAGAAAATGTAACCAACACATTAGAACTCAAGTTAGATTTTATTTTTATACTTTTAAGGAGATTCAAATTGTTTCTTTGAACCAGAGATCTATAAAGATATTTCAAGTGAAAGAAATTTTATCTAGCACCAATAAAAACTGAACAAAGAAATGAAATGGAATGGATGTGGTAAGAAATCTTTTTGTAGCAGAGATTTTTATAAAAACTCAGTTCAAAACAGTGTTTCTGAGAGTTTCGAGGATGGGGTTTAGGGGACCACAAGATTTTTCCTAAATTTTGGGCCAGCTATAATACACACAATATGTACAGAATTGAGAACACCCTGCCTTATAATTGATAAGATATAACAATTAAACAATGCGAATTATCAAATCATAAATGTTAATTTAAAACCCTTTTGATTTGTCAAAATATTTAACCCCTAACATTTGAGAAATTCCAAACAGTACTTGTAAATATGAACCTTAAATTGATGATCTAGGTTGAAATTGGGGTTGGGATTTGGCATTGGCAGAGATACAAGTCCCATGTCAGGAATGAAGTCCTAAAATATATAACTATCATACTTACAAAGTTGAAGATGTTTCACTATTGAAGTTGGACAAAGTGCCTGGCCATTGGCTGAGCCATTTACCGCTCATCTCCTTTTCTGAAGTTAAGATGTGCATATGAAGTCCTAAAATATATAACTATCATACTTACAAAGTTGAAGATGTTTCACTATTGAAGTTGGACAAAGTACCTGGCCATTGGCTGAGCCATTTACCGCTCGTCTCCTTTTCTGAAGTTAAGATGTGCATCCCTTTGTAAAGTGAAAAAGTTTGCACATCTGCTCCTGATGGAAATAGCCGGTCTGCCCATGTCAATTGTAATTTTCAGGCATCCCTGCAAATCGCCTGAAATTCCAACCTACACAACTGCCTTCATGAAGAGTTTGAGAAAGTTGCTGTTAAACAACCATTTTCCCTATCTTCGCTACCTGTCCTGAAAACTCCATTTACAAGAATAATCTGATGTAGGCAGGCTATCAGCAAGATCAACAGTATTGCTTATCCCACGTAAACCAGTCTCAGCAATAGGAAGACAATGTTGTGGAAAGGGAATATTTCATACATGCAGCTATAATATTGTATAACACACTGCTATATATATATATATCATGACACTAATCAACAATCCATATGGTAATAATACTTTAGGGTTTTTTAATTTCTAAAAAATTGTGTTTTTATTTTAATATGTCAAAAGAGGGGTGAGTTTAATTCACTTGTGGAGACCTGTTATTAGCTTAATAAAAGACCCACCTCTTAAAGGTTAAAAAACTGTTTAACTTTTGAAAATATTTAGTGAATACAGCAATTATTTCATTTAATTATTGCCTTATGGCATATGGCAATTTATAGAGAGCTATAATCTACCACCCTCCTGTCTTTTTAATCAGGAGGTGTGACTCAGAATGTTGATAAAAGTACCTTCGACACAGTCTTTTCCAAAAGCTTTGTATTCGTCTTTCATGAGACTATGGAAACCATATGTTCTTAATAATAACCTTCATTGGAGTTCACTATATTTCAAGGCAAAGCTTCCTGAGATGCTAAGGATCAATTTAGCCAAGAGGATTACAAAATTAGTATTTTTAAAACAATGCCGAGATAAGACAGTTATTTTTTATTTTGTTCAAGTCAATCATTTGTTTTACATAACCATTATAACAAGCATATTTTCATGTTGCAAGCTTTGCTTTTTGAAGATTAGTTATTGGCAGCACTAGAGCTGACATTGGCAATATTTCTTCCAGATTATTTCATCTCCATCTTGTGCTTTCAGCTTCTCTGTGGATGGATGTGTGGGTTCAGTTAGATGTTTCTCTCCATGCAAGGGCAGAAAGATTTAAACTTAGTTTTGTGCAAAGGCAGAATAATAAGATCTAAATTTTGCTAAAGAAGAAACTGTTGATTAGAAAATTTCAAAATTGATTTAACAAGCTTTCTTCCTAGTGCTCATGATGGTATGGTGATTCTACCGACAACTGGAACAATGGGGCAAGAGAATATTTATTAATGAGCTCTCTTCTTGGCACTCAAACTAGCGTGTCATATCTGCTAACAACAATCGGGCAGAGCATGGTCACATCCATCTCATTAAAGTCAGTGGAGTGTGCTGGCACTTGTGCAGACAACAACATCCAGCATGATGAGAGTGGCTCCATCTCTTTTTTCAAGAGAGGACCATGGATAGCACTGGACAGAACAGTCACTACTTTCCTTGTCTTCATCTGTTTGCCTAGCATTCGAAGATGTAGCAAAGGGCAGGTATATGCTAAACAGATTGAACAATGGCATCCTGTCATAGATGGATTTAAATAGTATTTCAATTGTAAATGCATCCTACATGGACTACGACAATAAATCTGGTTTAAACTATTATTGTGATGTTCCACTAAGTATTGCCACTGATCTATGGAACTGTCTGGCCCAGGATGAACACCATTACAGACATGAGCATGGTTCTATTTTCTTGCAAGACATTAATCTTGGGCTGCTAAACCATTGTAAGTGCCTAAAAATGGACAGGAAAACATGGCTGGTCCTATGATGACCTGTTGGCCCAGCACATGACTCCATGTAACATCAAATATGAAAATGGCATCCTCTCTCTGCTGTCCCCAGCCTTGAGAGTGCATTTTTGATCCTTGGACCCTTTCCCTTCATTGTTTTGTGTTTATTTTGCTTTCTCTTTAGCCATTGTCACTGGCCGCTTTTTAAAACTTAGTCATTAGCCTAAAATTGACACTTTGCCCATATTTTATTCGTTTACCCCACCGGCAATCATAGAATGCTTTGATGAATGCAGGTTTTCTGTAGCAAGCAAATTATTGGTAAAGTGAACACACCAATTTCTATTGCATTTGTGATTTCTTTAAATGTCTTTATTCTTACATCCTTTTTGTGTTTTACTTTCTTTGATGAATGCACCCAGCATGTAAAAAATATGTTTCCTTCTTTGATTCATCGCTTGTTATATATAGAGTTCTCGTAGATAGGGCTCCTGTCAATTTTAGAGCTTCCATTTGTTTAAAGAGTTTTTCAAGCATACTTACAGGTCTAGCTACGAGAAAGAATGCATTAGTATCTCTGAGTTATTCCTAGCTCTAACATAATCTTTACTACAATTTGCCTCTAGGCTCCTTGAACAGTCATCCATAGCTACCAATGTTATATTGATTCAAAAAGCTCCCAAGGTCATCCATAGTATCTTTGGGTGTCTTAGTGTCTTTGTGCTTTGGTCTTTTACATCTTCCTTCCACCACTAGTGGAGAACCCCTAATTGAGAGGAGAAGAAGGAACAATAGCTTGGTGCCCTAAGGACAACACTGCCATCACTTACATTTCCTACATGTTGTATTGCTCATACCCCAGGTGTGAGAATTCCACTAGCAATTATTTTATTTAGATTAGTTAGTTGATTGGTAGATTAGATTATTTGTTATTTGCAGATTAGGTAAATTCCTTTTTTCCTGAATCTGAGACACTCTGTTTCTAGTTTGGATTATAGGTTGATTACGATTTGTTTCAATTATTAGAATAGTTTATTTTCTTGCAAAATATTATCAAAAAATGTAGAGTACTGTTTCGTTCAATAAGCTTTCAAAAAAATAATTAACTAGATTCGATTAAGAGTTCATTGAGACATTGTTTGCATGCATGTGCTTTTTCTTCTGATTTTCTTTTCATAATATTTTGATGCTATTAGGGAGAAGAAATAACTACTTCGCTGATTTTAGAATAGTTTCAATACTTTTAGTTTTAACAGTAGAATCTTTTCATGCATGTACATATAAACCCAGAAAATTCAAAAAAAAAAGTTTGTTTTTGCTTTCCTTTCAGCGTATTAATTTAATCAGGAATGCTTTATTTCAACACTCATAAAACATTAAAATAATATAGAATCTGAAAACCAAAAGATAAAAGCACATTGTAGGTCCTTCATTAATTCAAGATAAAAACGGCTCGAGACTTAGTTTCAACCTTCAACTTGTGAACATCCAAATATTCAAAACAAGCATACACTCCACTGGATATTTTGTGCATTAAATCAAAGACAAACATTAAAACATTCAACTCACTACTTTCAAATCAAGCATCGACAAACCTTCGAGCAACCCAAAACCAAGAAAACGCATACCAAGGCATCAAAGGAACCTCTGCTTGCATTGTCCTGCTCTTGATCACAATCCAACATTTCATACCTATGTATCCAGGGGTGAGAATAAATTGGGTAGAAGCCACTTTGAGTAAGCTTATGGAGCTGTTGCTGAATAAGAAACAGCACTCGAGAGAATTTGAGAAGAAAACAATTACTTGCTGACCATTGAATTAGCCCATCTTGAAGCCATCTTTGATATAGAAGGCTTCAGCTTGAACAACTTCCTTGAAAACAACCCAACAATATCTTGACATTCTATGAACAGAAATCATCACTCATAACACTACTATTACAAATTTACAACTCAACTCAATAACATTGCCACCTGTCAGCAACTCTTTCCTCATGAAGGGAGTAGTTCCCTGGATATCGCACTACTTCATTTGCTTTGGCCATGTGAGCAGGAGTGATCTGCCAGTTGTCCAGCCAAATGTGGACAACACATGTGCATCCCATTTGTGCTTTATGCACAATAGTGGTGAGTCACATTTTGATACCCACCTAAGTGAAAGATTTCCAATGATGACAGAGTTGCTATGAAGAATCTAAATGAAAATAACAATATTGCTATTATTAGATCAGACAAAAAGAAATGCCAGAGTGGTGATGAGCAAGGTTGACTATTAAGAAAAAATGGTGAATCATTTGTTTCCATGATTATGAAGACATTGAAGAGAGAAAATACCAAATATTCAATTGCCATTTGAGAATAGTGTGAAGAAACATGTTATCTCCAATAAAAAAATCACCACAAGGATATATGGTGCCCCTATGAATTCATGGCATTGCTTACTAAGAAAATCAAACCATAAGATGGAAGGACCTTTACATCATAAGGATTCCACACATTTTGTTGAGTTCACTAAAGATAAAGAGTGGCAGATGATAATATTTTCTTGAGCTTTGATGTTTCATTGCTTACAAAAGCACTGATTAGTGAGGCTATTGAAGTAATAAGAAGACAACTGATGTTGAAACTTGAGACAGCTTCACTGTTGAATTGTGTTTAAATCAACTTTTTTTAATTTTAGTGACGTATTCTATCAACAAACAATGGGATCATTACAATCTCCAATAATGGCAAATCTTTTTATACAGTATTTTGAAGATAAAGTTCTTAATTCTTTTAAGCTAAAACCTAGGTGGTAGAAATACTATTTTGAAAAATACCAGCCTAATCTAGCAACATGGCTTGGACAGATAAGAGGAGTTCCATTCATATTTAAACAATAATATGGATGGTGGTATCAGGTTTACAAAGAAACCAAAAGTATATCGAAAATTTACTCCCACAAAACTTTATTTGCATGTTTCATCTCATCATCACAAAACCCAAGAGCTGGTGTTCTTAAACCACTAGCTGAAAGGACATTTTGGATCTGCAACGTAGCAGTTTTTTATTTTACAGAGTTATTGTCTGCAATCCTCGGATTTCTTTTTCATGAAACACTGATCTTTAGGAACATTTTTTAAGAAAAGAACTAGATGATGTCAATGGAAGATGGGGAAAAAAGGTCTCAAAGAAGAATGAAGACTTTTGGAAACATTTGCAGACATTTACGCAAAACAAAGGATTTTTGGTGACAAAACCCTAGGGAAACTTGGCTAGAAGGAAACCCCAACACCATGTTTTTACATTGGGGAACCTGAAAGAGGCATGCAATCGCATATCACCTATCTATTCATAAGAAGATTTCTCGCTTATATTTGATCATAGGAGGGTATGATCATCAACTTGACCTCAGCAAACCTTATAACCATGTTGTGAAGGATTTTCTCACTAGAATCCTAGAAATATTGCCTTGAACAAAAATTGCAGAGATTGAGCATATGGTTGTATATTGTCCCCTTAATATTGTTCATTATCAAGAGCAACCCAACAAGATTCTTCAAGGCTTCAAAGGGAATAAGGCAAGAGGATCCTCTTCTGGCTTACCTCTTAGGTATAATCACAAAGTCTCTTGGTAAGGCACTAACAACATCCAAGTCCAAAAATGATTAAAGGCCACAAAATCGTCTCTAGGGTGGACACTTACACCCATAAGAACATTTTAAATTTTTGATGACAAAATTATGTTTGGAAAGGCCAAATTTATCAAATAGATTTTGGATAAGTATGCAAAAGACTTAGATTAAAGATTCAATGCAAGAAATTCAAGGTCTTCTTTCACAATGTAAGTTGTATGTAGCAACAGAGACTGATAGGAATCTTAGAATTTGAAAACGTTTTCTACCAAGCAAATATCTTGCCATTCCTCCCTTTTGGGAGATGCAACATAGTTAGTATCTTGAAAGGATAAATCCCTGAGACTGGCAGGAAGAATACAATTTCTCAAAAATGTATTCCTAACATTACCAACCTCTATATTTTCTACTCTCAAGATTACAAAAAACATCTTGAAGCATTGCAATCATGAGGAATAGTCTTTAGAAAGGAACTTTAGAAGTTGAAAAGTAATCTACTAAAGTGGGAAAAAGTGTACTGGGCCAAAGAGGAATGCTGAGCTGGAATCAAAAGTACCACTGAAAACACCTAAAAATAAAATATTAAAAAGTAAACACAACGCAAAGTCCTTACTGATATAGGGATGCAAAATAAAATTTCAATTTACCAAGAAAAGCTTAACTTAAAATCCCTCAAAACAAAGACAATCCTAGTCATTGGGAGCCTTGGGATGCAGATGCAGATGCATTGGCAAGGACAGACATGACATTTAGAAATAGAGTATGGGTGCATATGGATAAGGATATGCCTAAACTACATTTTAAAGTAGTCACCAAGAGATGTAAAGATTTGTGGCCCTCATTCCAGAACCCAAGTATCCTAATGACTGGAAAAAATACAATGATATGCAATCAAATAAAACTGCCCATAGACAACCACCCTAAAGTGTACAGAAGAGATACACAAGTCATGAGCATCCCAAAAGTGTTAGTAAAATCAGCAACCATTGAACACTGACCAATGTGGAGTGTGATAATGTTGCTAACCTACTTTGTGATTATATTGCTAGTCACAAACCTAATATGGAATATGTTGTAGGCTATCTTTATTTCTAAAGTTTCGTACTATTTAGAAACCCTAGCAATTTCATCTAGATGGGAGTGGTGCACTTAAGGTGCAACATTTATTGTTGTGATTGATATGTTGTTAATGCTAGTAGCATGTTGACTTTATCATCCTATCAAGTCAATTTATAATACACATTTTCTTTACATTCAAAAGTGTTTACAACCTTGAGAATGCTTCTTACTGTTGATGATAAGAGCAACCACGTGTGTAATACTTCCAGATTCGATTTCAGAGATTAAATTTAAATGTAGCATCAATGCTATTTAAATTTATATATAATCGAATTAATTGAAGAGGCCGACTTCACATTGTAATAATTAAATAAAGCGATTTTTATTTAATGATTAAATAATATTTATTTAAAGAGCCGACCCTCTCTAGGAAATCGCGCTCAGCAAAAAGACGTCTTGAGGCCGACCTCTTGTTATGAAAAGTCATCTCTCTTGGGCCGACCTCTCTTGGTGAAGAGGTGCAAATTGCCTATATATACAAGGTATTTCATTTGTGTTCAGCATCAAGTTAATATTCGCATTCAAGGAGTTCTTTCAGCAGCAGCAAGTTCGCCATTTCTGAAGCAGCAGATCAACTTCAAGAAGATACATATATTCTATTCTATTGCATATAGGAGAAGTGTTATTATTCATTGTATCTAATTGGCATTGTTTTGTACCCAAGCCGTAAGCAGATTTCTGCTCTTATTCACTCAATATATAGGAGATATATTGGCTGGGTTTTTCCTCCCTCAGGTTGGAGGGTTTTCCCAAGGTATTGGCTATGTTCTTGTGTCAAATTTGAATTAATTTCTGTGCATAATATCTGATCTTATAAAACTAACTTGGTATCAGAGCGGGTTTGAAGAAGATCACGGTCAGATTTGTGTTTAATACAGTGTTACCCTTATTTTGTTTCTCATCTTTATTCACCTCTATCTCTCTGTCAAGATGGTGAATGGTCTTAAGATCGAGGATAGGCTTGAGGGAGTGTCAAACTTCACTTCGTGGAGATTCAGGATTACTATAATTTAAATGAGAATATTCTATAATGATTACTCTATCCGAATGCGTATATCAATTAAAAATATAAATATATGAAATATATACTTATCTTTGATGTTCTTGGGTGACGGGGATATCACAAGTCTCCCCCGCTTGATATTGCTTGTCCTCAAGCATACCATGCGCTCTTCTTCCTCGATCTTGCTAGTCTTCTTTCAAGCCTTCTGGATTCCTCCTCTAGGGAGTCTTATCTAGGGCTTTTGTTCCCTTGGATTCCTCCTCAAGGGAGTCTTATCCTAGTGCTCCTAGATTCCTCCTCTGGGGAGTCTTATCCAAGTCCTTCCGGATTCCTCCTCTGGGGACTCTTATCCATCTTTTGTTCCCTTGGATTCCTCCTCTAGGGAGTCTTATCCAAGATCTTTTGGATTCCTCCTCTGGGAAGTCTTATCCAGGTCTTTTTGGATTCCTCCTCTCGGAAGTCTTATCCAGCTTTTGTTCCCTTGGATTCCTCCTCTAGGGAGTCTTATCCAAGTTCTCTTGGATTCCTCCTCTGGGGAGTCTTATCCAAGCCTTTTGGATTCCTCCTCTGGGGAGTCTTATCCATCTTTTGTTCCCTTGGATTCCTCCTCTAGGGAGTCTTATCCAAGATCTTCTGGATTCCTCCTCTGGGGAGTCTTATCCAGGTCTTTTTTGGATTCCTCCCCTGGGGAGTCTTATCCAACTTTTTGTTCCCCTGGGGAGTCTTATCCAAGATCTTCTGGATTCCTACTCTGGGGAGTCTTATCCAGGTCTTTTTTGGATTCCTCCTCTGGGGAGTCTTATCCAACTTTTTGTTCCCCTGGATTCCTCCTCTAGGGAGTCTTATCCAAGGTCTTCTAGATTCCTCCTCTAGGGAGTCTTATCCAGGTCTTTGCTTCTCCTTGGATTCCTCCTCTAGGGAGTCTTATCCAAGTCTAAGCCTTTATACATATTTTATCAAATCTTGTGCTCAAACAAAGATCATCTCATTAATTTGTTTGAAAGTTTTACATCCAAGAATTCATCTCTTGTTTTAGTCAAGAGCCATCATGTTTTGTTGTTCCTGATTTTTATCCTTAAATGCCTTAATAGTTTCTTCTCTTTCCCATGTAGCATCATCTTCAAGGAGTTCCTTCCATTTGATTAAAAACTCATTAATACTCCTGTTTCTTTATCCAACTTTTTGTTCCCCTGGGGAGTCTTATCCAAGATCTTCTGGATTCCTACTCTGGGGAGTCTTATCCAGGTCTTTTTTGGATTCCTCCTTTGGGGAGTCTTATCCAACTCTTTGTTCCCCTGGATTCCTCCTCTAGGGAGTCTTATCCAAGGTCTTCTAGATTCCTCCTCTAAGGAGTCTTATCCAGGTCTTTGCTTCTCCTTGGATTCCTCCTCTAGGGAGTCTTATCCAAGTCTAAGCCTTTATACATATTTTATCAAATCTTGTGCTCAAACAAAGATCATCTCATTAATTTGTTTGAAAGTTTTACATCCAAGAATTCATCTCTTGTTTTAGTCAAGAGCCATCATGTTTTGTTGTTCCTGATTTTTATCCTTAAATGCCTTAATAGTTTCTTCTCTTTCCCATGTAGCATCATCTTCAAGGAGTTCCTTCCATTTGATTAAAAACTCATTAATACTCTGTTTCTTAATCCGATGCTTCCTCCATCTTGTGAATTTTCCCTCTCTAGCATTTGTGGTCTTTCTCCCAAGGTTCTTTACATTTGAAACATAGCCTTCTCTCCATTAATTCTCTTCTTTGTTTGATTGCTCCCCCGTCTTGGCATCGGTGGCCCATGATCCATGGTTCTTTGCAAAAGTGGCATGTTTCCTTTCTATTATCTCCCCTTGGCGGGTCTTGTCTAGGCTGTGGTTTGAATGAAGAATTCTTAGCCTTTTCCTTGGGATGACTAGACTCCACTTTCATGGCCCTTTGAATGGCTTCCCCCATGTTTTGGGGCTCCAACAGGTTGACTATGTTCTTGATGGGTTCCTTGAGTCCCTCAATGAATAGATATGTGAGCCTTCTTTGAGATAGGTCGGGAACCATGACAGATATTTCCTGGACGTCATTTGCATACTCCTCCATCGTTCCTTGTTGCCTAAGTTGGGTGAGTTCTTTAAAATACCACTCGGGATGCCTTTGATCAAATCTATTAATGAGTTTTTGGGTGAACTCACTATAGGTGGCTATATTTTGGTGTCCCTGTGTGATGAGCCCGTGGTGCCACCAATCATGAGCTATTCCTGAGAGGTGTGACACAGCAAACTTGATGGCATCCTCTCCAGTCATGGGGCTGAGGGAGAGATAAGTATCAAGCTTTTGGACCCATGATTGTGCAGTGCTCTTCCCAGAACCTTCAAATGAAGGTAATGTCATTTTGTTAACTCGGGATTTGAGGTCTTTGCTGGTCTATTTTCTCCTTTTGCTTGAGTTGGATTGTGTTTTGACTTCATAATATTCTTTGAATGGTACGAGCTCCTAAACTGCTAGGTCTAATCCAGCGTACATGAGCGTAATATCTTCCGCACTATATGAATTTTGTTCTTCCATTTCTTCTATGATATTTTCATTTGTGAGAAAAGGGGGCATAGTCGGCCTTAGAGACGAATGGGTTGAATGTTCGTTTTCGGAGTGATTTGATTGCACGATTTTTCTTGGGTTGGTCCTTTCTTGGGTGTGCTGGCAGTTTATGCTCTGAAGAGTTTGTAAAATTAATTGATTAGTTCTCTCAAATTTTTCATTTGTTTGCTCCATGAATACCTTAAGTTCTTGGGCCAATCTATCTGCCATAGTTCCTCTCCTTTCGTACTTTCACATTCACTTCTCTTTTTACAGGTTGGAGGGTTTTCACAAGGTATTGGTTATGTTCTTGTGTCAAATTTGAATTAATTTTTGTGCATAATAACTGATCTTATAAAACTAACTTGGTATCAGAGCGGGTTTGAAGAAGATCACGGTCAGATTTGTGTTTAATACAGCGTTACCCTTATTTTGTTTCTCATCTTTATTCACCTCTATCTCTCTGTCAAGATGGTGAATGGTCTTAAGATTGAGGATAGGCTTGAGGGAGCGTCAAACTTCACTTTGTGGAGATTCAAGATCATGCTCACCTTGGAAGAAAGTGAATTGGCAGAGTTCGTGGAGAGCTCTGCTCCCGAGCCTACGGATGAGGAAGAGAAGGCCCTATGGAAGAAGAAAGATATCAGGGCAAAGAAGATGTTAGTTGATTCAATGAAGGATCATATTGTTCCTATTGTCTCCAAGTTAAGGACTGCGAGAGAGATGTTCAAAACCCTGGAGGAGATGTATGAGATCAACAACACCAGTCAAGCTCTTGCACTGAAGCAACAACTCCATCATTTGAAGATGGCGAAGGGACAATCTGTCATTGCCTACTTCATGAGAATAACCGAATTGAGAGATCAGCTCTTGTCTATTGGGCATGTTGTTGATAGCAAGGATTTGACCATGCTGGTTCTTAATGGTCTTCATCTTGGGAGTCTTATATTCAAGGAATCAGTGCAAGATCAAAACTTCCCAAGTTTGATCAATTGAGGACAAACTATATTCAAGAAGAGTCTAGGTTGGCTGCAAGAGGTATTGGGCAAAGCTCCGTTAATGAAGACATTCATGTTCTTGCCACTCAATCCTCGAAGAAGAAAGGGAAAGATGGGAAGAAAGGCTATTTCGAGAGAAATAGAGACAAAGGAGCTAATGGTGGCCCCGCATTTAAGAAGAAGAGGGACCTCTCCAAGGTCCAATGTTTTCGATGTGACAAGTATGGTCACTTTGCAAAGGAATGTCCTTCCAGGCCTAGGAAATAGGCCACCATTGCAAATGTCAATGAAGCCTCCATGCAGAAGGATACAAGTGAATACCTATTTTATTCAACCTTGTCAAGCAATGTATCTACCGACACCAACACTTGGCTGATTGATAGTGGTGTCTCTCGCCACATCACCGGATTTAGGGAGCATCTATCTAATTTGATGGAGAAAGATTCTAGCGAACAAGTCATTATTGGAGATGATGCTAGTTATTATGTTAAAGGAGTTGGGACCTCTTCTCTTCACTTGGATTCCAGCGATTCCTTACAGATCGATGATGTGCTATTTGTTCCAGGCATCAAGAGAAACCTTGCTTCCATCTCAGCCTTGGAAGACAAGGGTTATCAAGTTGCTTTTTCATAAGGCAAAGTTCTCATTTGGGCAAAGAACTCCAACATCAAGATTGCCCGGGTGATTGGGGTTAGACATGGGTGTCTCTACAGGCTATGCACTCGTCCCCTTCAGGCTCTAGTGCATAATTCCTCAAGTTTGTGTGATCTTTGGCATCAAAGATTGGCTCGCCTTCACTTTCAAGCACTACCTATTATGGAGAAGATGGTGACCGGCCTTCCTAAATTCGACCAGAAGCATGAAGGAACCTGCAAAGGCTGCACTTTGGGTAAGAATACAAAAGGTCCATTCCATAGTAGTGAAAGTAGATCCAAATGTGTCTTAGATCTTATTCATTTTGATTTATGTGGTCCAATGTCTGTTCCGTCTTCGAGTGGTTTCTTGTATTGCATTATCTTTATTGATGACTACTCTAGAAAGACATTAATCTATTTCTTGAAATCTAAAGAATCTGAGGAGATATTAGAGAGATTCAAAGAATTCAAAGCTCAAGTGGAGAATTTATCCAGAAAGAGGATCAAGGTCTTGAGATCCGATAACGGGGGAGAGTACACTTCAGTTATCTTCTGTAACTTTTGCATTGAAGCAAGGATTAAGAGGGAGTTCAGCGCTCCTTATAATCCTCAATAGAACGGTGTTGCAGAGAGAAAGAATAGATCTATTGTGGAAGCGGTCAAAGCCATGATTCATGATCAAGACCTGCAAATCTCTCTTTGGGCTAAAGCATCCAGGACTGCTGTCTATGTCTAGAATAGAAGTCCTCACAGAATCTTGGAAAATATAAAACCTGAAGAAGCATTCTCTAGGGTGAAGCCTGAAGTAAGTCATTTGAGGATATTTGGATGTTCAGTGTATGTTCATATACCAAAGGAAAAGAGGACAAAGTTGGAACCTTTTGGCAAGAAGGGAATTTCGGTAGGCTATAGCGAGACATCAAAAGCTTACAGAATCTACATTTCGGGTCAAAAGTCTATTGAGATCGGTAGAGATGTCACATTTGAGGAGGATGTTGCATTCAGAAGATCCAAGGACACTCATATGGAGATTGATGAAGAAGAGCCTCCTCAAGATATGGAAGTTGACCATGTTCCTGAGAATCAAAGAGAGGCTCCAGAACCCAAAGAAGATGGTGATCCAATCGAACCATTGGAACCTACTGATGGGCCTACAGATATTGTGATTAGAAGGAAAAGACCTCTTTGGGCAAGGAAAATAATGTAGGAGGCGGAAAGTTTTGCAGCCCCAAGAGGAACCTTCAGGGAAAGTAAGAGACCTAATAAGTTCTCCAATTATGTAGCCTTGATGAGTCAAATTATTGAGTCAGAGCCTTCCAGTGTTGAGGAAGCTTCTAGTCATCAAGTTTGGAAAAATGCTATGACTGAAGAGTATCAATCCATACTTAAGAATGATGTTTGGGACATTGTTTCGAGACCCGAAGGCAAATCTATGGTGTCTTCTAAATGGCTCTTCAAGATCAAGCATACGGTTGATGGGAGCATTGAGAAGGACAAGGCCAGATTCGTGGCCAGAGGGTTCTCACAAAAAGAGGGAGCTAACTATGAAGAAACCTTTGCTCCTGTGGCTCGTCATACTTCTGTCAGGACCATTATTGCTATTGCTGCATCTAGAGGATGGAAGATTCACCAAATGGATGTAAAGACAACCTTTCTAAATGGTGTAATAGAAGAAGAGGTTTACATTGAGCAACCTGATGGATTTGAGGTACATGGGAAGGAGTCTCATATTTGCAAGATGAAGAAGGCCTTGTATGGTCTTAAGCAGGCTCCTCATGCTTGGTACGAAAGGATTGATCGTTACCTGTTGAGTTTGGGTTTCTCAAAGAATTATGCAGATTCTAACCTCTACTTCAAGGTAATAAATGGTGAAGCATTGATTTTGGTTTTGTATGTTGATGATTTGATTATCACTAGAGAAGAACACCTCATTCTAAAATGTAAGAAGGAGTTAGCTTCTGAGTTTGAAATGAAGAATCTTGGTCTCATGCATTACTTTCTTGGCTTAGAAGTTTGGCAAAAGCCAGATGAAATGATTCTAAGTCAAGGCAAGTATTGATTATCACTAGAGAAGAACACCTCATTCTAAAATGTAAGAAAGAGTTAGCTTCTGAGTTTGAAATGAAGAATCTTGGTCTCATGCATTACTTTCTTGGCTTAGAAGTTTGGCAAAAGCCAGATGAAATGATTCTAAGTCAAGGCAAGTATACCATTGACATTTTGAAGAGGTTTGGTGTGATTGATTCCAAACCTATGTCTACATCTATGGAGACCAAACTTACATAAGTTGAAGGAGGCTGTAGCTAGTTCAAAACTAGTGAATCCCACGATGTACAAGCAGCTGATTGGTTCATTGATGTATCTAGTTAACACTAGACCAGATATCTGCTATGCAGAGAGTGCACTTAGCCACTTCATGTGTGAACCAAGACAGATACATCTTGTTGCAGCAAAACATATCCTGAGATACTTGTGTGGCACAGTTGGATATGGGTTGAGATATTCTTCAGATGTGGATTTGGAGCTGCATGGTTATACTGATTCTAATTGGGCAAAGAGTGTCACTGATCAGAAGAGCACTTCTAGATGTTGCTTCAGTTTGGGATCTGCCATGATTTCTTGGTGCAACAAGAAACAATCATCTGTAGCATTGAGTACAACAGAGGCAGAGTATATTGCAGCTTGTGTAACAGCTCGGGAAGCAGTGTGGCTTCGTAAGCTCCTTGCAGGATTGTTTGGACAATCAATGGAGCCTACTATCATTCATTGTGATAACCAGAGTTGTGTGAAGCTTTTTGTCAATCATGTGTTTTATGACAAAACCAAGCATGTTGAGATCAAATACCACTATATCAGAGATATGGTATTGAGGAAAACTATACAATTGAGGTATATCAGCACTGATGAGCAGATGGCAGACATTCTCACCAAGCCTCTCTCCAAGATAAAGTTTGTGTACTTTCGAGATAAGCTTGGTATGGTGGAGAATACAGCCTTAACTGAGAAGGACTCTTAGTATCAATGATCCTCTTTAATGAGTTCTTCTTTGTGAGAGAAGTTTGAGGTGAAATCCCTTGTTAATGAGTTCTTCTCTGTAAGAGAAGTTCGAGGTGAAATCCCTTGATTCCACCCTCTGGGAGAGCCATGGTGGATGTCATGTGTGTGACTCCATGACAGCATCACGTGAGGGAGTCCGTGATGATCCTTCTTGTACTTGTGTTTCACCCTCTAAGAAAGCCATGGTGAAAGTCACAGTGAGGTGACAACATCACATTGAGTGATGAGCACTTGTACATACCATCTATGGAGGTAGCCATAATGGTTGATATCACGATGAGGTGATATGCTTTCACGATGAGGTGACCAGCTCTTTTCTTACATGGATGTAATCATGTTAATTAACATCACTATGAGGTGATATGTATTATGCAGGTGGAAGTATTCCTCCCTAGCTGAGAGGGAGTGTTGATGATAAAAGCAGCCACGTGTGTAATACTTCCAAATTCGATTTCAGAGATTAAATTTAAATGTAGCATCAATGCTATTTAAATTTATATATAATCGAATTAATTGAAGAGGCCAACTTCACATTATAATAATTAAATAAAGCGATTTTTATTTAATGATTAAATAATATTTATTTAAAGAGCCGACCCTCTCTAGGAAATCGCGCTCAGCAAAAAGACGTCTTGAGGCCGACCTCTTGTTATGAAAAGTCATCTCTCTTGGGCCGACCTCTCTTGGTGAAGAGGTGCAAATTGCCTATATATACAAGGCATTTCATTTGTGTTCATCATCAAGTTAATATTCGCATTCAAGGAGTTCTTTCAGCAGCAGCAAGTTCGCCATTTCTGAAGCAGCAGATCAACTTCAAGAAGATACATATAATCTCTTCTATTGCATATAGAAGAAGTGTTATTATTCATTGTATCTAATTGGCATTGTTTTGTGCCCAAGCTGTAAGCAGATTTCTGCTCTTATTCACTCAATATATAGGAGATATATTGGCTGGGTTTTTTCTCCCTCAGGTTGGAGGGTTTTCCCAGGGTATTGGCTGTGTTCTTGTGTCAAGTTTGAATTAATTTCTGTGCATAATATCTGATCTTATAAAACTAACTCTTACAACTTGTTGAGTCTCTAAAAGTGTACACGCAAGATGATCCTACTACTACTTGTAAAGGAATACATAACCAGTGCTATAAACATCCATACTTTCTTTTGTTGAGACTTTCAAGAAAAGATGAAAATATAGTATGTGTACCACAACCCATTAGGTGGTACATAAAGAGCCAGCAGCGTTGAACACCATTTAAGTGTTCTTGCCTGAATGGAGTTCATGGATCATATCAGAATTATGACTATTGCTTAGAATGCAATGTTCAATTATTTTGTATGCTATAGAAGAAAACCCTTGTTTTGAGATTTGGAATTAGATAGTGTTGTAACAAAATATAGGACAAATTGGCACTGTGACCCACTAGTATGAACCACCAGCTACTGAAACTGGAAATTGCACATCTTTTCACAAAGGTTAACATGAATTATTAGAAACAGGAAAAAACAAAGGACATAATCACGTACATGTAGCAAGTTGTGCACACACAAACACGTCCACACATTCTAGGAAAAAAAACTCAAGCACTATTTGTATAGAATTTTTTAAAGATCAATAAATATTACATATAGAAAATAAGGACAAAAAGAACATGCATATTTATAAATATACAGAATTAAAATCCAATTGTATAATACTATAAAGCTTAAATAGTCATCAGGGCTTTCATAGCAAATCTCCAAAAGCCATTAAAGAGTTGAAATTATTGGGCAAAATACTACATCCAACTTTGGGTGTGGCCCACCCAACATGTGAGGCTTGGTGCAAATCCCAGGTGACTTGATGGAGGAGACACATCTTGGTCATGGCATTTAAACCAAAGGGTTGTCCATGAGGAAAATTGACCAAATAATAAACATTTATATGCTCACATTCACATATACATACATATAGTATTAGAAATTTAAGCTTAGGGAAATAGGAAAACATATGTTAAAATATATGGAATTCAATTATTTTGTAATGGAGAAAACAACACATGGACAGATAAAAACAATAAAAATAATTAATAATTTGTTTTTTAATGCACACAGTTGAGTGAATTTACAGAAATGGTAACTGGCATATTTGTTCTTCATATTGCAGATTGATTAATAAATTTGAATTACTTAGAAAGTAAAGGACAAATGGAAATATGATGGGTGTATGGTCTTCTCACATTGTAGCCCTGATTTCTGATTGGTTTGGAGTTTAACAAATCCTATTACTTCCTTGTGTAGCACATAGTCACCCCAAACTAGGAAATTTATATGCTTATCAACATAAATGGTTATTTTTTCCTGTATCTATGCAGTCTATGATTAAAAAATCCAAATAGAAGAAAGAGAACTGCCTCATGCACAAATTCCTATCGACTCTTAGTTATGAATTGAATATTGAATTGTGTAGATACTTTCTCAGGATAACAGGAGGTTGAATTGCTTCATCCTCAACTAAAGATTAAATAGGAACCTAGGATATGTCATATATCATTGATTTTAAATAAATATGATGCTAACCAAGACTAAGCATGAAGATCATGTCTTGAACATGATCTAACACAGTGAAGAGGTGGAGCCCTGTGAGTCATCTGCCTTCACTTGGCATATAAGGGAGGGCCCTATGATTCTGCTTTGTATGGACCATTAAATGAAATTAAAATAGAAATTTTAAATAGCCCTTGCACTTCACTCTTGCTTATCCTATTATATGGAACTGGTCCCTAGTAAATGCTAACAAAAGGACCATCAAATTGAAACCCTGCTAGCTTATTAACAAAATCAATATACATATTCCAAATCATTCAAGTCCCAACACCATATGATATCACCAGTAGTTCAAGTTAAGGCAACGTAGTGGCACCTCTCCTTCCACTACAAGCAAAATGAGCAAGCTCCCTTTCAACGTCCATGTGCACTCTTGTTTATGGTGGCTAGAGAGAGAAGATGCACTGTGATGTCTTAGCAACATGAGCAATCTTCAATTACCATGCAGCAATAGAGTAATCTGACAAAGCATTTCACATCTACAAGACTTTGGTGCATCCAGCAAAGCCAAGCACACTCTCCCTTGAACAGATATGATCTACCCTCCTTAGCACGGCATGTCTATCAATTACACCACTGCAGCTTGCTACAGCCTCTACACCTATTTATGCAAAATTGTCAATGTCCTAAATATGCATACTACTGCATTGTTAAGTAATGTCCTATGGCCAAAACTCATCTTGCTCACAACATACCCAAGACAAATGTTAGAAAGATAAAAACCGAAAATGGGACTTTGTAGAATGGAATTTGATTCTAAAAGCAAAGACATGTACTTACAAATCTTTGACAAAAAGAATTATAACTTGCTTAATGTCAAAGAGATTTCCATTACCATCGTGTAACTTCACAAGCACTTTAATTCAAACAAAAAATAAACCTTCGTTGTGAAAAATATCAATAAGAAAGTCATAATTACCTTTGATTCTATGTCGTGTCCTCCAAAGATGCCTTTGCATACTTCATTGTCAATATGTAGCAGCAGGGCAACCCAAGGCCTGCAAAACAAAGCATTAATAGACCATGCAACTGTTTTTCAATGCTCAAAAGCAACTTTGGTGCAAACAAAACAGCCAATTTTATGTTAAAGTGTGACACAAAACAAGATATTCAAATTCCACACATTAAAGTCATCCAGCTGAAGATGCTGAATGCCAAAGAAATTATATACAAGAATCTCAAAAGTGCATATAATCAAATTCTGCTAAGTATCTTCAGACCAGTTCAAACTTGTAGATCATATTGAAATGTGTAATCATATGACCAGAGTAATGCAGGCACCTCTATTTATGCATAAGACTTGAAACAAGCAAACTCTTCTTTCAATTTGCAGTGCAATGCAGGTCAAAGCCATTACTAGTAACAGACTGCTTACCTTCCATTTGATGATATAATAAAAAAATCATCATCCTGCAAAATGGCAAGAGCCTTCATCAAACTTGAATGATCTCGGAACCATACAAACCCTCTTGTGAACTGTTCAAATTTATGGCTTGGAAAAATATAGACATGAACTTGAACAGCACGAGTCACATAAGCTATAACCTCCTTCACATCGAAAGGCCTCACATCTTTCTCCAGATTATCCAAAACCAGAACTTCTGAGTAATTAATTTGTCTATCTTCAGCTTTTATATCTTCACTACAATGTCCAAGTCCAGCATCATTGCATCCACATCTAGCTTCTTTATGGCCCTTGCAAATCCTTGTGTTTGTTCTATTGTTCAATACCATTGGTTTCAAATGCTTCCCACAACAATTGCAACCAGTTACCTCCCCATCAAATGATTCATCTTCTGATGATGCATTCGCATTGCAACCATGTAGATCACAGCATTTGCATTCTGAAGGATGTAAGAAATATTCACAGTGATCTGTGATGCTATTATCCGAGAATGTTCTACGGTGATTAGATGTGCAGCCTTCCTTTGTTTTTTCTGATGTAGATAAACCTTCCGGCAGCTGAGCATGATTATCAATTTGCCTATTTAAGTCCAGAGTTTCTGTTGTAACATGGCTTGTGTCGTTTTTCAAATGTGGTCTCAGACAGCTGGAGCTCAACGAATCAACTCCATCACTACCATTACCATCTTGTATCAACTTTTTTGAAGTATTTACATTTTCACCTGTCTGATTATGGTCCTGAACTTTTCTTTCACCAGCAAATAATTCATTGTTTATATGCTTCTGCCGCTTACCCTTACCCCAGGAAGAAGCAAGGAGTTTTTTTTTCTCCCTAATTTTTTCATCATTTTTATCCTCTACCACTATCACTTGTTCACCTGCATTTTCAAAATTATAACCTGAAGGTCTTTTAATACCTCTGCAAGCAGAAACTACATGATCATCAGAAAGCTCACTACCTTTATTTCTGATATCTGCAATCAAACCAGCAGAATTACCAACAATTTCATCTTTAAGTGCATTAAATCCACCCTTTCCACTCTGTCGGGTACCACAATCTTCTGCTTCAAGCCAACCACTATGGAAAGGGCCTTGATTTTCAGGACTTCCAACATTTTTGCTGATCCCTAAAAACCCATTATCCTTTCCATCGGTATAATTAGCATTGCTATGAAAACCAACTCTAGTTGTAGGAATGTCAAGCTGCTCTTGCTCCAATTCAACTTTTGAGTTAAGATCCGGGCTAAGTTTTTCTTTCTTTCTCCCTGAATCTAAGTATGTTTCTTCCTGCTTCATAAGAGATGCCTCACTGTGAGAAGGAATGTCAAGCTGCTCTTGCTCCAAGTCAACTTTCGAGTTAAGATCCAGGCAAATTTTTTCTTTCTTTCTTTCCTTTCCCATTTCTTCCTGCTTCATAAGAGATGCCTCACTGTGAGAAGGAATGTCAAGCTGCTCTTGCTCCAAGTCAACTTTCGAGTTAAGATCCAGGCAAATTTTTTCTTTCTTTCTTTCCTTTCCCACCGAATCTAAGTGTGTTTCTTCCCGTTCGATAAGAAATGGCCCACTGTGAGGAGCTTCATTAGTAATTTCATTATTTGTGCAAAGAGGACCTTCAACAGTAGTTTTTAGAATTTTTTTGCTCTCTTTGCCCTGTGAGGATCTAAATATATTATTTTGTGAGACCTTAACCTCAGAAATATAAACATGATCTTGAAGCAATACCTCAGAATCAGTGACAACATTATCTACAGCATTTGAACTGTCATCAGTTAGCTCCTTCATCTTGTGAAACTGTGATGATATAGGCGGCATGTGAGGAGTGCTGGCAGCTAGCTGAAACAATTTTTACAACTAATGATATCAAGTTTCCACAATCCATAATGTTCTAATCAGTCAGTTTTCTGGATTAGATTGCGTGAGAATTTTTGCATCACACAATCTAATCCAGAAAACTGACTGATTAGAATTTTTACAACATGCATTATTAACATTTATGAGAACAAATATAGTACCAAATTCATTGAGGAAAAAATAGAGTACCTTGTTAATGCCAGAGAAGGCTGCCTCAATTTTGTTCATGCGTCCCACATTTTGTTTAAACAAGTCCAAAAGATTTTCTACTCTCTCCTGTCCTGATTTGATACAACTACCTTCAAGATCACTAATACTTACTACATTACTTGCTGTCTTTACAGATTCTCCCTGTTTACCTTTGTAGTTTGTTGTAGTGTTTCCTACAATACATTAATACGCAACATGATAAGCACTCTGCTCCAGCCATATTTTAACAAAATATAATCTTCAACCATTGAAAGCAAAATAGTAGCAAGTTTATGTATAACCACCTTTGGCTGCCTTTCTGTGAAGAGATTGCTCAACTTTTTCCTCTACCAACTTCACAAATGCCTTAATTACCAGGTGACTTTCGATGCTTCCTGAAGTCAGCAAGCAGATATTCTCACAAGTGACAGAGGTATTTTTATTTGCACAAGGACCATCTTCCCATAAAACTTCAAAAGTGCATCTGCACACTTCCTCTCCACCTTTTCGATTATGCTTGGACCTGCAAACCTGCAAACATATTCATCCTATTGATGTTATAATCAACAATCATCTGAACTTGATATGGTACAATAAAAATAACGTGTTATTTATCATATCAGACCCTCAAGTGCATGCACATTGCACATCTCGATGTCCCATATGCTAGACTAATTTTGCTTTACATGTGATAAAGAATTATTAAATATAGTTTTAGGGCAATAATGGAGTAATACTTTGTTGTACCCAAAATGAAATTTTTGACATTCTGCTTAAATTGAGCTAAACAATGTAAAAATGGCCATCAAAAGTATGTTTTAGGTCAAACCAACATAAAGTCTTTGTGGGTTTCTGTCAAGGAACCTATGGTTAAAATTCTGAAAATCTGAAAATTAGGGTTTTATGCCCCTATTTTTAGGGAAACCCTTAAAAATAGGACCTTCCCGGAAATGATTGAAAATGATTTTGATAGGGTTAATTGACTTCAGGATCACACTAATCAAGTCAGAACCATCAAAAGACATGTTTTACTCTGGTGGGTCTATTCTCGTTTTTTAGGAACAAAGTTAAGAGCTTCACAACCATTAATGGCAAATTGGCCAGTACCAGGTGCTAAAAGCTAAACCTCAAAAGCTCCAACGAAGAAGCCATGGCGGAAAAGGTCAAAAAGATGTTATAACGAGGGAGTTTCTCAATACAAAAAAGGCAAAAATTTGGCTAACTTTGGAACCTCCATGTTTTGCTACCAAGGCAAAACCCAGTCTACAGATCAAAAAGGCGCCCCTCTTGAAGAAAGGCGCCCTTGGATCTTAGAAGGCAAATGAAAACACCTGACACCTTCAGATCATTCATTTCCTTCGTGTTCGTGTTGTCTCAACAACGCGACCATCAAACAGATCATCTGATTTAGAGATCAACGGCCAATCATCAGCAAAGTGTGGAGGAGCTAACAGCAATAAAGATGTCAAAACAAAGAGCCTCAAGCTAAAAGCACCCCTGCTGGCCAGGGGCGCCCCTCAGTTCAAGGTACCAAATGAACCTGTCACCAACTACTTCATACACAATATCTTTCCAACTTCCTCTCAACTACGTGATCAATTCGATAACACATTCACTGGACACGCCAGACGATCACCAGTCGAGATCAAGCGAAAAAAGCCAGAACTAAAGAACTGAAAAGACAAGCCAGAAACTGGCTAAGGCATTGCCAAAAGTGCCCCTCTTGAAGAAAGGCGCCCTTTCTTGAAGGCATTCAGATTCAGCCGGAATCTTCACTGCTTCCCAGGATGACCTTCTTAGCTATGATCAATCTTGTCAACGAGACGGTCAGCAAAGACATTTGACAGCTAAATAACCTGATGACAGAGGTCAAGACAGGCAGTTTACAACATAGTCCAAACCAATCAAAAGGTCAAAGGCGCCCATGTTGGCCAGTGGCGCCCTTGAACTTCAAGGACCTAAACTCACTTTCATCAACTGATAAGTCAGTCATCTTGTGCAGAGTTGAGCTGACTACCCAACGCCATGTCAAGCAGAGTCATTTGATTCATCTGTCAACGAGAACGTCAAATCGAAGCACGGAGGGTTTGAAAAGGTCAAAACGAAGAACAGTCAATGAAAATTGACTAAGGTATTGTCAAAACCACCCCTCTCAAGAAAAGGCGCCCTTCATTCTGGAGGCCCAGACTCAGTTTTCTGAGTTGATCTCTCCCTGACATATCTCATCAGGTCAATCCTACCTCAACAACGAAGCTGCCAACCACTGCCAGAAATCAACTAAGCAGCCAGAATTGAAGATCAAACGGAGGCACTTCAGCTTGAAAAATTGACAAAAAAGATCAACTCCAAGGATGGACGCCTAAAGGAAGTCAAAGCAAAAATGTTGACTTGAGTTAGCAAATTTGGAGGCAAAAAGAGGCCAAACACTCCACAATCAGTGGAAATCACCTTTTGGAACTCCAAATTAGACCTAAATCATGAGTTGGCATCCATACTTGGTGGATCTCAACTCAAATCATCATATATTCTTGCTAGGCATCCCATTCTTCATTATTCTTTTGCAGGTTGAAGGATAAAATAGCAAATAGCTCCCAAGAACACATTTTCAAGATCTGACAGAGGTTTTGGACGGATCTTTGATATTTCTGAAGATCAGAGGCAGTAAAAGTATTATTTTCCGAGGATTGTTTCCGAAGGCAGATTATTGCAAAGTGGCAGTTTATAACTTCCAATCCACCTTTTGTCTACTTCCTCTATTTTTGTCTATAATTCTTTGCATGTCACATGAAACGACAGATTACCTCAGATCTGACCAGCTGGGTATGGTCAGCGCATTTTTCCAACGAAACCCATCTTCTTAGATTTGCCAGAATCAGCAAAGTTGTTGCCCCTATTTTTAGGGATCTTTCCAGAAAAGTCTCCAAATCAAAAATCCAAGGAACTAGGTTTGTTCAGCTTCCAAGCACGAACAAAACCCGCGTGCCAGATTTTTCCCGGAAAAATATTTCTCGGCAAGCGCTATATTTAAGGGTTTCAAGAAAGTGTCAGAACAAGGTCAAGTGCCCAATCAATCTTTAAGTATTGCAGAATGCAATACTCCCAAGTACAATACAAGACCAAGACGGTCTTGTACCATGATTATCTGAAGACGACTGACACGGACTTATGGCAGAAAAATCCAGAAGTCAATTCTGAGGACTTGGAGGGCATGAACCAGATTACATTGCAGAACATTGAAGAGTCCGGCTTATTCCAAGCTGCATCCATTCCGATCACTTTACAGAGCATTAAGCTTGTAACTGCTTGCAGAAATCATTACAACCCTACTACAAGAGAAATCTTGTCAGTGGACAGAAAGGTGATTTGCAGCTTAAAGCCGAAGGACATAGAGACGTGTTTTGCAATTCCACCATGCCCTACCAAGAAGGTTGTATCTGTGACAAAATGCGGAAAGGCATTCGAGGCTTCAAAGGACAAGTGTTCACTAATAAGGGTTGAACATTGGTTAAAAGTGAAGAAAACCAGCTTGCCCAAATTGGTTGGGCGAGGAGAATTCAAAGATGAGTACGTAGTGTTAATCACTCTACTCAACAGAGTCACTGGACAAGAAGAGGGAAAATCTTTCTAGCCGTGGATGTTCTATATTATTGGCAAAATAATCAGCAGGAAAGAACATTACGACTAGGCCTCTCTGATCAGTGACACACTCCACCAACAATTTACCAGGTTTCTAGAAGAGCACCGTTTCCACGTGTTCCTACTTGGTATACCTGATAGCCTTCCAAGGCGAATTCAGAACACTAAACAATGTGGGAACCTTGGGTGTGCAAAAGGTCCAAGAATACTTTCCTCGCCTTGAGTTTACTCTAGCGGAAAGGCACTTCAAGAAGATGAACAACCTTTTCACTATGCACACCGTGCACGAGCTAGACCATGAGATGCACGTTCGTATTTCACCAGCAGCCAAGGCGGCAATGATGGACTGGGCAGATTGGTTCATCCAATTCCCCACTTTCACCTACATACGCGTGTACGGCTACAGTGGCCACCCCGTCATGATGCCACGCTACCCCTCAGACAAGGTAGTGTTCATGGAATTCCTAAAGCAGTTGGTCGAGGTTCACTCTTATCTTCACCAAAAGAAGAAGTCAACTGCAAACTTTCCTATTAAGATGGGACTCTACATATGCAAGACTGCAGCCGATGCTAGGTTGATGAGCCAGGAAACAGTGAGATTTAATCTCAAGTACCTCATTGACAAGAGGTCATCATATGATCCCAGAGGACTCTTCGCAGCACATCTCAAGCAAAGATCATCACATGAATCTTTCATAGAAGATTTTTGGGTCAACTGCGAAGATGAGTTCGAAGTGAGAAGGAGGAACTATAGCAGATTCAAACTCTCGCAAATTGCAGATTTCATGTCATAGGACATCGAGGACTTATCTGATGACGAAGAAGAAGTCATTCTTTCTTCCTTCTTCACGGATCAAGTAGATGCACAACCACTCGGCAAAGTAGATTGGTACGCAAAAGAAAGTACATCTATCGAGGAAAGAATTGGTAGAGTAGTCTAACACAATCGACTCTATCTTGACAATAAAAGGACAAGGAAGGTAGTACTTCCCTAATCAGAGCCGCCAACGATTCAATCTACACTACCTTCCACGTCTAGGAAGAGACCTAGACAGAAGAAGATGAGCATCCTTCCCGAAGGAATGCGAATGTCAGGGAGCACATGGGTAAGAAACGGAATTGCTAGTACAAATCAACAAGAGGTACAGGTGGAGACAACCACCAATTTACCTGAAATAGTTGAGAACATTGCAACTGCACCAGAACCAGTGATTGAAATAATCACTGTAGAGATGGAACCCATAGCCGAAGCAGTTGCAGGAAAAACGGTGCCTGTGATAGAAACAAAGCCGCCATATTCACCACCATCACAGAGGTCGCAAACTCCCATTGATTTGGACTCACCACCACGAGGCATCGACACGACACAGTCTCATTCTTCCAGCATTCAGGGGCCTATGTTTCTCCCCCCAGCGAAACTAGCTGAGATTATATCTAGCTAGAAAGCTCGCTTGGAAGGAAGAGGGAAAGACCTTATCAGCTTGACTTCAAAGAGTTCGACCATGTCCCTCAAGACATGTCAGCCAAGAGGTTGAAGAAGCAAACACATGTAGAGAGGAATGCAGAGAACGAGGTTGTCATAGAGATTGCTGGCCCACCTGAAGATAAAGACATACACAATGTGAGGGTTGAGGATTTCACGCTATCAAAGGTGAACCTTGGAAAGACCACTCATTAGATGGAGGCAAACCTTCTCGGAATTGCCTCAGCGAGCGTCAAGGAAAGAATGACGAAGGATGGACAAGAGAAAGCAGCCTTGAAGGCTGAAAACAGTTAATTAAGAATGTACATTTCTAGCTTGATGCACGACACTCCCAACTCCTCGGCTTTGCCTCAAGAACTGTTAGATTTCCCAACTGAGAGAAACCATCATCAGTTGATCACATACAGTAAACACTTGAGATGTCAAGTGGATGAGATTGTTGTCAAAGAACAGTGTGTATTAGCAAAAGCATACCAGCTAAGAGACAGAGCACATGGACTCTGATCAGAGATCCAGCAATCAAACTTGAAGATAGCTCAAGAGAGGCCGAGAGAGGAAGCGACAGTTGCTGATCTACAACTAGCATACCAATCAATTACAACCACTAAGAACAAACGCCATCTCTTTGATTGAAAAGAACAATTGGCATACAAGGTGAAAGCTTACGATGCCAATTCAGTGGAGCTGAATGACTATAGACACTTTGTCCCTAATATTATCAACTTCGCGAGAACGTTGGTAATATCCTTCCCTCAGTTAGAATATCAGCGTGAGGGAGGAGAATACATTGAGCTTGAAATGGTACAGAGACAGTTTCAAGACGTTATCCGTGGTTCATTCCTTGAAGATCCCAATGGTTGCAAGTTAGCCAAAATTGCAGCCATGTCTATCCAGTTGGATGAAGCAGCTGCCCAATGCATAAACTATCAGCAGCAGCTTGTGACAGGCGAAGAGATGCTGAGACGCCACACAGTCATCTTGAGAAGCATTAATTGCCCGAGAGCCGAAGAGGTCAACAACTGGATTGAGACTTTGTTGACCAGTGGCGAAGAGGTGTAAAGCACCAAGGAAGGACATCCTACCCTCCCAATAGCAATAAATATGACTGAAGTCAACTTGATGCCCCTTTCCAAGTTGACTCCAGATCTCCACAGATCATGCATGTCAGATCCCATTGATCTAGGATGTCTAATTGACTCCCACGATTTATGGATCTCAAATCTCCTTAAAAGGTGGATGTCTATTTAGAGACACATTTGTAATTATAGTTCACTTTTAGTTAGGTGTTAGTCAACTGAGGTAGACTCCCAGTTTGACTCTTGTTTAGTATCAGTTAACTGAAGTAGTTTTCCAATTAACTGCTTGCTCACCTACTTTTAGACATAGGAATAAATCTTGCTGATTGGCAAGAACTGTTTGTTAACTCAAAGAGATTTTAGGGTTGCCTACTCCTTTGAGTTTCTATAAATAAGAGCCTTGGGCTCATTATTTGTTTAACCTTCATTTGCTAAGCAAAATTGTTGCGCCATTGTTGTCAGAGTTAGCTTGTTCATATCTATTCACTCTTGGATGAGAGTTTGTTGGTTGATCGCAATTGTGCATGATTTTGTGCCTTTGTTGTCCCGACCTTTGTAATTCACTTTTAGTTAGGTGTTAGTCAACTGAGGTAGACTCCCAATTTGACTCTTGTTTTGTATCAGTTAACTGAAGTAGTTTTCCAGTTAACTGCTTGCTCACCTACTTTTAGACACAGGAATAAATCTTGTTGATTGGTAAGAACTGTTTGTTAACTCAAGGAGATTTTAGGGTTGCCTACTCCTTTGAGTTTCTATAAATAAGAGCCTTGGGCTCATTATTTGTTTAACCTTTATTTGCTAAGCAAAATTGTTGCGCCATTGTTGCCAGAGTTAGCTTGTTCATATTTGTTCACTTTTGGATGAGAGTTTGTTGGTTGATCACAATTGTGCATGATTTCGGGTCTTTGCTGTCCCGACCTTTGTAATTCTTTGGAGAAGCTTGAAGAAATAAATCAGATGGCACATGCTTGCTTGATCTATATACTTGAGTTATTTCAAAGTCTTGTTTTCAATAGTGTATTGTTTCAATCTCCTCCTCGGACAGGTGTCGTCACCTCCTTGGATATTTTGTTATCGATCATTATCGTGTGATGTTGTTTACTGAATTGTCTTTTAGCCTACACTTTGGACGATGTCGTCACCTCCTCGAGAATCCTATTAGCCGAATCATCGTACTTTGTTGTTTCCAGTGAGTCGTTTCCAAGCCTATACCTCGGATAGGGGTTCCTCCTCCTTGGCAAGTCTTAGATCCAATTTACTGTAACGAGTGTTTACTTGTGTCAAACCTTATCTTGGCATATATCCGAGAGTTTAGAGCCTCGACCATATTCTAGAGAGACGGAGGATTCAAGTGATCCAACCCATCCATTTCGCTCCTACGCCCTCATGCTCTATTTATCTTGAGGAGGTAGGATAGTCTAGAAGCTAGTTAGTCGTAGTTAAGATCTGCGGAAACCAAAGAAAAGCTTAACTACGGCGCATTGTGTTTATGCACGCTTGTGTCCTGCCGCTGAGTAAAAAAAAGATAGGAACCTTAGTACACTTTTTTACATAGAATAATCAGCAAAGAGAGATCTTCCTCTCTATAATCTGAAGAGTGCAAATGTACTAACACACTTGCAATAGCTGTTTGTTTCCAACAAGCACTCCAAAGGTGCTAATTGAAACGCCAACATACTTTGTAAATGAACACAATAATATTTGACTCCATATTTATACACATCTCAGAATATGGCTTTCTTGACATATTTTGTTTTGCATATATCACAAAATTATAGTTTCAACTTTTAAAAAAATAACTGATCCTCATGTTTAGCTGTGGGCCTGTAGCACACTCGCATAGGATGGTAATAAAGGCAATGTGACCCACACAAGATCACTCCTGAAAAGTTAGCATATCGAAGACCACTTATGGTTTACACCAGCTAACAAAGTAAACCAATGCAACCCAACAAAATTGCTTATGGCAGTACATCTACTGCAATCACTAAACATGCACATTAACACAATCACTCTAATAAGGCTGCCTTTTTGCTTCATATTAAATTGAAAGGAAATTCAGAGTGCAGCCATAATTAGCAGACTTCTTTTGCATCAAATGTTAGACTCAGATGATCCAATTTGTCTTTGAATTAGAACATCCATTATGTTCCAAAATCTGAAATTTGCTAATAGGCTGAAACTTCAATAGCTGAAATCTAGGAAAATTTGCATCTGACTTCTGTTCTGTTACAACAGAAAATATTTCAATATCTAGAAATGACAGACAAGGGCTGGAAAAGCAGCAGATAAGAGTTAATATATTGAGAATAAAGTTGTGATAATGGATAATAATAGGAGATGATAAACTTCTAGCAAATCTGGAACTAAATTGGAATCTGAGAACCTGTTCTTTTTGTTTTATTTTCAATAATAAAACCTAAAATTACAACACAAGCACACTAAATCTGAAAGAAATCAAATAAAACCTAAAATAGGGACGCCAACTTAGACCCCATCCAAGAACAATAGGGGTGCCATGTAAACGGTGTAGAATGTCTATTATTATGCTTCGGTAATATTGGTTATCTGACTATGTACTAATTATTTGTGTTAAATTAAATGTTATGGATTTGGGTAGTTATAAGCATCGGTTGGTTGACGGTGTGTTCTTCTTAGCAACCATCAGATCTTTTAAATACATTTTGTATCATCAAGGAGGGTAGTATGATCTAGCTGGATCGACTCTAATCCTTGGTTGACCATTTCTGGTCTTCTTTTGTAATAATTTCATCAGCAAATAAAGATATATTTTACACATGTCTCTGGTATGTATTGTCATCTCCATTATTAATTCATGTATTTAACTTATCAGACAGAGCAACAAACATTTGGCATCGCTGCCTTAAAGAAATCAGGTCAGATTTGAGAGATTCATGCCCTTACACCCCAATAAAGAAGGGAAGAGACGACAACGTGATCAAGATCAAGAGATCAAGCAATCTTTAAGTATCATCGAACAAAAAGAACAAAGGAGACAACTGACAAAACCGTCAAAGGACTCAAGACTATCACCGTCAGACGAAGGAAAACCCACCATTCTCGCCTTTGATGAACCATTGAGACCATCACCATCACCATCAAATGAAGGACGTTCAATGTCGGGTGAAAGGGAAGGTGAGAGAGAACCTTCTAACCCGGTTGTTGAAAAACCATTCATACCATCAAAGTTGGTCAATCGGGAAGATGAGCGAGAATCTACCGACAGTTTGACAAAGACCATATACAAAATTAAATACTTGACACTAACAAAAATATCAAACATTGGAAGATCAAAGCCAATAACACCACGACAAAAGGAGCATTGAAAGGACCCCAAAGGCAACTCGAGTGTGACGAACATTGAAGAGGGACGAGTGAAGAATTGTAGTGTGTCCAAGAGTGCAAGAACGCATTGGAACAAACAAATCAAAACTCTCCAACCAAGTTATTATCACAGTGGGTGCAATAGAAAGGCAAAAGGGTGACTCCCCCAACAAGTCTGAATGTAGAGTGGCAGAAACTTCCAAAGATCACTGGAACCAAGTAGGACCCTATAAGGCATTGTAAGACATGTGAGACATTTTGAGTAGCAAATGGTCAGGATGACAAAGCGTATTGGCTAAGATCATTTCCATCAACTCTCATAGAGATAGCCATAGATTGGTACACAAAATTGGAAGCAACACACAAAAATACATGGGATTGATTCCCTCGTTGAGGAAGAAAATGAAAGTAGTGCCTCCATCATATGCCGAAGCCTACAATCGGGCATGGACATAGAAAGTAAAGATAAAATGTCCTCGCACAGTAAAAGAAAAACAAAGGAAGAAGTTTGGATGACAATAGTGACGATGAATCAGGAACGGTACAAGCACTTTGGAGGGGAATGTTTCGGATGATGAAAGAATTGAAAGCGGAGAAAGAAACCAACAACAAAACTAACGAACTGTAGTGTACTGAGTGCAAATTGAGGGGCACACAAAAGGTAATTCTACTAAAAAGATGTTTTGTGAGATTTGTCATGTTATGGGTCATTCAATAAAGGAGTGCCCATACAATTTGAAGAGCAGAAGTACACAAGTACTCTTCACACAAGGAGAGGAGTCCACTCCATCAATGCCACATTGTCATGTCCTTGCCATAGAAAGAATCACAGCAAAGGAAAAATAGAATTAATTAGTAATAATTAATTAAAAGAAAAAAAAGGCAACACTTCATTACGAAAAGACATGTCTCTTGCAAGGGATATAATTGATGAAAGGATGTGACTTTCCCCCTTAAGAAAAAGATATTAAAGAGAGGATATTTTATTGGAGGACATGAATCAAGTGTGGATTGGATAAAAGGGAAAATAAGAAATTGGAATTAAAAAAGATCTATTGGAAATAAATATCATTTTTAATTGGGAAGTAAGTTTTGAGATATAAATTAGGAATAATTATGTGTATATAAATATATATCTATGTATGAATATATAATTTGTGTATATATATATATATGTATGTATGTATTATAATTGCATATGAAACGATATTTGATTACAAATTAATATAATAAGATTCCATCAGCAATCATATTTGTAATCAATGTGAAATGTTTGATAGGAAGATGCATCAGTCTTGGTTCCCTTATCAAGTACGCCAACCCCAAGATGAATGGATTGGAGGTCCTACCATACTTGTGGGCCAAGGGGCCAAATGACTTGGAGGCTCATTTCGTGCCCTTAGGCTTGGTTGAGGAGGACAATCTCCTGACGTCCTATCAACCTTTTCCATCAGATTCCCAATGTGGTTGGCTATTGGAAACAAGCTATGAAATAGATACGAATGAATTTAGGATATTTTGATTTCAATAGTAATTACTTGTATATGATAATAGATCCTTGAGATTAATGCTTTGATACTAATTAATTTTCGTCTAAATTGTCTTGCAATTATGTAATTTTATAGAATTCTATTGGGAATTGAATTGCATTTGTTGGAATTGTTATTTTTGGGCAAAATCAGGTATATCCCCAAAAAGGGGACATTACAGTGGTATCAGAGCTTTGATCTTGCTAGCCCGAGGTTCAAAAAAATAAGTATATGCCTTGGAATTTCAGACCAAGGCTATGAGACATACATGTTCTTACGATTACAAGTTATTAGATTGTAAGATTCCCAATGAATGAACAATCAATCATTCTCACTAGTCATCACTGGAACTTAGGCATAACCAAGATATAGAGATGGATTTAGATTATCTTCCAAATTTCAAGATATACAATATCATCTTGACCTAGGATTGTAAGTCTCTTAAAAGCCAACAGATCACATTAAAGTCCCCGAACTAATGACTGCATTATCACAAAAAACATAAGTTCCAAGTATTGCATTATTCCTTAGATAGTGATTGTTGAAAGCACAGAAAGCATGACCTGTAGTCAACATGTCCAAGTCCACATGAATATTCCAAAACAATCTACAATAATTTATCTATAATATTAGTCTTACCCATAACACCCAATTTGAAACATCATAGAGTGAATTACTATTAGCATTTCTTAGAAACATTTCTATTGGAGCTCATAAAAATGAACAAATGTTTCTTTATGATTTTTCACCATTGCTATCTTAACTACTTGATGTCTAAACACTTCGTATTGGTGCAAGTTAAAACGAACTTTGTTTTGCTTTACTCACAATTTTTTGGGGATAACATCGCTCAAGGTGTTTAAAATGAATCAATTTGCAATGAAGTGTTTTCTGTGCATACAGTGATTGGTAAGCTAAAGTGTTTTGTTTTCTCCCCTCACACCTTTTGGCGATCTTGGGTGAGCAAGAAACATTTTTGAGCTTTGCATTTTATTTTCCAAATTTTACCTTAGAGAGGGGCTTGCTTTGAGACACATCCCGTGCTGGAGAAATCATTGCAAGGTCTCGAAGCACGTTTACTGGCGGGCTATATTAAAGGTTGTGAAATCTTAAGAAAGTAGCTTCAAGCCATGCTGACAACAAACTGCACCTAATCCCATACCTTAAGTGGAACGGGAACAGTTAAAGAGCCTTAAGTGGCCAACGGGTGAGTGTCAGATTTTCGAGTTCATAGTTATCACTAAGAACCAAATTGTTTTAGAGGCCACCCTATTATCCAAAAACATTCTCTGAAAGTGGTGCATCGGAATTTACTTCTGAGAAGTTACTTGCCATGTCCGACTACAGGCCCGCACCATAAGTTGCATGTAAAAATCGTCTCTTTGAAGCATGAGGCAGGCCTACCTAAGAGAATGGTGTCTATCCCATAGGCTTGTAATTACTGGTTTATGTTAAACTTGGCCCATTACATTCAAAACAATTTGACATCAAATTCTATGATTGGTTTAAGAAAAAGAACACATTCAAAACAAACATTGAACGAGATGGTTGAACCACGAACCCTTTGATTTAGTGCATACTTGTGAAAGAAGCCTTAGTTTGCACCCCTTTGAAAGGATCTTTCCTTAAAGGTTTCCGAACATTTTGGCTTTGATTTCAGGGTACATTAATCAAAGTAAACATTTGGGAACTATGGCTTGGGTGTTGTGATTTCACAACCTAAGTTATAGACATGAAGGTCACATAAGTCTATGCTTGTTGAGTCAGTCCAAGTGTTGTCTTATCACTTGCCATACTTCAAACACGGAGAAAAAGTTGAGAGAAAGTTGTTTATAGGATCATTGTTTGAACCAAAACAAATTGGAAAGACAGAAGGTCAGATAGTCCCACATCCATTATTTTCATCCTACCTATTTGAAATCAAAATCAAACAAACCATTAAAGTCATTCCTCCACTCAGACGTCCATGATATCAACGGTTACTTGGGACTCGCAAATAGTACAAGTAAGCTTTCCCACAAGATATCCTCTGGACAAGGAAGTGGAATATAGACCTTAGTTCTTCAACATTTTGATTTCCAAGTAGTAGTATCAATTCAAAATAGCACTCAAACCCTAGGGTCTTGAGCTTCAGAGCAACCATCCGATAACACCATCAAACTTTATGACCATCTGGCAACCAACTGCCCTAGTTCAGCAACCAGATCTTGTAGCACCAATCCTTCAACCTAGTCTCACATATATCTAAGGTGAACAAACTGACATCATAAGTAGCTTGAGAACCTTCATTTTTCAGAAGAACGAAACACCCCACCAGTTTCTCACCGCATCAATTGTCCTAGACGAAAACAAAGAGAAAGTTGACATAGTAGCAAAGAGACCCGTATTACCACCACCCGCGTGGCAATAAATATCCACTTCATGATCTCACGCAAGGTTAAGATCCCTAAGGTAAAGTCCACAAGTCGTCATTTCAAACTTAGGCATCTTAGTCCAAAAGCTCTCAAGAAACACCTTTGGGCACTTCACGAAACCAGAACTAGGTTGGCAATGCCAAGACAATATTTTTGAGCAAATATAATGAAGACAACTCAATTCTTTAAGAACATACAAATAACAATTTTTGACTCATAGAGAGACCTTAAGAGAAATTTTGGAAAAGAACCATTGGCACTATTAATTAAGGTTTGTGTTTTGAGAATTATCATAAGATTTTTCATCAAGCTTCATTGACGCATGAACACATTTGTTCTAGTAAAGAGTACTTTATTTTATTCATTTTGGACAAGACCATAATGCAAAATCAAATCCATAACACATATGATCCATCCCACACTCGTAGAAACAATGGCGATGCATAGGTCAACCTTGTAACCTACAAAATTGATCTAGTGAACTTTGAACTAGTGATAAAGAAAATATCTTGAGTAGATCATATCATCCAAGGCTCTTCTTTTTCTAAGTATTTTTTCTTGATTAAAGTAGCCCTACATCCATGATTAAAGATCAAGGACATCAATATTAGGTATCTTAGATAAATTTGATACAAATCTAGGTGCACTCAAATTTGCTACATAAGTCTATTTTAAGTTACAATGTGGGCCCATAACCCACAAATCCCAAGATCATTTTCACCTCTTAAACTTTGGGAAAATTTGACATTGTTTAAATGAATCAGGTGAAATAAAATAATGCTTTCCTAAGATATGAAAATCATCTTAGTGTCAAACATGGGGATATGTCAAATTTTTACAAGACGAGTGACAACCTCCAATTGATTTGGAAGTTGGACAAGAATTGGATATTAGTGTAAACCTATAAATTCAAGTCCTTCTATGAAGCGTTTGTGGGTGATAACTGTTTGCTATGAATTCTGAGACTTTTGTAGATCTTCCATTTTATTAGACTTGATCAATCCAATAATTTTGTACTTGAGTATTATCTAGGAAATATATACTTAGAAGGTTATAACATGTCATTAATTACTTATGAGTCTATGACAAGGTGATATATGTTGAAAGATGTTTTGACTAGGTTAAGTGTTACAAACACCCTATAAGCTATTTTGTATTACATCCTCATTAGAATCAAACTTGCCTCAAAACTTTATTTGAATGCTTATCTAAAATGAAATATACTTTATTTAAGGGAAATTGTCACTTGTTTCCATTTGATTGTTTAGGGAAAAAGGATACGACTTGTAGTAAAGGACATCTAGATCCTTTTACTCAAATACAAAAGTGGTTTTGCACAAAGGAGTGGAATCTTGATATTTACAATGCTCCCATAATTCATCATGATGAAGGATGCAACAATTTTCTATCATTTTGGATTTCAACAAGGATAATCAAGAGTTTGTATTCATTGCTTCGAATCTTTGTGGTAATGAACTAAGAGAAAACTTGTCTTAAATAATAGGTCTTGCTAATATCCAACTCTTGGTTTTGTTGTTGAGAGTTATTGGAAGATAGAAGTAGTCAAGTTGAGGCAAGTATACTAACAACTCTTTTAGGACGTCATTATAGTCAAAGTTGGACATAACCACGATAATGAGAGAAACATCGCTTGGTTTAGAATTTCCAATTATATCAAAGTGTCACAACAGAAGCCAATTACATCACAAAGAGGATCTAGGGATTATATATCTCCAAAGTTGATTTGGGATCCTGCTATTGGCAAAATGATTCAACGACAAACTAAAACTGACATTACTTGAGGACAAGCAACCTTGGGAAGAGTGGACTATCATGCCCTTGCAATAGAAAGAATCGCAACAAGGGAAAAACAGAATTAATTAGTCATAATTAATTAAAAGGAAAAAAAGGCAACGCTTCATTAAGAATTGCAAGGGATATAATTGATGAAAGGATGTGACTTCCCTCTCAAGGGAAAGATATTGAAGAGGGGAAAAGGGGATATTTCATTGAAGGACATGAATCAAGTGTGGATTGGATAAAAGGGAAAATAAGAAATTGGAATAAAAAAAGATCTATTAGAAATAAATATTATTTTTAGTTCGGAAGCAAGTTTTGAAATATAAATTAGGAATAATTATGTATATATATATATATATATATATATATATATATATATATTATAATTGCATGATGAAATGATATTTGATTACCAATTAATATAATAAGATTTCATCAACAATCACATTTGGAATCAATATGAAATGTTTGATAGGAAGATGCAGCAATATTAATTCCCTCATCAAGTACGCCAACCCCAAGATGGATGGACTGGAGGTCTTGCCATACTTGTGGGCCATGAGGCCGAATGACATGGAGGCTCATTTCATACCCTTGGGCTTGGTTGAGGAGGACAATCTCCTGACATCCTATCAAGCTTTCCCATCGGATTCCTAATGTGGTTGGCTATTGGAAATAAGCTATGAAATAGATACGAATGAATTTAGGATATTTTGATCTCAATAGAGATTATTGGTATATGATCATAGATCCTTGATATTAATTAATTAAGATTTCCTCTAAATTGTATTGCAATTATATAATTTTATAGAATTCTATTGGTAATTGCATTGCATTTGTTGAAATTGTTATTTTTGGACAAAATCAAGTATACCCCTAAAAAGGGGACATTACACACAATACATCTCCATGTGGTTAACGAAATCAAAGAGGACGAAGCCAAATACAATATGAGCCCAAAGGACACCCTATCATACAATGTCGACGATGTAACGAATGGGGACACTTTGCGAGAGACTATTAGAACAAGAAAGACAAGTGCAATTACTATGCAAATGGTGTGGACCTAGAAACCACGAGGAACCGGATGTCCAAATAAAAGGCTAGTGTCAATATGATTGATGTAGGCGTAATGAAGTATTGGCTATTATTTGTGCCCAAGCAAAGAAGGCTATATATTCAGTGCCATGTCCCCAAAGATCTTCCGCCACTCATAAGACACCCAAGCGCTAACAAAAAGCCCATCGACAAGCATGAGGATAGAACTGGACAAGACACGACTGCTGAAAAGAACGCGATCATGATAAGAGACGACTATGTGAAGGAAGAGTCACCTTTTGGATGCATTGGGTCAAACTATCAAGGGGTGTGGGTTGTAAAGGAGGATAAACGATCACTTAAAAGAATAATATTAATTACCATTAATTATTCTCTTATGAAATAACCTTAATCACACCCTTTGGACAAAACAGAGTCATGAAAGATCACGTCCTTCAAACAAGAGAGAGTATAAAGAGTGACGGATGCAAGTAGAGAAGGCATCGATCAGTAACAAAATAACATAACTCAATACAGAAGATAGAAACCCGAAGACTAGAGGAATATACGGTTCTAAGAGGAAACTCGTGCAATCTCCATGCACAACAATAACATAGCAGCAATTATCTATATATCTACATCTTCGGGAAGATGGACTTTATTCACACACAGATGTATCTTTGCCATTATTATTGAACATCTCTATCCATTCTATATATTCTATAGATGGTTGCTTATTTGTATATTAGGTTTATGTTGTATGTCATTTCTATTGACTTGCTACTACTATGATATCCTAAGTCTTTATAAAACTGCAACACCTGTTATTTATTATTCAACTTGCATAATAAGCTTTTACTATCTATAATTGGGAAATGATAATTGTCTGAAATCGGCACATAATTGGGAAACTACACCATGCATACTACTTGTATGGAACTTATTATTATTATTAGAATAAAATCAAAATTGCTTGACTACTTATAATCCAACGTGTGGAAAGGGCCTGAGGTGCCAGTGGTAGGGGCCAAAGCCCACTTACGACCTCCGCCCAAAGGTAGGGCTTGAGGTGTAGTGGTGAGAACCAAGGGAGCCCACTCACAATCTCCACCCAATCCCACAAGTTGGCAAGTGTCTTGCGAGGTTGTGACATGGATGGGGAAAGCAGGTACAAGTCACCAAGAGGGAGGGTGTGGTATACACTCTTCAAGGGCTTGGCATATGGCTTCGAGCAGACTCACCATGTTCCTCCTACTTTATAATATGTTGCATTAGTGATAATCAATAAATGTGATGCAATTGTCTATTGCTAACAAATATGTATATATACATATTGGGGAATGTTATTCATGCGGTGAATGAAGGTTTCATTCCAAGATTACATCATTAAAGGAGTTATTCAATCAATAAGGTGAAAGCCCTAACCCTAGTTTGTGGAATTTGTGATTAATAGGCGAATTCTAGGGAAAATTAGGTCAAGGGACATTACAATGGTATCAGAGCACAATCCTGCCATCGTGTGAAAAGTTGGTTAATGCAAACTTACCAAAGAAGACACCCTAGGAAGAACAACACTCAAAATAACACCATGAGCAACGAAATGAGAGCCTTCATGGAACAAACAACCCAAGCCCTCATGTCCCAAAATGAGAGGAATGAAAGAACCACCCAACTTCTCCTCCAAGCCATCCAAAATATGAATAGCAATAACGGAAGGGAGACTAGTTCTAATCATTTTGAGAACAATAACCCCATCTCACCAAAAGCACCCAACTCTAGACCAACAAGACCTCCCTTCCTACCTAGGGAAGATGGGAGAGGGAGAAGCAAACAACCCACCCATGGATAACATGCACGAAATCATGGAAGCATACAATAGGCTTAACCCTGAATTTAGGAGGAATGTCTCCTTTAAAGACTACTATGATGCCAAATTGAGAGTTGCCCCTAGACGGTAAATGAAAAGGCAACATGACAAATACCTAAAGGCAAGGGTAAGCAAGATAACCCTTCCTAGTTTTGATGGAGAAGAGAAAATCAAAACGCATTCATGGTCTAAAAATTGGACACTTATCTATGACTAAGCCCCATGACGGAGGAAAATGTCGTTAAGTTTGCCATACTCCATCTAACGAATTTTAGATTGGATGATTGAAGTTTTTCTTCTCGAGGGGAGGACTATCATGTCCCCAAAGATCTTCTGCCACTCATAAGACACCCAAGCGCTACTAAAAAACCCATCGACAAGCATGAGGATAGAACTGGACAAGACGCGAATCCTAAAAAGGACACGATCATGATAAGAGACAACTACGTGAAGGAAGAGTCACCTTTTGGATGCATTGGGTCAAACTACCAAGGGATGCGAGCTATAAAGGAGGATAAACGATCACTTAAAAGAATAATATTGATTACCATTAATTATTCTTTTATGCAATAACCTTAATCACACCCTTTGGACAAAATGGTGTCATGAAAGATCGTGTCCTTCAAACAAGACTACAAAGAATGACGGATGCAAGTAGAGAAGGCATCGATCAGTAACAAAAGAACATAACTCAATACAAAAGATAGAAACCTGAAGACTAGAGGAATATACAGTTCTAAGAGGAAACTCGTGCAATCTCCAAGCACAACAATAGCATAGCAGCAATTATCTATATATCTACATCTTCGGGAAGACAGACTTTATTCACACACAAGTGTATCTCTGCCATTATTATTGAACATCTCTATCCATTTTGTATATTTTATAGATGGCTGCTTATTTGTATATCAGGTTTATGTCGTATGTCATTTCTACCGACCTGCTACTACTCTGTCGTGATATCCTAAGTCTTTATAAATCCGCAACACCTATTATTTATTATTCAATTTGCATATTAAGCTTTTACTCTCTATAATAGGGAAATCATAGTTGTCTAAAATCGGCACATAATTGGGAAACTACACCATGCATACTACTTGTATGGAACTTATTATTATTATTAGAATAAAATCAGAAATGCTTGACTACCTGTAATCCAACGTGTGGAAAGGGCCTAAGGTGCCAATGGTAGGAGCCAAAGCCCATTTATGACCTCCACCCAAAGGTAGGGCCTAAGGTGTAGTGGTGAGAGCCAAGGGATCCCACTCACAATCTCCACATGATCCCACAGGTTGGCAAGTATCTTCTGAGGTTGTGACTTGGATGGGGAAAGCAGATACAAGTCACCAAGAGGGAGGGTGTGGTATACACTCTCTTCAAGGGCTTGGCATATGGCTTCAAGCGGACCCACCATGTTCCTTCTCCTAGTTATAATATGTTGCATTAGTGATAATCTATAAATGTGATGCAATTGTCTACTGCTAACAAATATGTATATATACATATTGCGGAATGTGGTTCATGTGGTGAATGCATGTTTCATTCCAAGATTACATCATCAAAGGAGTTATTCATTTGATAAGGTGAAAGCCCTAACCCTAGTTTGTGGAATTTGTGATTAATAGGCGAATTCTACGGAAAATTAGGTCAAGGGACATTAAATTCAAACCCACATACCAAAATAGAAAGGCTTTGTGAAGCAAGGGCCAAAAAGGAGAATGTTATGGACAATGAACGACGCCATTCAAATACAAATGCAAGTACGATAACAAACCAATTACAATCCAAGAAAAATTTTGCACAAGTACTTTGAGCTACTGTACCAATTAAAGTATTATAGAGTATTCTTGATTTTGAAATGCTATTATATAGAGGGAGAATGAGACGATGCATGCTACAACCCGATTGGAATATAGTGAGAATGAAGAATCAATAAGTGAACCTCTGCTATCTAGGGACCAAGTGATTGATCCAATGTTACTGACAGTTAACACAACAAAGAAACTAGTGGTGGTGAATATGGAGATCCCTAGAAGGAATTTCACCAATACAATTATTGATGGCGGGTCGGGCATGAATGTACTTCCAAAAGACACTTGGAGAAGTCTTGGCAAGCCGACCATTTGGCCGCCAACTTTTCAACTTGTCAATCCTAGGTGCAATATGTCCCACGATTAGATTTGTTGAATCTCGGTGAATCTATCACTGACGTAGTGATATCGTGACAATTCCAATGTGATTCAAAAGGCTAGCACAAATTTTAGTCACTCAAAGACTGAAGCCTCCAAGATACCTTGCAAAACCAAAAACAAACTTCTACAAGGGAGAAACGCAAGAGTATAAATTTGCAATAATGGATGCAAGATAATATGACCGATATGCAATACTCAAGATTGCAATGGTATTGGATTGGAATTAAATACAAATGAGAATCCTTGGTTATATAGCCAAGGTGAGACATAAGATTAGACAAGGTCATGACAAGTGTCTTAATTCTATGTCATGAGATAACTAACTTGACAAAAATGTCAAAAAGATAAGATATGATAAGATCTTATATAGACAACTAAAACTTTTAGAAGTTCACCTAGGACCTGAGTAAACTTAACATGTGAATAGGACCCCCAACTAGGAATTAGCTAGGTACAAAACTTTATTCACACCAGTGCCCTCCCTGAGTGCAACTTAGGCAGCAAATTATTATGCAATGATGTAAAAATGAGTCCCCACTACTAGGCCATGTTAGGTACCCAATGTACACATGCAATCTCTCACAAACAAACGAAAGCAGAAAACTCAATGACACAAAACCCCTCTCTAAAAGAAAGATAAAAACAAAATACTCTCAATGAAGAATGAGGACAAACCCCATGCATGGAAAAAGAACTCCCATATGAGAGAAGAAGAAAGACCGTGCAACCCCCCCTCAATGTTGAGTCTCCTACAATGATTGTAGAAGCTCGACATTGAATGTTGAAGATGATCTAATCTTGTCAAACAACATTCCTCCTCTTAAGAAGAAACAAAACCAAGATGGTATGCAAGATGTGTTCCCATTCTTGAAAGGAAGATACAGGAAGGACGATATGTGATGTCTCTGAACTACGCTCAAGTGTCTCCATGTTGATGTTGAAAGCTGACACACTCCAAACAAGCATTCTAGACCACATTGTTGAAGAGGACAATCCAAAACTCCTAGAAACGGATGCAGAACACAATCCAAAGACAAAGAAGAGATTAAACAAGAGGATGTGTGTGCCCTCACAACAACTAAAGAAGGAGCATGTCCATCAAAGAGAAGATGAATGCAATGGTGTCTCCCAAATCTGAAATGTGAGACTCGACAAACAAACCAGCAATGTTTGTCAAGTACTCATCCCATGGAGCCATATCTAGAAGACGAGGTAGATCCTGCTACACTGAATCACAAGAGGCCAAAACTGTGACAATACATGCATCATCAAATGAATCACAAGATGGAGGAAATGGAATGCAAGGATCAAGAATGAGATCTAATGTGAGAACACCCAAGTTCAAGTAGCCAAAAGCCTCCTCAAAATCATGGTCCACGCTAGAAGTGTGATCAACAATCGAAGGAACAAATTAGTCATCAAAAGCAAAATCTGCAAAGGTCTACAACTAAGATGCATGATCGACCATCCTAGTAGCAATAATATCTCTAGTCTCCAAGTCTCTAATGATAACTGAATCAGGAGTGAATTCCATAGTCCTCCCCACTCCACCATGGATAATTTGATAGATGGAAAGAGGATTGTTTGAGAAATGAGGTACAAACAAAACATCATTGAAAGTGCCATCCCAATATCAATAGATCCCTTCCCAATTACATTTGTGTATGTATTGTTTCTCATCAAAATAGGTGACGTACCACAAGACTCAAAAGAAGATTAAATAGACTATGAAGATGCCATATGGTGAGATGCTCTTGAATCTAGAAGCCATCTACCAAAATGACCTTTATCCTTATTATACTCTTTTGAAGAAGTTGACCTTTAAGATGTTTCAATTCATCAATAGCCTTCTTATAACAAGAATGTTTATCATGTCCAAGCTTCTTGCAATATGAACAAGTTGGCTTCTCCTTTTCAACTGATTTCTTTGTGGAAGAGGATTTATTCTTTGGTTAATCTAAACATGGACTATACATTGATTTCTTTTGTTTCTTATCAGAATGTTTTGACTCTTTCATTTAACTAACCAACAATGCCTGAGATTTAGGTGACTTGATGAGACCCATCAATAGAAGTTTTTGTTGCCCCATGTACTAGTATATATATATTCAAGATAATTTATATAAAATACGTCGAAAGATATCAAGGTGTCTATTTTTTTAATTAGCAAACTTAAAATAAATAAAAAATCATTGCGCAACTTATCAAATAGAAAAAACAAAAATCGTTGCATTAACATCAATAGAAGTTTTTGTTGCCCCATGTACTAGTATATATATATTCAAGATAATTTATATAAAATACGTCGAAAGATATCAAGGTGTCTATTTTTTTAATTAGCAAACTTAAAATAAATAAAAAATCATTGCGCAACTTATCAAATAGAAAAAACAAAAATCGTTGCATTAAACAATAAAAATAGAATGTTGTGATGTTGTCTATTTTAAACAATCAAAAAAGTCAATAAAAAATCACTACATATGAAAATAGAATGTAGATTTTTATTTGTCTTTCACGGATTTGTTGACCACCTATATATTGTGCTGCCATTGTAGAGATATGCCTATCGATGTAATCAACATCTCAAAAAAAGCCGCAAATGAAGGGGTAGTATATGCAGACCCCACAGTCAACCTATGAGTATGAAAGCTAGAAACAAAAGTTGCATAATCTTGAACCAAGCTTGTTCGATGCAATATAGACCAACTTAGTGTCCTTATCAATTTGACATGCTTTGCATTGCCTCTTAGATCATTAACTTTAGTGACGTAGTCTTGGATGTTGTTAAAGTTCTTAAGATCAAGGCTCAACAATTCATTATCAATTTGATAGCCTTTTACTTCATCTGAAGTACCATACAAAGTTTTCAATTTGTTCCAAACCTCATGAGAATTCTTACATGATTTAATTTGAGACAATAGATCTTGACAAACTAAGCTACGAAAACATCCAAGTGCTTTAGGATGTTCAATCATCCATTTTATATTTTCTCATCATCCTTAGGTTTAGGTACCTTATTCTCAACATATAGAGAATGACTTAGCCATTAGAGCACTCCATGCATGTTGATGTCAATTTGAATAGTTGTATGATGTTAGCGGAACTTTAGAATGATTCATGGAAAAGAAGAGCACAAAAAAGCAAATCAAAAGAATGCACAAAGAGATGCTCCTCCCCCCTCCCTCCAAATCACTCAATCAAGAATCCCTCCAATAATATGATTTGGCATTGTATATGTAGTGTGATTACAATGTCAAAATTGTTTTCTAGAGTTTACAATGCCAAGATGGATCAAAAGGAAAATTACAACGATATCTCTAAATGAGATCTTCGAACTGAAATTACACTTTCTCAATATGATCCAAACTAAAAATGAAGTCTTCCAAAAGGACGAAACTTCTCCAAATGTCAATATGTCCACCTTATCAACCAAAATACAAATATGCATAAATCTAAATAAAAGACACTTGAGGCTAAATCTGGAAAAAGTGTTTGGATATAATTGTAAAGCTCCTTAATACTTTTACAATGTCACAAGAATCACAAAAATTGGATAAACGAGTAAAGAGTTATGAGATTGAAAGTCCAAATGGGAGATTTGATTTCACACAGCAATAATTTTCACCAGCAATTAGATCTAATAATGAAACCTACACCACTAAAAAGTACATAGAACCAACTTTCCAACGATATCTTGTTTGCAAAAATTTGACTTTTGGATCAAAAGTCATGAATTTTTGAAAAAAATGTTGAGTTTAGTCTGTAATAATGACCCTTCTAGCAAAATAAAAATTTGTCAAAAATCAAATTCGTCTAAAATGGACAAATTTTACATGAAAATAAGGCTTTTGGCTATCTAAATGCGATGACAACATCCATTTGAACTAAAAGTGCTCCAATAAAAAGTTGTTCACCAGATCTGAGCTTCAAACCCCACAATGACCAAATTGAGCGAAACAAAAACTAAATTTGACTTTCTTTGATATTTTAAGCTCAATGTGAGCTTAGATTTGCATCAACATACTCCAAAATACATCTGCAATACAAAACCACAAAGAGAAAACCCCAAATTTGATATTTCTTTCAAGTTCTGATTCTCCAGATCATCATATGATGCAAAAGAACATACTCAACTTTTCAAGATCCACCAAGATTTGAAACCTTGCAATAACTCAAGAACAAATCACCCTCAGATTTGAGAAGGGGATTTGCAAATCTAAAGCTCTAATACCATGTTAGAGTCACTCAAGGACTCGAGGCTCCAAGATCACCTACAAAACTAAAAACAACCTTCTAGAAGAAAGAAAAGCAAGAGTATAAATTTGCAATAAAAGATGCAATATAATATGGCCAATATGCAATACTCAAAATTGCAATGGTATTGGATTGGAATTAAATATAAATGAAAACCCCTTGGTTATATAGCCAAGTGAGACATAGAATTAGACAGAATCATGACAAGTGTCGTAATCCTATGTCATGAGACAAATAGCTTGACAAAAATGTCAAAAATACAAGATATGATAAGATCTTATCTAGGCAACTAAGACTTCTAGAAGTTCACCTAGGAACTAAGTAAACTTAACATGTGAATAAATCCCCCTAGTAGGAATTAGCTAGATACAAGGCTTTATTCGCAGCGACAAACCCACCTTTATTGAAAACTTTTCAGGGGCCTCACAGAAGGCTGAGTTCACTAAGGCAATGAACTTTATTTAAAGATGTTGCACTAAAACTACATTACAACTTGTACTACTTTTTTTCATCTAAAATAATTGTGGCAAAACTATAGGTAACTCAATCCTTAACATTGAAGATTCTTTGTAAAGCCCTTCTTACTTTTGTAACTGCCCATGACAACTAAGATGACCCATCATTATTCTTTGTTCACTCCCATGTTATTTCCATGCCCAATGATGTCTTTGTTCTATAGAAAAAAAGTATTTAAATTTACTCTTTTCCCCATACCATGTAGTATCACAAAACTATGTCCACCCAATTAGTTTTGAAATCATCTATTTTATGATGGTCCCATGAAATAGGATCTTACAATTTCTCAATAGTTCTACAAAATGAATTTATGATCAACTTGCAATAGCATGGCTTTGTGGCACATTGCAATTAGACTATATCTAAAACTACCACTTATTGAATGAAATAGAAACTATTAAAATCACACCATACAAAGGTTATCATCTAGCAAAAATATTTCCCAAAATACCTCAATTGATTTTTGCAAACAACAAGCACCATCTCAAAAATCCCCTTAAAATAAGGTTCCAGAAAGAACCCCTTCAAATTTTAGATGAGGATTCCAAGTTTCCCAATTTTCAAATTGAAAATAAGAGTAATAGAGATCTCTTGCTTTCCCACTAAAAATAGGAATGGTAGCCACCGAGAAAGCATATTTATTTATATCAATGTCCTTTTTGTCTATTGCTATCCCAATTTTAAACCTCTTATATTTGTTATAATAAGATGTCAAAATTTCTTTGAAAAGGATCAAATCCCAAGCAAGTGAATGGAAGATTGATCATATATTGTCTTATCCACCATAGAATTCTCCTTGGCTAATAAATTGGCATAGAGAACCTTTCAAAAATGCTAATATAAAATCCTCTTTTGCATGCTCCAAACATTTGATTGCCAACAAGGTTGTAAATCTTCTCCAACTACAATAATACTTATCAAACGAGATGTGGTGAACATCCCAAGCTAATTTTGTGTAATATTAATCACCTAAAACCAGCATCAAAGTAAATGCATGCATGCAAGGCAGACCCTAAAGTAGTGTAGTTCAAAAACCTTACAAACAAAGCGTTTGAATATTATTCATTATGTATATTTAAACTTTCATTGGGCTTAGGTCACAATTTTAATTATGAGAATTCCTATGTGTACACTTTCATAAACTGAGCATTATGGCTATCTTGTTTATTGAGGGTTTTATAGTCATCACCAATTGTTCTGTGAGCTATCATCTGTGTCAAGCCATGTTGGTTACATGAATATGAGCTCCATATTGATCATTTGCCTCAAGAGAGATTTCCACTACACAATAATTGTTTTTTTGTCCCAATTAGATTACCCTAGATATTATCTAAGTGTAGTGTAGAAAATTGTATACCTTAACAATTTCACATTATGTTTTGTCCCCCTAACTTATTGGACCTAATTAAACACCTAATTTTCCAAATTATGCATTCCAAAGCCTATTTTTACCATTTTCAAAGGATTGCAAGCATTGAACATATGCATTCATCTAATACTTTACCCCCAACACCTAAAAATCCGAAAAATAGGGTTGGGACTCATTTGCCATAATGGGACTCATTCGCCCAATGGGGGCATCGTCCTGCTACTCCGTTTCCCTCCAAATCTAGACATGTCGGTGGTAGCATTCTAACATTTAAATTTCCACTTGCAAAGGTCGGCTATTGGGATGGAAAATTGAATAAATGCCTATAAATACCCCTAGTCTTTTCATCATTTGAAATCTAAGTGAAAATCAATTGAGGAAATTATTGTCAAGAGCAACATTTCAGAGCTTCATTGCAACAATTCAAGATCCAATCATGTCAAAATGCTTGTGAGTTTACGTCATTTTTTTGTGAAGGCTAACATCTTTTTGTAGGTCTCCAAAGCATCCAAGCATTCAAGCAAAGCAAGATCCAAATCCTTGAGGTGATGTGTATGACTTTAGTCCTTCAAGGAAGTCATTGAAGGGTGGTGAGTTGCAGCACTTTGTGATTCCATCATTCCTTCATTTCAATTATCATTTTATCGTTGAAGGAAACACTTGCACGTGGTTTGACTAAGGCAAGCCCCTAAAATGGCCCAACATTTTCCCTCTTTGTGAATGCGCAGGTTACAGGTTTGAAGAGGATTAAAGAAAGCTTGAAAATCCATTTTGCATTGTTGAATTTGTTGTCACAAAAGTTGTCAAACCACAGAAACTCACCTACAAAATTCATTGACGACATTCTAACAACTCAGCAAGTGGAAACAAGGATCTCAAATATGCCACCAAAGGACTCCAAAAGTTGATCAAGACACCCCTACAAAGACTCAGTCGCCACTTGGCGACTATGTCCTGCAATGCTTGAAACAAGCTTTTCTGGGTTGGTACATATCACTCTACACACTCCCTAGATCCACCTATAAATTACTGCTTACGTCTATCAGTTGTCGAGATCTTGCATTTTTAATATTAGGTCATATAGAACCATTAGGTTAATCATTCCAAATAATTTCCAATCCATTCAAGACTCAAAAGGATCAGATCCAAGTCTAATTGACTCACCTTGGAGGTCGAAAGTCAATCTGTGCACCTTGTTGATTTGTATCCTAATGAAATTCTAGAAATGATGGAGCATACCTTAGGTTGTGGCTATTAGTACCTTAGGTAACCACATTTTTATGTTTCATTTTGGTGAAACCGACATCCTAACACTATATACCTTCTAAAAGTTGCATTCATTAACCCTAGATCTAGGTTGTGCATTGCATTGTTTGCATTTCTCATTTAGGGTTTCATATGTGCATCACAAAGTCATAAAAATACAACAAAATTGCATTTACATTGCATCATAAGTTGCATTAGGGTTTGTTTCAATCATCTTTAAATCTGATTTACATTCATTAGGTGGTTAAAGTTTCAAATTGTTCATTGCCTTTAAATTGCATCTTTCATTTAAGCCTTCAAAGTTTTTAAAAAAAAATGCATTATTTTGTTTCAAATTTGGATCAAATCACCACTTTCAAAATTTTGCATCTTAGACTTAGTCAATTGTTGCATGATTAAGATCTAGAAATTGCATTCAAAATTGTCCTTTAGGGTTGCACATTTGCATTTGAATTACATTATCTTAAATTGAAGAAATTCTAGAAAAAACAATCACTATTAAGCCTGTCTGCAAACAGAAACAGATATGGTAACAGTAAACAACAACATAAAAATTCAATTTTTCAATTTTATGAACCCCTATCCAAGACTCAAACGCCCTTGGACATCCCTATCCTGCTAGGGGCGTCTCAGGAAAATCCTGCACAAGTTTTTGTCTCTCCATTATCAATCTATTTTTGCTTGCAACTGTCTGATTTGAATTTATGGAAAACGGTTATTGCATGTTAAAGAAACTTGTCATTTTTCTTGATTTGTTGCAAATTTTGGAAAAAATTGTGCTTTTCAATGCTTAAAATTTCCATATTTGAAGAAAAATTGTTTGAATCATTGCATAATTTGGGTAGACTAGTTTTCATTTTTGCACAAATTCAAAACCTTAGGCAAGTAGAGGCATGTTTCCTTTTCAAACATATGGTTTTCATAGAGTATCACATGTGGCTTGTATGATTGTAATCTCCCTACTTATGAACATAATCTAAGGAAACGAAAGGAAACCTTTGACATGCATGTTAATCACTCTCCCAATATCTCTCTATTTGTGAGAATGTTTTGGTGCAAGAGGAGGCAATCATGGATAATCATGACAATCATAGTTGTTCTTCTCCCAATACCTCTCCTACTTGTGAAGAAGGTACCTTGGTGTTAAAAGACCCAATCATTGAGTGTCATGAGAATCTTGTTTGTACCTCTCCCAATACTTTTACCACTTGAGAAGATATTATGGCACAAGAGAATGAAATCATTGACACATTTCTTAATATCACTTTGCCTATTCTTCATTCATTTCCCAACATCTCTCCCACTTGTGAGAATGTTTTGGTGCAAGAGGATGCAATCATTGACAATCATGACAATCATATTTGTTCTTCCCCCGATACCTCCCCTACTTGTGACAAACGTACCTTGGAGTTAGAAGATCCAATCATTGAGTGTCATGAGAATCGTGTTTGTTTCTATCCTCCCACCTCTCCTACTTGGGAAGATATTGTTGGGCAAGAGGATGAAATCATTGATACATTTCTTTCAAAAGATAGTAAGATAGCTTGCTTAGACAAAGATGATAAGGTCACTTCAAACCCCCCCTCGATAGAAGATCATCAACAAGAAGTCAAACCCATCGAAGTTATGAACGCATAAGTGACTATTAGGTCTCCTTTGATTTTTGGACCTCCTAAAAGTCCTCTAATTATTAGACCTCTTAAAAGTCCACTAATTATTGGACCTCCTAAGTCACCCCTCATTATAGGACCTCCTAAACCTCCACTTGCTATATTAAACTTTGCAATACAACTTACTAGTAATCATGTGTCATAGCAACCAAGTTATCATACTGTAGCTCACACATATAATACTAAGAACAATAAACAACCAAAGCAAACTCCAACTTCCATTCCATTGTATCTCCCACCCACACCTAACATTCCGCAACGTAGTGATAAAGGACCTGCTCTTGTTGAGAAACTTCGTAACACTCTTGCTAAGATATCCTTGTGGGATTTGATTCAAACATCACCCGCTTACCATGAAATGCTTCAAAAGGTTTTGCAAAACGTTGTTATCCCTCCTAGTGCACAACCAAAAGATGTGGCAATTTTGATTGAGAATATGAATTCACCTAGTATGGACATTATCTTCCATCAAAGTGAATTACCTCCTTTGGAAACGCAAAAATAAAATGATGCTTTAATGATATTGGTTGTTATTAACAAGGTTGGGATTAGGCATACCCTTATTGACGATGGTTCAAGGCTTAATATTTGTAGTGTGACCTTTTGGATAGAATTGGGGTGGATAAGACTAAAATTCAACTAGCTAATTTGTCAATTTGTGGTTTTGACAATGTGGGAAAACCTCTTGGTGTGATAACATTACTTGTCAAAGTTGGTGAGGTGACATTACAAACTCCTATCCATGCCATGCCTCATGATCTTGAATATTATCTTCTCTTGGGTAGACCATGGACTCATGAAATGAATCGAGTGCCTTCCACACTTTATCATTTAATGAAATACATTTACAAAAAAGGTGTACATGATAAAAGTTGATTCAAAATCCAAAAAATTGTTTACAAACTAACAAGGGAATGAAAAGTCCTTTGAGAACATTGGCACCAACCACAACAGTGGAACCTTTACAAGTTAAGGACAAAGATAAGTGTTTTTCTTCCGTGACAAACTTGTTAGATAATGATTGGGGATCATTAGATTTCACACCTACATTCAATGGGGAATACAAGCTTATACAACCAAAATCAGGAAAAGAGAAAGAAGCTACCATGATATCAACACAATTTGAGTCATCAAAAGCATTTGATTCTACAACTTTTAGCAAAGAAGAAGAAAACACAAATTACACATCTACATATGATGAACATGATCATGAAAGGCCACCTTCTTCGAAATAAATGGAAGCCATTTATGGAAGAGGTTATCAACTTTTGAAGAAATATGACTATAAGGGAAAAGGATGTGGTGTAAGAGAACAAGATATCTATGTCCCCATAAAGCCTAACACATAAGAAACAAGAGGTATTGGTTTTTGTCCTTCAAAAACATCAAAAAGCCTTTCACTTAATCAATAGCATTAGTTGTTGCTCCTTGTCATGTGGTAGTTGTGGTATCACACAATATTCACTACCATGCATGGGGGTATAAACTTGGCTTTTATGCAATCATATTTCGTTTCGCAGGGAGCAGCATATCATCATGCATCTAGGCTCATCTTTGTCCCTACACTTGGGAGGCAAGGGGTTAGGTAGCCTTGTCCTAGGTTGCATTTCCTCTAACAAGGGATCCCCCTTTATCTCCTTAAAATGTTGGTGTAGCAAGTACACTAACCTTTATCTCCTTAAAACGTTGGTGTAGCAAGTACACTAACCATTTAGGGGGGGGGCGTATAATCCCCCACTCATCGTTTGCATAGGAAATGGTCCCTTCTTGGTGATGATAGTATACATCTTCAAGGAAGCATGACCTTGTCAACCAAAGTGTGGACTCCTTAATCCATGTAATGTGTCTACTTTTGGTAATATTAGACTTGATGTCCCATAAGAGTGTGACCTTTCTTGGCATATGACATTCCCCTTTAATGCTATATCTAGTATTCTCTAAGGCGTGAATTTCTCTCCCCTTGACTAATCCTCTCTTGGTGGTGATATCATGTGTGATGTTCTCTAAGGTGAGACCTTCATGTATTAAGCAAAGCCACTTTGATTATTACCTTGTGGGGATGTTATTACAACATCCCTTGAGCTTTTTAACCTTGGCATATTTGTCCCCCGAGACGTTAAACCTTTTTATTTCATGGAACCTAGCATAATACAGTTTGCTAGCCATGAGCAAACCCTTTTTATTGCATGGAACCTAGCATAATACAACTTTCCAACCATGTGTACCTTATTTTGCTTCACTTTGTTCACAAGAGTTGAACTTAGTGTAGCGTTGACATAGCATTTTGTGGCACCTTATCAAGGTTATCAGGGAGTATAACTCTTGGTATGGCTGTTGTGGGCACACCTTGAAGACCTAGTGTGTGTTTTCCACATTGCCACCTTGTTACGGGCACACCCTATAGACTTAGTGTGTGTCTCTCAATTTACCTTGTCTTGGGGACTCACCTAGTGAATATTGAGCTTCACTAGGTCGTGTGTCTCCTGGTTTATGATTCACCTAGCAAGTATCGGACTTGCTATGGTGTGAGTCATGAACACCCTTTAACATGGCCACCTAGCATAATACACTTTACTTGCTAGTGGAGCCATGTGTTCCATAAGTGATGTGCAATGACTTCAATCCTCATGGAGTATTTTCTTTATTCGATGGATGTCGTTTGGTATTTGAGACAATTTAAGACTAAGGTCTCTTTGCCTTACCGACTCAAATCTTTTAGTACTAACCATGTGTTTTGTTTGTTGTTATGTGTTTTCATATGTCTTCTCCAAGTTTACATCATGCTTGTTTTCATTTCGTCGCGATTCATATGTTATGTTGTATCATGTGTTTTCATCATGTATGTTTCGTGTTTTTCCGACATGTATGTTTATGTATCTTGTATTGTTGCATATTGTACATATGTGTGTGTTCCTTTGTGTTTATGTTGGTTTACCAAGGTTTCATGTTTTTCCAACATGTATGTTTGTGTATCTTGTATTGTTGCATATCATACATATGTGTGTGTTCCTTTGTGTTTATGTTGGTTTACCAAGGGATGTTGGATCTTGGGGGCAGATCCTTTGTCATCCTGTTTTTTCAACATTTGGACAATTGAACCCCTCTTGACATATATTTTTCTACTTTAGTGTGAGTCTAACTGTAAGTTCGTACTCTCACTAAAATGGGGGCTAAATGTAGCATAGAAAAATATATACCTTAACAATTTCACATTATGTTTTGTCCACCTAACTTATTGGATCTAATTAAGAACCTAATTTTCCAAATTATGCATTTCAAGGCCTATTTTTACCATTTTCAAAGGATTGCAAGCATTGAACAAATGCATTCATCTAATACTTTGCCCCCAACACCTAAAAATCCAAAAAAAAGGGTTGGGACTCATTCATCATAATGTGACTAATTCGCCCAATGGGGGCACTATCCTGCTACTCAGTTTCCCTCCAAATTTGGACATGTCAGTGGTAGCATTGTAACATTTGAATTTCCACTTGCAAATGTCAACTATTGGGATCTAATTTTCGGGAAATTGAATAAATGCCTAAAAATATCTATTCTTTTCATCATTTGAAATCTAAGTGAAATTTAATTAAGGAAATTATTGTCAAGAGCAAGTCAAGAGCAACATTTCATAGCTTCATTGCAACAATTCAAGATCCAATCATCATGTCAAAGTGTTTGTGAGTTTGTCATTTTTTTGTGAAGGCTAGGATCTTTTTGTAGGTCTCCAAAACATCCAAGCATTCAAGCAAAGCAAGATCTGAATCCCTTGAGGTGATGTGTATGACTTCAATCCTTCAAAAAAGCCATTGAAGATTGAAGGATGGTGAGTTGCAGCACTTTGTGGTTCCATCATTCCTTCCTTTCAATTATCATTTTATCATTGACATTGTCATTGTGGAAGTGGAAACACTTGCACGTGGTTTGACTAAAGCAAGCCCCTGAAATGGCCCAACATTTTCCCTCTTTGTGAATGTGTAGGTTACAAGTTTGAAGAATATTAAAAAAAGCTTGAAAATCCATTTTTGCATCGTTGCATTTGTTGTCACAAAAGTTGTCAAACCACGGAAACTCACCTACAAAATTCACTGATGACATTCCAACAACTCTGCAAGTGGAAACAAGGATCTCAAATCTGCCACCAAAGGACCCAAAAAGTTGATTAGGACACCCCTACAAAGACTCAGTCGCCACTTGGCGAGTATGTCCTACAATGCCTGAAACAAGCTTTTTTGGGTTGGTAAATATCACTCTACACTCCCTAGATCCACCTGCAAAATATGCTTCCATCTATCAATTGTCAAGATCTTGCATTTTTAATATCAGAGCATATAAAATCATTAGGTTAATCATTCTAAATCATTTCCAATCCATTCCTAAGACTCAAAAAGATCAGATCCAAGTCTAATTGACTCACCTTGGAGGTTGAAAGTCAATCTATGCACCTTGTTGATTTGTATCCTAATGAAATCCTAGAAATGATGGAGCATACCTTAAGTTGTGGCTATTAAAACCTTAGGTAACCACATTTTAACATTTCACTAAGTTGCCAAATTGGCACATATATAGGACAATTCCAAGTATGAAACATCTTGAAATTGGATCTTGGTTCAAATCACCTATGAAATTGGCAAAGCTTTGAATTTCTCCCCACACATTCCCAACTTCCACCTATCAAATATGGCCAACTCCAACAACAACAACAACATGGCAACTCCAAAGCAAGCCCCAATTGAAAACAAGATTTTCTAAGGGTTTTTGTTCAACTTTTTTTGCCCCATAAAAGCCCTAATAAGCTTTATCCTTTTGTTTTGTTGTGACCTCACCGATTTATAGCTACGTGTCAAAAGCGTTTACCCCTCTAATAAAAAAAATGAAGGGAGAAATTAATAGATTAAAATACCACATTGCTAAAATACCTAAACAAAATATGAAGGCATGTCCTAAGGTGTACGAAGAAGTTACAAGATAGAAGAGTGCCCTACTTGCTGAATTTGAAATGAAAAAAATAGAAAAGCAAAAGACAAAAGAAGGAATAGCATTAGTGATAAATTGGAATGTATCTACAGATTCCTTTGTTAACCCAACTCCAAGCATTTGTCATCCACAATCCTCAATTGGTGAGACTCCTAAGGGTTCTATTTCTAGTCATATTCCTTCATCATAACAAAAAAAAATAATTCCATGCAATGTTTTAAGAGCACAACCCTCACTTGAAGGTACAACCTGAAATAAAGAAAAACACAATGAGGCTAAGATAGCAACAACAAACTTTTGGTACTATAATAATAATCGGTAAGGGGTGTAAAATGTCGGTTAGCCTCACAACTACAAAAAAATATATTTTTAAAGTAGAGGGCATTAAAGTAGAGGGCAGGCTGATTTTCAAAACTTGCCTATTTAGCAATAAAAAAATAAAATCTGGGCTCTTAAGAGATTTTTACGAATGAGGCTTAAGGTTCAAATGCATGATTGGGAGCTAATTTACAGTAATACGGTACCTTATAAAATAAACTGCTTAACACTGCCGTTCATTTCTTCCAGATCCCCTCTCCAACCCCCTCCGAGGGGTTGCCCGAGGTCTTTGGCCATGAAGAATGCTACTTCAGTTTTTCAGGTGAACGCTATACTTCCCTGTCTGAAGCTTAACAAAACGATAGTGCTCGCCCTATGGAGCCTGTGCACAAAAGAGGGAAAAGTTGCCCCTGCATGGGACACATCCCAACCCATGCTTAGTATAAGAGAATCAATAAAACTTGAATGCAAAAAAATCGTCGGAGGCCAGGCCACTCCAATGACCTCAGGAATGCAACTGATCAAAGGAGGAAGGATTACCCTGGCCATACTAAAAGAAGGTGACAAATATGCCCTAGCCATAACTGATATAAGGCAAAGTCTCGCTTCTGACATTAAGAAAAATAAATTCAAAACAACCATAACATACTCTTAGCGAAAATTAAAAAGTCCAAAATCTATGGAATTAATTTCGGGATGAAGTTCTAAACAAAAGCCAACTAGATTTAGAGCCAAAGGGAGACAATGACTGAATGTACTGCACAGGAATGGAATATGAAAAAAGGGCGAAAATTTAAAAGGAAAAGTGACAAAGAAAAGGTTTCACCAAGAGGATACCCTACGCACAGCATTCACAAACATGTGAACATGCCCAATTCACAGTTGCGTTAAAACCAACTGTCTTAATGCATATTGTCCAACAAAGAAACACCAAATTGAAAAAAGATTGAAAGCTTCGTTAAGATTTAAACGGTAAACATTATCTTACAGTGCAGAATCGAACAAGATAACTGAAGTTCCACCTGCACAGTAAAGACAAAGAAAATGCAACAAAAGATTCTAAAGAACTGAAACTAATACCTAACACACAAAACCATGTAAAGCAGCCCCACTCCTGTCATTGACATTCAAAATTAGTTATGAAAAAAAAAAAGCAACTGAATAAGAAATATAACAGACCCGTTTCACAACGGCGTCAAAAAACCGCATCTGATTATCGCTGGAATAGGAAGCGCAAATATGCATGTCTTCCTTCACTTTCCCGCAATTCTGATCTTGAAGCTGCTGCGAGGAGAATCGAAACTTTGACCTCAAATCTTGTACGCTCTTAAAATCTTCCACGGCGAACTTATCGTCCTCTTCTGGAAATTCACAATATTGCACAATCAGCTGTGAATCTTTTATTACCGGAGACACATCGTACCATGCGTCGTCCCAAGATTTGAACTCTAACTGCACTGCATCCATTTTTTCCACAGCCATTGCTCATGCAAATCTTTCTCTACACATTACACCATTTTTTCCACAGCCATTGCTCATGCAAATCTTTCACTACACATTACACCATTTTTAACGGATTCAAGAAGCCTTAGAAGCGTTCTTGGTTAGGCATTTTGCCGGGCAACTGCTACATTACGGAACGAAAGAATTATGCATGCTGCTCTCGTTGCCCTGCGCATTTATTGACAGTCTGACACTCGAATTTTTGTACTTCGTAGGCGTTAAAGACTGTGCTATAAGCTTTGCATTTATAGGGGAGATTTAGGGCGCCGTTTGATGTTCCACTACTAACTGACTCCGGCGGTGGCGCCGCAATCGTTGGCCTTTTGTTAACTTCTGGACATGCACGCCATACGTATTGATCTGATTTTATTTTCTTTCCTCAAACGGGTATCTTTCTTTCTTTACTCTTTTACTTAGTCATAGGTATTTATCTTTATCCATGGTGAGTCGGTGATTGAAATTTCCAACTGTTTTTAAAAATGTGTTTTTATATTATTTTTTAATATAATAATATAACTAGCTATGGCATCTTGTGCGATGGGTACGCCAAGAGGTGTGAAAGGTCAATTAAGAACAAATGGTTTTTTTTTCACACATTTGTATAGTAAATGAGATTAATTGATAGGTCATTTAGAAAATTATTTTAATATTATTATTAATTTTTTTAATTTTTTAATTATAGAATAATATTATTACATTTATTTTTTAAATTTTATGTATTAACTATTATATTATGATATAAATATGTATTATTTATATCATTATTATATTAATCTATTATATTTATTATTTATGTATCAACTATTATATTGCTATATAATATATCATTATATATTATAAACCAAATTATTTATTATATAAAACTAATTAATTATGTGGTAATGTTAAAACTTAAATGTGTTCGTTATTAGGACTGTAATTTATGCTAATTTATACTTAATTACTTAGAATAAAGGATGTCGAAATTTTTAAACCTAATATATATGTATTTGATAATTTTGTTGAAAAATAAGATATATATTATTTATAATTTATTTTTAATTATATAAAATATACATTATATTCGTAATTTTAAAACCTAAATGTGCTCATTATTAGAATCTTGGTTGTAATTTTCATTTTGAATGTATGACAATAGGCCCACTCAACAAATATCTTTTGGTGAGCATAAACTATCTGGTCTCATGTGGGTCCCAAATGTCGCCATCAAGCTTTAAATTATCTTTTATAAAATGGACCCACGCCTTAAGGCGGATTGAATTCATTCTACTTTTCTAATCAACTCCATGTAGAAAAGAAATGAAGACATAATGATGTCACCAAACCTTTCATTAAAAAAATATGAACCAAAGGGAATACAAGTCAAGCCCATTAATAAAGTCATAATTTTCATTTTAATAAACATATTCTAAAACCCTCATCAAAGCCTTATTTTCAAGTTGCAGCTTGCCAAATTGGAGATGGAGGAGCGGCGGGAAAGCAGCGAGAAAGCGAAAATCAGCGAGAAATAGCCAAAAAAATGGTGGGAAATGATGAACAACTAAGATTCAATCAAAAAACGGTAGCACGGCAGGAAAAAACAATCGAAAAACGACGAAAATCAGCTAAAAAATGACAAAAAATGATGGACGGTTGAAATTTGTTTCACTGTCAACCAGGGCCTCTTGTTTGTTTCAACCGTTGAAGGAGAAAATGAACTTGGAAAGTTCATATAGGGACATGCCTTCGACGTAAATATTTTTTTATAAAATTTGATGTTTATTTATATTTAAGAAAGAAAAAGGTTTTATCCGATGCATTAAAATGAATTTATAATTGCTATTTTCAATAGTTTACTTTCATTTATAATTAACATTAGTCTTTATATATCAAAATGGGTATAATGCCATCAAACCAATATGATATACATCATAATAAGAACTTAGAGACCAATATTTTGTAAGTCAACATTGAATTAGAACAAAAAGCATATGTGAAATAAAACTTGAGATTGCAATAAAATTATGACTTAAAAAAGAGATCTTGACCATGACAAAAAAGGAAACATTTCATTTTGCATAAGGAACCTCTCATGAGCATATCAAAGGAATCAAAGCAAAAGTGTGAACACAAAGTCAATAGACTTGGACAAAAAGCATAAAAACTATATCACGCAATGTAGCCCAGTCTAAGCATAGGTTGTGGGATCTAAGATAAAATGCTAAGACTATTCTAAACTTATAAATTTTATAAAACCCATAATACAATACACAAACTAATTTTCAAATATTTATAAAAATATTAGCTATTAATAATATTTATTATTATTTATACTTTATATTTTACAATCAAACCCTTATTAATTGAACTTCTAATTGTAATTGATTTAAATAAAATGTACATTTATAACTTCACAAAAAACAAAACATTCTATAACTTTCTTAACACAAAGCTTATTACAAAATAAAAAACTCAAATGTAGATTTAGTTTGGGAATCGTGTTTTGACCGCGATAAATTAGCCATTAGTCGACATCCGCGCATAAACTTGTTGCTGAAGGATTCAAGAGTCGGCCCCATTGCCAACTGCCACGTGCCCTCCTTAGGTAAAACAGAGTTCCAGATTTTTTGATCTTTCTTAATAATGAAATGCACTACGGTAAAGGAGGCGACCGGATATCTCAACGAATATACTTCGAATGTCATCTGCAACACGGTAGTTGTGGGAAAGAGAAATTTTGGTGTTAACACGTGGCATGATCGAAAAGGTTTCCAGGTCGCAGTAAAGTGCATTTCCTTTTAAATAGTTTCAGTTGGGTAGTTTGTTTGTGGCCTCTCCATTTTAATAAAGATGTAATTTTCATTTTAATAAATATACTCTAAAACCCTCGTCAAAGCCTTATTTTCAGGTTGTGAGAAAGCAGCGATAAAATCGGTGGGAAAGCAGTGGCAGTAGGCGACAAACAACTGAAAAAATGGTAAAAAATGATGAACAATTCAGATTCAACTAGAATAACGGTAGTGGCAGGGAAAAACAGTTGAAAAACGGCGAAAACTAGCTGAAAAATGGCGAAAAATGATGGACAATTGAGATTTGTTTCACTGTCAACCAAGGCCTCTTATTACATTTCAACCGTTGAAGGAGAAAATGAACTTGGAAAGTTCATATAGGGACACGCCTTCAGCGTAATAAAGTTAAAAAAAATATGAGTTGAATGGATCTTATTCTAAAATAAAGCAATTGTCATTCTTAAAAATATTGTAAAATTTATAAATATAATATTAAAATCACATTTCTCGCATAAAAAGGTTGATAAATATTAATTTGACAACTGGATAAGAACATTCTATTTTTATTTGGAGTGTTTTTTAACCAATTTAATGGCAACTTTCTTTTTCCATTTGCATTGCTATATATTTTAAATCTTTTGTAAATATTTGATAATCAGAGAGACTTAATTCCTTTAAGGAAAAAATCTAGATCTGTCTAAGTTTATTTCACTCCATTATTTAGCATTTATTATTAATTATTTAATTCAGCCATATGCAATTAGAATTTGCAGTGCATTCATGCACAAACATGTACTCTCTAACATATTAAGATACATATAGTTTTCTATCGGTGTAATTCTTGAACCTCCTTTAGGTGCAAGTGCTAGTATAATTTGAATGATAAAGTAATAAAGAACATTTTTTCCACAATAATTTAGGTAATGTCAAATATTTATTTAATTAGTTGATAGGCTACATATAGTGTGAGACTTGAGCATGAAACAAGTCACACACCTTCAAACCACTGTTAATCGTCGGAAAACAAGTTTCAATCATCCAAAATATCAAGTAAAAGCCTCCAAAATCTCACTTACCACTTAAAATATTGATTTACAGTTGGATGGAAATATTCTATTTTGTAGTGCTTTTTGTCAATGGCGACTTTTTTTTCATTCGCATTGCTTTATGTTTTAAATTTGTATACAAATATTTCATAATAAGATATACTTAATTTCTTTTAAGGGAAAAATCTAGTTTTGTCTAAGTCTATTTCATTCCATCATTTAACATTTATTATTAATTGTTTAATCTAGTCACATGCAACTAGAATTTGCATGCACAAACATGTACTCTTTAACATATTAACATACATATAGTTGTTTATCGGCATAACCCTTGAACCTCCTTTCGGGTCCAAGTGCTAGTATATAATATATGGCTCGGTAGTTAACATAATGTCTGCAATTCATTTATAATTTATGATTTATTTAATTTTTTGAATGTATTAAATTGATTGTGGCGTGTTTCTTTTATAGGTGAATTTGGTCAAAGAGGACTATATTTATAAATGAAAAATCCAAAAAAAATCAACTAATTGGTCTAATGGAGGGCTTGTACCAAAACCTCTTAGGGCTAACTTTCTATGTTTTTTACACAAAACCCATAGGGGGTGAAAATGTACATGTATACCATGATTTGAATTATGCATATGAACATAACCTATATTCTCATATTTTCATATCAAATTATAATTATCTATTTATTTTATTATGGTTTAAGATTCATGACCTAGCAGCTCTAATTCAATATCCTCATCTCCACTTGTACCACCACTATCACCCTTGAATGCAAATGTCCAATCCACCCCTTGTGAATCTATAGCCCCACCGGTAGACTTGAGGAACTTAATTCCCTATTTTGTTTTATATATGTGACGAGAATTGTCTTCTTAATCATCATGAATATAAATGACACCTAGGGCCATAAGAAATCCAAATCTATTATCACCCAAATTCATGTTCTAGGGTGGAAGCCTAGTCCCAACACCACATCACCCAAAATCTTTCTCAACCCACACCTTCAACTTGCTTTGATTAGAGATTATTCCATAACCCAAATGACTTCCTTGGATTCCCCAACCACTAAAAATATTACAATGAGAATCAACAAAATATCTATGTTCACCTTATAGTGGTGAGCCAAGGCCATGAAGGTCTCCCCCAACACCATATGAATCGCATGAAGCATAATCGTTGTCGAGTTGTTAGAGATCTTGCCCAAAAAGGCAATTTGCCTCTTTTTGGCCATCAAATGTATTGTGATACATTATCCCAAACTAATTCAAATTTTTTATCGCTAATGCCAACTTGTGTAAATACCCACTTTTTGGTTCAAGTGAAGTCATTTATATAATTGTTCTTGATTGAAAGATATAGTACCATACTGGCAAGAAGCAAGTTGACCATGAATCCAACATGAAACTTATATAATTATTCATTGCAAGAGAGAAGTGGAAAAAATGAGCACTACCTCTACCATGTGTTAGGAGAGTTTTCTACCATATAATCTATATTCATGTTAATTTTCAAGTTCACAATCCAAATTACCCCCTTAATCACTTATTAAATATATGGCCATTGACGAAAACTAACATCTCATTCAAAGTGGGCCATCAAAAATGGATCGTGTTGTCAGATTTTTAGTATTTGTGTTTGTTGATGATTTGAGTTGTAGGTTCCAAATCCCTAAGGTTGGATAGTCTCCCAAGTACTAAGAGTGTCAAACCTATGAAGAATACCACAAAACCTATATTTAAGTTGGGCAACTAAGAGAAAATTATTGAGGTGGGTAGAACCTCCTTCATTCTAGCTCTACTAAACCAAGGGGGTTTCCTAAGTTGCTACAATACATATCACCATAGAAGCAAAAAAGTAATCCTCACACAAACCATACATGTTGCATAGTGCACCCCTATTTCAGTTGTCACTTTTTATCTATATGTTGGTTTGAAAAAATCAAGGTTAAGCACCTTAAAAGTAGATGATTTACCATATGAATGTTCGAGAATGTGTTTTATAATAACCTCTTATGATGTTATATAGATTCAAATATGGCAATGAAAACACATTAAAATAGATAAAACTAAAAAGATATTTATTTTAATTTATTGTGAGTGTGTTGAGATGATGACAAGATGAAGCAAATAGTAGACCAGAGTCTTTATCTAATTGAGCAACAAAGCCTCTAAGTTCATATAAAATATTTTATAAATGTGATACATTAATTGAGATACCACAAAAGACTATGCCTTTCAAAATGCACAAGCAAATTGGGCTCTACACATACATTCAAACAAATAATAAATAGTTGTAGAATATTAAACAAGACTAATTAGTAACCCATGAGAATAACCATACATTTTATTTCTTATATTGAAAATATACCTTACAAAGGCTTTACAATGATTTTGCAGTCGTCTAGTTGGCCAACTAAACAATACACATCCAAAAAATATATATCATACACAAGGATTGTAAGTGTGTTAGGGTTATGATTAGAGATTGAATTCGGGTTAGGGTTAGGGTTAGGATTATTATTAGGGTTAAGGTTAGGGTTAGAGTTAGAATTAGGGTTTGGGTTATGATAAGAGATAGAATTAGGGTCAGCGTGAGGGTTATTCGTATGGTTAGGGTTAGATTTAGGGTTATGGTTAAGGTTAAGGTGAGGGTTACTATTAGATATAGAATTAAGGTTAGGATTATGGTTAGGGTTAAGGTTAGGGTAGGGTTAGGGTTAGTTAGGGTTACCATTAGAGTTAGGATTAGGGTTTGGTTTATGATTAGAGATAGATTAGGATAGGGTTAGGGTTATGGTTAGGGTTAGGGTTAGGTTTTAGGTAAAGGTTACAATTAGAGTTGAGATTAGGGTTATAGCTAGATATAGAATTAGGGTTAGGTTTATGGTTTGTATTATGTTTAAGGTTAGGGTTAGGGTTAGGTTTAGTTTTAGAGTTATGTTTAAGGTTAATATTAGGGTTATTTTTAGGATTAGGGTTATATTTATGGTTAGAGATAGAATTAAGGTTAGGGTTATAATTAGGGTTAAGTTTAAGGTTCTAATTAGAGATAAAATTATGGATAGGTTTAGGGTTAAGGTTAGGATTAAGGTTAAGGTTAGGGTTAGGGTTAGGTTTAGGGTTAGGGTTAGGGTTATGGTTAAGGTTAGCATTAAGGTTAGGGTTAAGGTTATAGTTAGGATTGGGGCTAGGGCTACAGTTGGATATAGTATTAGGGTTAAGGTTAGGGTTAGGATTAAGATTAAAATGAGGGTTAAGGTTAGGGTCAGGATTATGGATAGGGTCACGCCAAGAGATGTCCTTCTTGAGGAATCTATTACACTTTTATGTAAAAAATTGATTAAAAAATAGGTGTCTCTTTGAACCCTAACCCTAACCTTAGTTAAACTCTAACATAGATTGAACTGTAAACCTAACCATAATTGAATCCTAATTTAACTATATTTAAACCATAATCCTAACCCTAATTGCACCATATATTAACCCTATTCCTAATACTAATTGAACCCTAACCCTAATTAAACTCTAATTTATAGTAAAACTTTATTGTTAGCCATAACACTAATACTAATTGTAATCCTCATTGAATTATAACCTTGATCAAAACCTAACCCCAATTAATTATATATAATTAAATGTTAACCCTAACCCTAATCCTAACCATAATTGAACCCTAATCCTAATAACCCTAACCCTAACATAATTTTAATACTAACCCTAACCCTATTTGAACCCTAATCTCAATCCTAAACTATCTCCCTAATACTAACCCTTGCGCTAATTGAACCCTAACCCTAACCCCAATCCTAATTGGACCCTAATTAAACTATAAATGAACTTTAACCTTAACCCTTATTGAATTTATAACCCTAATTATACTATAATACTAATGTAATACTAACATTAACCCTAACCCTAATACTAATTGAACCCTAACTTTAACTAAAACCTAATTCTAACCCTAACCCTAATCAAACCCTAACTCTAACCCTAATCCCAAGCTTTATCGTAGAACCCTAACAATATCCATAATCTTAATTTAAACTTAACCCAAATTAAACCAAAAATGTAAATAAACCCTAATTGAATCATAACCCTAATTGTACCCTAATCTTCATTTAACATTAACACTAAGCTTAACCCTAATACTAATTGAACACTAACCTTAATATAATAGTAACCCAAAGCTTTATCTTAGAACCCTAATCAAATATTGAGCCCTAACCCTAACCCTAATTAAACCCTAACCCTTACACTATCCCTAATTAAACCTTATCCCTACCTTATTTCATCCCTAACCTTAACCCTAACCCCAATTGAATCCTAATATTAACCCTAATTGCACCCTAATCCTAACTCTAACTCCTTAATTGAACTCTAATCCTAACCCTAGATTTGATTGAACCTTAATTGTAATTGTACTCTAACCCTAAATCTTAATTCAATCATAACTCAAATTGAACCTTAACCCTAACACTAACCCTTACCCTAATTGAACTCTAACCTAACCCTTACCCTAATTGAACCCTAATCGTAAACCTTACCCTAATTAAACCCTAACCTAACCCTAAGTCTAACCCTAATTGAACCATAATCCTAACCCTAAGTCTCGTGATGTGGCATCACATGATTTGTCGCTTTTTAGATCTAAGAAATACATAAATCATTCAATTATGCATACTCATGATCAACATTAACAACTTTAAAGTCACAACTTTCAATGTTATATTATTAATAATATTAGACATCAAATCAATAAATTCTATCAGAACTATTGGAGGATGGTCAAGTATTGAATCTTTTCCCCTATTAGGTTAATTTGTGAAATGCTTGATTGATTGTGAAATTAGTTATTGAAAAGAAAGTTTTCTACAAGAAGATTAGGATGTTGTATAAAGTCTTAATGATTCAATTATTTGTAGGCTTAATGCCTCTTTATATGTCCTTTAGTTATTTAAAAAAAAAATTATTGGAATTTATTGCTTTCTAGGTATCTTTTGATTAGATTTTTGTTAACTTTTATTTTGTCTCTATTGAACCTATGTTGGACAAAATGCCTCAACTATTGTCTATGCTATTTTTTTATTTGTTGATTTTATTAAAAATTATAATATCTTTTGAAAATATTTTATTAAATATCCTTATCAAATTTATCAAGATAAAAGATTTAAACTATATTGATTTATAGTCTAATTGTATATTCATTGGTTATTTGACAATAGATATCAATTCTAAATTTATTATAGATATTATTATATTATTAAAATAATCCTTGATAAATAAAATATTTCAACTATATCATATTATTAAAACCGATCTTTAATAAATAAATTGATAATACAAGTTAAAAGAAGATTTTAAAGATTATTAGTTTATATAATTTTAAAAATATTTTAACTTATTTAAAAAAATAACTACTTCCAAGATGATATTTAATTCACAAGTACCAATTTTGATAACCATAAATGATCTACTTATCACTCACTACAAAAATGCACTTTCATCTCCAATTTACACAAACCTAGAAAAACGATAATTTAAAAAGAAAAATAATAAATTTGATCACAAATCTCATAATGAAATTTTTTCTCATCCTAAGTCATAATTAGGAGCTTATCAATTCATTGTCACAAAATCTACAAATATGCTCTACATAGTAAAATTAGTGTGCAAAAAATGTTTATCATGGCATGGGACACAACACTTATTGAATATATGGTGAATGATGTTTCCTTCTTCCACCTACAATTGTTGGTTTTGTTTATTCTAGAGGTGCACCACATGATTTTTTCCCTCCATCTGCAAAATATTTACTTTCTGCCACCAAATCCATCCTCTACAAGTATGGCAGTGAATATAGTCATGGATTCGTGTCTAGTCAACTAGATAAAAATCCATAGAAAACATGACCTATAATCGGATCTAACTTCATTTGGGGAGATGCTTGATGACATGTGTGACCAAGCAAATACCATTATAACCCCATTTATTCCCATTAAATTTGCTTGCAAATTCCTACATAAATTTGGTCAGTAGAAATGCATTTTCTTGAAAACAAGAATGACATTATTGAAAATTTCTCTCATCCTAATTCATAGATAGGAGCTTATTATTTCATTATCACAAAATCTACAAATATGCTCTACATAGTAAAATTAGTGCGCAAAAAATATTTATCATGACATGGGACACAACACTTATTGAATATATGGTGAATGATGTTCCCTTCTTCCACTTGTAATTGTTGGCTTTCTTTATTCCAGAGGTACACCACATGATTTTTTCCCTCCATTTGTAAAATATTTTCTTTATGCCATCAAATCCATCCTCTACAAGTACATGATAGTGGAAATAGCCATGGATTTGTGTCCAATCAACTAGATAAAAATCCATGGGAAACATGACTTGGAGTTGGATCCTACTTCATTTTGGGAGATGCTTGATGACTTGTGTGACCAAGTAAAGACCATTATAACCCCATTTATTCCCATTAAATTTTCTTACAAATTCCTACGTAAATTTGGTCACTAATGGATGCATTTTCTTGAAAATAAGAATGACATTATTGAGGTGGTTCCACTACCCGCGTGGATCCACACTTTACACCCCGATCAGATTTTTGAGCTTTGCCTTGCTCTTCAAGATTATCACATCATTGTCCATCAACAGGTTAGACTTAAGATGATTCTCACTAAACATATACCTATTGGATCATATCTTTATCAAGCTTAGCGGGTGATCCCATAATAGTGGTTTACAATTTTTGGCCAAACTGGATACTAAAATTATTATTTTTAACTAAATCTTCATATTCGGACACCTATAGCGGCTAAACCGTGAGGAATTTCAAGATGATGCAAACTAGAGTCTCGTTACATTTTTTTTGTAGATTCTAAAAATATTTTTTTCAATATTTTTGGAATCAGATTGCACTTCTTTTTCCATCTCCCACGAAAACTGGTTTTTTTTCAGAAAACAACATTTTTAAAAAGTGGCGCACACCGTATAATGCATAACTTTTTTTCCATGAAGGATAAAATTCTAATTCTTTCAAATGTAGATTTGTAACTCCGATATCTAGTGCTTCCACTTGGTTAGATAGTTTTTATTGAATATTTTTTCTTTAATCAAGTTTCGAAGTCAAACCAATTACAATTCAGACATAGTGCAACCGTATAACGCGTAACTTTTTTTGTACATATCAAAATTTAAAAAAAAATGTTGGATCAAGGACTTAAATATTTGGTGCACTCATATTTTGCAAAAAAATAAAATTATAATCTGTTATTTTTCCACATGTGCAGAACAAAGACCTTCATTTTCGATTAAAAACCTATGTTTAATAAAACTAAAAAAACAAATACATAATAAAACCAAAACATATTAAAATTATATTCATTGGATAGCTCGTTTTGAGGACTACCATAATCATTTGAAATAAATTTTAAATGAATTCATTTGATCCCCCAAAAGGTAAATCAAAAGTGATTTTTTATTAGCATTTTGATAGGTGTAAAGGAGACTCATTTATAGGTATGGTTTAAAACTAGCGAGGTTCTATCCAAGGGGGGTTGATCTAAGGTGGTTTGATCAAACCCTCTTCAATTGGAATCCTTAAAATGGAACTTTTTAAGGCTTAAATCATTATATTTTCTAAAAATATGTGATTTCAGCAAAAATCAGTTCCTCTCAAAAATTGTAAACTAGCTTTGTAGCCTTAGTCAAGAGCATGTCAGCACTAGGATTATGATAGAACATGAACTCACGTTCACCATTACTATTTAATGTTACGAATACAAGTGTCATTCTAGCATTGATATAAAAAAAAATCCCTTGTCATATACACCAATTTACTTTAAAATAGCTACCAACATATGCCCAAATTCATCATCATTAACTTGTCATAAATGAAATCGGTTCAATTATATTGCTCATCTACCACCATAAAAGAGAGACTATAGAAAGATGTGTTTGTCCTATTGGTGAGAACCATAAGTTCTAATATTACAAAATCATAATAGTATTAGTGTGAAAGTAAAACCATATCGCCACTCTATAGTTGATCTAAACGAATAATAGGTTGTGCCTCTATATTTTTTTTATCGTTGGTGATATGTGATCTCATCCGTATGTGGATTACAATATTATATGGAAGGATTCTTTATAGGATTCAAATGCCTCCTCACACAACACAAAAATTCTCCTCTAAAAAATCACCCACAACATCTCGCCAATCACTAGGTATGAATTGCGCTAATATGAGGTTGCAACCTCAACACAACCTAACTGGTTTGCCTCTCTCAAATGCCACACCTTTCAAAATCAAACGGTTGCCATGAAAATCAACCTGCATAATGGAAATGTGAATCATCCTACACAATGAATGGGTTGTACTAATACATCCACACCTTGAGTTCTACTATTTATCACAACAAAATGTCTCTACTAACAATGAAATGGTTGTCGCTCTTGAAATACAAATTGCTTTGCTCTCAAATAGTCTTTTAAAGGGACTAGGTGACTCTTCCACTACCATCGGTTTCATTCTGATGACCATCCATTTCACAGTGTAGACCACTCTTCCACTACCGTCCAACAAAGGCCATTCTCCACTTTCATGCATTCAATCATCAATCACACATCAAATTTTGTAGTAGGAATTTTTGTTTATACCAAGTTTGTGTTGCCAATATAAGAATGCCTCTTTGCGTAATAAGATTATATTATAGTAATATGAATTTATTTTAATTAGGTAAGATTAATGTAAAAGTATATTTTTAAAACATAAAAGCATGTAATTATAATAGATAACATTATAGTATAACATCATATGATGTTATGTTCTTGTTAATGGAGAATGAAAAGATGGTTCTTCAAATTTTAGAAAAAAAGAGTTATACACACATATACACATGATTATTAAGTTTTAAGAGACACAAATTATAGTGGTACCAAAGGGGACAAACATCTAATGTCGTGACCATGGAATAATAATTAAAACAAAAACTATTTAAAATGGATATATTATTTAAATATAAAGACTTTAAAGTAAATAAATAGCTCTATAATTAAATAAATATGGTTGTAGAGGAGAGAAGCATATGATGTGGTGAAAGGATAGAAATAAAAACCATTTAAAGCCAACATTTATATTTTAAATATAAAGATACTAATTCTAAATTCTGAAGTAAATAAAATAGTTTAAAATAAAATAAAGATGCCAAAGTTTTTAAATATGTAGTAAATAAAATATCTTTATAATAAAATAATGTAAAAAACTCTTTATTTTAAATATGTGGTAAATAAAACAACTCAAGATTACAATAAAACATCTTTTAAGTGAATAAATAAATAATTTAATGTTCTTTTATTCTAGACACATCTATCTAAACTAATAAAAACCAAATATTATAGAAAAGCATGAAATAACAAGTAGATGTTGGATAGGTGTCATATTTTCAATATTTTAATTTTAAAAATGTTTTTTTAATTATGTGCACCCACAAATTTAGGTTATTGTATTTGTAGTGACACTTGGTGTCACTACAATTTTATAGTTTAGAAAGTGTAAGACTTACCTAGTGTCATGGAAATTACTAATTGCAATTATAATAACTTGTAAGTTATGCAAGTTATCAAAAAGGAATGAGCATAATGGAAGGGAGTCAATTGTCGATTTGGAGAACATTATGGAGCAATTGTAGAAAAAGCAAGATAAAACTACTTGAGCACTTAAGTTTGATTGTGAAAGTTTTTTATTTTGTCAATTAACACAACCTAATTTGTGCATTAGGATTTGTGAATGGATATGGAGTCCTAAATTAGTTAGTGTGTCACAAAAAAGTGTAGGCTTGACATTTTCAGTCATCTGGGCCTTTTCCCTTAGATTTTGGCCTGATTTTGCTTAGATCTAATGTTGTAATGTGGCCAACACATTCACATTAGGCCTTGAACGCCTGTAAATCAATAAAAACTTAACAAAGTCTTACAAGGGTGTTGTGAAGTGTTGTAACACATTTCATCATTTTTCTAGGACTTTTCTATAATAATTCACCTAAATAACCCTTTTCCAAGCCTTAGTCTAAAGTGTTGTAAGGTGTTGTAACCAACCCTCACACTTTCCTAGGCTTGTCATCACTAAAACAACCCTTTCTTATGACAAAATGGCCCCCTTAATGCACTTATAGGCCTGACTTAAGTGTGTTTCAGGAGACAATCTCGTTAATCAATATTAACCGCCTTTTAATTCTCGACTACCACTTGAATTTTTCCAAGTGGACTAAGTCGCCACCTTGGGCGACTTAGTCCCATTTGACATAAAAATAAAAATTAAATCAAATTTCTAGCGAGATTTTATCTCCAAAACCCTAAGGTCGACTTGTGATGTGTTATTTTTGGGGAATTAGGGCATCACATCTATAAACAAGGGTTTTTCTCCTCATTTTACATCTTCTACAACCCCCCCAACAACATATTCATCTTCACAAGCACTCAAGCAATCAATCTTCTCAAGCAAGCATTCAAGCACTAAGCACTTAAAGCAACATCCATTGGAGTTGGTTCTTGCATAGCTTCAGACTTCTTCAACAAGGGCTTGGTGAGTTGTTGTACTTTCATGTTATTCAATCATCTTTCTCTTAACATTCCATTTCATTATCTTGGGTTTGATTACCAACATGGAGTTTGACTAAGGCAAACCCCTATTCTCTAACCCTAACCTTTTTCCCCTCTTTGCATGTGTGCTTTGTAGGTTTGTATGAAAATTATTCAAGGAGCAAGGTGTTAAAAGGTGTCATCATTCCATCCACAATATTCCAAGTCAACAAACCCTAAAAGGAGCTTGAAGACAACTTGCAAGTCTTGAAGATTCAGACACGGGTCTTTATCAGAAATAGAAGTACAAGTGGGCACCTACAGATTCCAACCTCGAGACTCTCAAAATCTCCAAGTGGACTAAGTCGCCATCATTGGCGAATTAGTCTCAATACCAAGCCTGAAAAGTGGTTTCTATGTTTCTAGATACCCATTTTCTAGAAACCTGTTCCAACAAAGTTTTCCGAGAGGACGACTAAGTCACCCAACTTGGCATAAGTGTCCCAGTTATCATTTTTAACACATTCTGGAGGATTCTAGAGCTCCTCTTCATCAACCTTCGATCTCCAGGTGCACCACTTTTGCTTTCTTCAGTTTTGTCATAAGTTTGCATGCATTTTAGGTCATCATTAGGTCATTTTGCATAGTTTACATTTACATTAGTTTACATTTCATAGTTAGTTCATTACATTACTTTGCATCACTTAGGCACACACATCACACCTATTCAAACCCATAATCTTGAATGAACTCACCAAAAATAACTTAGTGCGAAAGACGCACCATTTTTCAATCTACCTCCTAGGTGAAAAACCCTAAAAGCCTATTGGGGAATCCTCTTTCCCTAAAATGCATGTTTTTGGTGGTTTATTTTGGTGAACCTGACCTTAGAACACTTATTTTTCACTTCTGATTTTGCATTTCCATCATAGGAAAAAGCTTGCATTGCATTAGGGTTTTGCATTGTTTTGCATTCTAGGGTTTCTAGAAGTGCATTAGTGAAAAATTCATGTTATCTTGCATTGTGCATTGCATTTTCATTGAAAAAGTACAAAAAATCTGCATTTTCATTATGTAGTTGCATCAGAAAAGCTTAAAAATCATAAAAACTAGTGAAAAAAACTGAAAAGTGTCAAAAATATCACTGTTGGGACTAATTCGCCACATTGGGTGACTTATTCCACTTGCACCATTTGCACTATATACTATGGTATTTTCAGAGCATTTTCTGCACTTTTTTTTTCTATTTATGCATTTATGTATTGTTTTCCAAAATTTTAGTTATAAGCATTTTACTAATCTTTGCTTGCATTGTATTTGCATCCACGCCACCTTTAGAAAACTTTGCATGAGTGTTTGGTGTCCTATTTCTGATACTTTGGTGAGAAGGCATTTGAGACTCATGGCATCTCATGACAATAGACTTGTTGTAGATCTTGGGTTATCTCAAACTTCCACTCTTAGTATTGCAACTAGTACACTAGGCCTAGAAACTACCCTTAGTAACTCTTTGCATTCAGAAAACATGAATATTAAACCTAAACATGATGATTTACCATACAAAAATATATTTCACATTCATGCAGACTTAGCAGACCTCTAACATGAAGTGATCTTTGAGAAAATTTATGCCACTGTTATTCCCACTATAGAAAACATACACCGTATGCTTGACAGTGATGATGGCCTAGGTGTTGTGATGAAATTAGTTGAGATATATCAAAAACATGTCTCTTCCACAGCTAGGGTCTCTCAGCCAACCACCCCTGTCGTTATCCAAGGAGGACCTCAAACTCCTCCTCCCTCAACAGTAGCCTCCATTCCTACCTATGCTTCCCCTAATGTCACAACTACAATGGAACCAGTTAGCAATGTGATTTATTCCCTTGGTATTCCTACTAGTATTCCTACCTCCTCTATGGCATCACATGCTTTCTCCTCTTCCACCATACCACCCCTTACCATTCCATTCACTTGCCCTACTACTGCATTCACCCCATCACCACTTTCTCTTCCACCTAACACCACTTATACCGATCCTCTCTTAACACAACTTTTCCAAACAGTCTCCTCTATGCAACAATAGCTTTCTACCATCAATCAAAACCAACATGGTTCACCCACATACTATGTCTGCAACAATCCCTTGTCCTTAGAGATCTTGCAAACCCCAATGCCACAAGGAATAGAAATACCTAGATTTGAGAAGTATGGAGAGAAGGGTGATCCTTCTAATCACGTTAATGCTTACACTGCTTTGTGTAGTGATTTTGCTCTTGACAATAAATTATTAGCTAAACTATTTCCCTGGACCTTAAAAGACACTACCTTGGACTAGTTTTCTTCTTTGCCAAACAATTCAATTTGTTCATTCAATGAACTTTTTGATGCCTTTATCAACCATTTCCAAGTGCACATGACTCCTAAAAAGACCTTGGTTGATTTGATGAGATGTAAGCAAAACAATGATGAAAAGATAATAGACTTTATCTCATGTTATCACTCACTTTATTCCCAAATTGATGTCAAGATTCCTGATACACATCTTCAAAAGATGTTTACTAAAAATCTGCATACCCACCTTCAAGAAAAACTCACCATGATAAAATTTCCTTCCTTCATGCATTTATGCACAATGCTCTGTGATAATCACAATTCAACTAGCAATCATGATACGTGATCCACTTCTAGTTGAATTGAGCAATCCGACACTACCAACCAAACCAACTCTCAACAATTTCGCAAGCCAAATAAAGGGTTTTTGCAATTTAACCCTCCTTCATAATCCCATCCACCTGTCAATAATCAAATAGCAGTTGTTAAGACCGCGATGCCTTTCAATCATGGAGATCCAAAATGAAACTTCACGCCTTTACCCGATACCCTCCATAATATAATGACCCAAATTTTATAGCAACAAATGATTACCTTAACTGTTGGCAATGCACCCGATCCTAATAAGCCCTTACTCCATCCTTTAACTCTAACGCTTCTTGCTATTTTCATAGACCTTATTGATTCAGGTTGTCTATCTGTTGTTGGTGCTAATGATAAAAGCAATAATTTTGTTGCACCCCCAAACCAAAATTTACAAATTTTCACTAATTTTATGCCTAAACATAACATTTCATTTGTCAAATCTAGTGAACCTCCACAGAATGATGTTATGAATGTTGATACACAAGATGAACATTCTGATCTTCTTCTGAATGTGGCTCATGTCAAGCCTATGGATGAAATGGTAGGCGTAATAGACGTTATCCCTCCTAAGGGCCAAACCAAATCTCTTGATATTACTTTTTCACCTCAAGACATACACAAAAATCTTCCTGATGGTCCTCTCTACATAGCCGGCTGACTCTATGATAAGCCTACTAATGGGATACTCATAGATCCCGCCTATGGAGAGAATGTGATCACAAAATAATTTTGTTACTACATGATCTTTATCAAGATTTTTATGACAAACCTAACACATGGATCAAAATGTATAATGTTTTTGCTTGCCCTATGATCAGATCAATCGCCCTCCCATTATAAATAGGCCCCAAGATATTGGATGTTACATTCTTTGTCATCCCGCAGTCGGACCAATTTCATTTGCGGCTAGGCCACCCATGGCTTTGCTCAATGAAAGCGATCCCCTCAGTTCTTCACAAATGTTTGAAGTTTCCCTTTGACAATGAAATATTCACCATCCACCATAATGGCTCCAATCCCTTATCTTCCAAAGGCAACTTTTCCTTAGAAGCCTTTTGGCCTAAGTGAATGGAACCCATTACTCCTCAAAGAGATTTCTTTTTTCATTGCTTATCAAAAAATTTAAGCTAATAAAATATCTAAATTATCTCTTCGTAACATGTCCCCCTCCACCTTTGGAACTCCCATCCTTGATAAAACCATGCTACAACCCGAATCAAACCTACCTAACCAGACAACACCTGAAACCTCCTCTACATCATCAAGGAGGCCTAGAGATCATAACACTAATTCCATCCTGCCTCGTAACATCAAACAAGTTTATAAAGCCAAGTAGAAAGTGGTTGACCCTCATATGGTTCCTCCCATTCCTCCCCCTAGGAATGAAAAGCAACCTATGGTAGATCAACCTAATCCTTCTTAGATGCAACTTGACAATAGAATAAAAAGAAATAGAGGAGCTAGGGAGCGTAGGCGTCGTGCTCTTTCTCACAAGTCACGTGATGAAGAAAATATTGAAAATCATAATCCACATTTTTCAAAAGCAAGGCATGACAACCCTCCTCCCCCACCACCACAACCAAATCCTATACCCCCATCACAACCAGTATTACAAGCTTTAACTGATATTGTCATTCGCCCTCCTATTGTCATCAATCTAGATGATGACGATGAGGAGATTGCTAAAAAATATAAAGAGGTGCATAATAATTTGAATACATTATTTTCCTCTTCCATGAGCTTACATGATAACTCTCCTCAGATGAGCATTGACCTTGATGCTAGTTCTGCAATTGTTGTTGTCCCTCTAGCTAGTCGCCCACCCGAATTTTATATTGAACAAGATTAGGAGGCAGATGAATTGCTTGATGGTTGAAGCACATTTGCCTTAATAGTCTTTTACCTCTTCTCTTGCATGTTTTCTTGTGAGTAACGTGTTCCCTCGTACTGTCTTGTTTGATGTTATCTCTCTTTGTGACATTATTTTATTTGTCTCTTCATTCTTCTATATGTCGTGCATTTCTTTCGCTTTTGTTTTCTCTTCCTTTTGGGGATGATGAAAGGCATTGAGACCGCAATGTCTCCTTCGTGTTGACCCAAAAGTCCCCTTTTCTTTTTCTTTCACTTTCGCCTTCCTTTTGGGGATGATGCAAGGCACTGAGACCGCAATGTCTCCTTCATGTTGACCCAAAAGGCTCTTTTCCTTTCTCTTTTTATGTTGCTTTTGTTGTTCTTTTGGGGACAATGCAAAGCGTTGAGATATCGTATATCTCTTCAATGTTGACCCAACATGACTCTTTATTTTTCTTTGTTTTCACTCTCTTTGTGTAACTCTATGTATTTGGGGGAATGATGATAGTTCCATGCTCCTAAACAAACATTGCATCAATGAACATACTGGCTGCAAATCCATAGATCCCTTATGTGTTTAGTGTTTTTCATTTTGAGGACAACCCCTTTCTCTTTTCTGTCATTCTTTTCCTCCACATTACGCAACCTCACTTGGAAACATATCATTTGGCATAGGGCTTTCCAAGTTGGATCTCATGTCCTTGCTCTCTTCTTACATTCTTTCCTTTTCTACTTTAAATTAATTGCTCACAATACGGTGTTTCATAATTCCTTTAAAGTGGGGGCATACATTGGCATTATTTCCTTTTTCTTTTTCATTGGTTCTTAGTGCAACCTTATTACTTCATACTATGTATTTCTTGATTTGTGGATGACATTGGGTGTGATGTCCTTCATGAAAGTGATCTATCTTAGCATATTACATTCCTCTTAGTGGTCTGATGCTACACATTGCATCCCCTAAGTTGTGAATTTTATATCCTTTGATTGGTCCTCTCTTGGAGAACTTTGACACAATGTTCCCTAATTTAAAGACCTCGCATGAACTAAGCAAGACTCCTTTGAACATCCCTTTTGCATTTTACATGTTGCATTTTGCATCTTGCATATATGGCCACCTTGCATAATACGACTTGCATGCCTATGGTGCCATCCTACACTTGTTCATGAGTTCTAATCATACGAAGATTTTCTTGTCTCATGAACCACAAACCCTTGTCTTTTGTGGTGCCTTTTCAAAATTATCAAGAGGTATACATTTGGTATGGTTAATTAGGAAGCCCAACCAAAAACATGGCTTTCCCCATAGCCACCTGTGTGTGTGTGGGTACATACCAACTGTATGTTTCTCACCTTTTGGGCCTTCTCACCTAGGGGACAACCAAAATTTTCGTCACCCCAGAGTGAGTACATTTCTTTTTGAACAAATAGCCTAGATTTGATCCACAACTAGTTGGACAAACGGTCGAAGCTTGATCTGACTTTCCCTTTCTCTTCACTCTTTCACATCAATTCCTTGTGTGATCTTTTGTACTAATGTTTGGTTTGCCATGGGATCTTGATCCCGGGGGCTTGATCATCCCTCTTGATTATAGTTGTCTCATCCAACTAGCATGAATACATTGGATCCATCTCAATATGCATGTTTTGGCTACTTTAGTGTGAGTTTGAAGCAAGTTCATCCTCTCACTAAAGTGGGGGCTAAATGTGTCACAAAAAAGTGGAGCCTTGACACTTTTCACTCATTTGTACCTTTTCCCTTGGATTTTGGCCTTATTTTTCTTAGATCTAATGTTGTAATGTGGCCAACACATTCACATTAGGCCTTGAATGCTTGTAAATCAACAAAAACTTAACAAAGTCTTACAAGGGTGTTGTGAAGTGTTGTAACACATTTCCTCATTTTTATAGGACTTTTCTATAATAATTCACCTAAATAACCCTTTTCCAAGCCCTAATCTAAAGTGTTGTAAGGTTTTGTAACCAACCCTCACACTTTCCTAGGCTTGTCATCACTAAAACAACCCTTTCTTATGACAAAATGGCCCCCTTAATGCACTTATAGGCCCAACTTAAGTGTGTTTCGAGAGATAATCTCGTTAATCAACATTAACCACCTTTTAATTCCCGACTACCACTTGAATTTTTCCAAGTGGACTAAGTTACCACCTTGAGCGACTTAGTCCCATTTGACATAAAAATCAAAATCAAATCAAATTTCTAGCAGAATTTTGTCTCCAAAACCCTAAGGTCGGCCTATGAGGTGTTATTTACGGGGAATTAGTGTATCAAATGTATAAATAAGGGTTTTTCTCCTCATTTTACATCTTCTACAACCCCCCCCGCCCCCCCCAACATCTTCTTCACAAGCGCTCAAGCAATCAATCTTCTCAAGCAAGAATTCAAGCACTAAGCACTTCAAGCAACATCCATTGGAGTTGGTTCTTGCATATCTTCAGATTTCTTCAACAATGGCTTGGTGAGTTGTTGTACTTGCATGTTATTCAATCATCTTTCCCTTTACATTCCATTTCATTATCTTGGGTATTATTACCAACATGGGGTTTGCCTATTCTCTAACCCTAACCTTTTTCCCCTCTTTGCATGTGTGCTTTGCAGGTTTGTATGCAAATTAGTCAAGGAGCAAGGTGTTAAAAGGTGTCATCATTCCATCCAAATCATTCCAAGTCAACAAACCCTAAAAGGAGCTTGAAGACAACTTGCAGGTCACTTTCTAGGGATTCATACATGGGTCTCTGTAAGAAATAGAAGTACAAGTGGGCACCTACAGATTCCAATCTTGACACTCCCAAAAGCTCTAGGTGGACTAAGTGTCCATCATTCGCAAATTAGTCCCAGTACCAGGTCTAAAAAGTTGTTTCTATGTTTTTGGATACCCGTTTTCCAAAAACTTGTTCCGATAAAGTTTCCCGAGAGGAGGACTAAGTCGCCCAACTTGGTGTAAGTGTCCCAATCAACATATTCTGGAAGATTCCAAAGCTCTTCTTCATCATCCTTCGGTCTCCAAGTGCACCGCTTCTACTTTCTTCAGTTTTGTCATAAGTTTGCATGCATTCTAGGTCATCATTAGGTCATTTTACATAGTTTACATTTCATAGTTAGGTCATTACATTACTTTGTAGCACTTAGGCACACACATCACACCTATTCAAACCCCTAATCTTGAATGAACTCACCAAAAATAACTTAGTGTGAAAGAGGCACCATTTCTCAATCTACCTCCTAGGTGAAAAACCCTAGGAGCCTATTAGGGAATCCTCTTTCCCTAAATGCATATTTTTGGTGGTTCAGTTAGTAATTTTCAACATGTAGTTTTAGAAACCATTTATGATTTATGGTTTTTCTCATGTGTATATAATGAGTGATCTATTCATGGTTTTTGATATTTTTGTACCTAGATTTATGTGGTTGAGATACTAGAGAGATAAATAGATTTTATAGATATAGTTTCTTGTTTGAAGTTGAATAAATTTTGAATGCATTGAAGAATAATGAGTCTTAGCTATAGTTTTTGTCATTTTATCCAAAGAAAAAAGTAAAAAACAAAAAATAAAAAATAAACTTCAATAAAATGAAAAGTAAAAGCAATTAAATAATTTTCAAAGAACTTTTGTTTTTGTAGTTGAATTGTATACATATTATATTCAATAAAATAAATTTAATGTTGAGGGTGTTCCTTATATGAATCCAATTTTCTTATGTAATCGATGGCCCACTTGTGCAAGACGATTACAATGTCCAAAGCGGTTGGATCATTTTTGGTTTTTTGATTTTGTTATTATCTTATTTTATCTTATTCTTGTTTTTTGATTTTATAATTATTATTTAAATAATTATGAATTATTATATGATTATATTATATTTAAATTATTAATTTTATTTAATATTACATAATAAATAATAAATAATAATTATGAATTATATTAACATTATTTTACATTTATAAAAACAATAATTTTATATATAATTATATTTAAATTATAAATAAATAATAGATATTATTTAAATTCTATTTACTTTTATGTAAAAAATATTAAATTAATTAAAATTATTTTATAATTATAAAAATAATATTTATTTTAGTTAATAATTAAATTTGTAAATAATGTATAGATATAATAGAATAATTTAGATTAAGTCAAACTTAATATAGTTGTTGGATAGAAAATCAAAGCTAATATTAATTTAGTTTAGAATGTGATTATCAACAAACATAAGTCATTAGAAGGGTGTGAGGTTGTATGGGCCTTAGGAGGACTTGACCTCATAATGTATAATGGTCAAGAATATATAACTAGCACTTGCATTTATAAGAGATTCAAGGGGTGCGTTGATAGAAGCCCGATGTGTTTATCTATAAATTGGGCAGTGATAAAGAAAGCAATAAATAAAGCATGACATGTTTCAAATCAATAAAGAAAATAACAAAATGTAAATAGAAATTAGTCACAACAAAACAAAAGAAATTCTTAGTAAATAAAGATCATAAATCTTTAAAAAAATATATGTATTATTCTAGAAAAAATATTATCTTATTGCTGAATAAAAATAGACCTTATAAACAAAGACCTACATACATACATTTCCTTATAAACTTAAAACCAAAATAAATCAAGTCTATTCTTTTTTCTCAAAATAATTCAAAAAATTCCAAGTAAATCTTTCAAAGTGAAAGAAAAGAGAGTATTGCATTAAAAGAGAAAGAAAAGAAAAAATGTGTGATACTTGAAAATTAAGATCTGAAAAATACTTTAAAAAAACTATTTTTCAATGTTCCTCCAACCATAAATACATGCTTAGTTGTGAACTTTTTTTTCTATGAGTTAGATGCATCAAAGATTTTTTTATATGCATACTCAATGTTTTTGATAAGGTAAGCAACATTTACAAGGTGTTGTACCCTTTACACAACAAGCCACAGGGGGCAAAAAGGACAAGCATGGTTTTGAAAGGACCAAGAAATTTTTATAAAGCTAAGACATTACTGACACAATAAAAAACCAACACCAACAAAAAAACCGTAGCACACAACAAAAACACCAACAACACTGGTCACTAGATAACCAAGCAAGGAAGGACAGTCAGAACCAGCAGCAGTCCTAAAACAAAGACATGAAAAACAACCTGAACCTGGCACTTGAACCAGGAGCAACTGAAACTTAGGGCAAGCAACCACCCTAAGCAACCTTCAACACAATGAGCCTTGAGGTCTTGCTGGAAACTAACCAAGCCACAAACCATCTGCAATAGTTGGACTGCAGTAGAACTACTACTCAAAACTAAGCCAACCAAATTCCCACCAAAGGAGGGGTAAGAATCACCCATAGCAGCACAAAAAATAACTTCAAAATGGGCCAACCCAAGCATAGCAATAGTTGAAACAAAGCAGACCCACCCCACACTAGTCTCCCAACCATTGATAAAGAAAAAAGTTGAAACAAGAGGAGCAACAACCAACATGCAACACCAACCCACCTGGAGAACCAACACTAACTCCACCTCAATAGGAGATGGCTCCCCTCTAAAGGAGCGAACAAGATGAAAACCATCCAGACCAAGGCCACCACTCACCCATATCAACAGGTTCCACCTCAATAGGAACTCATGAGAAGGGAAAGAACTCTCCACCATGTCAACAACAATCAACTCCACCTCAAAAGGAGAGGGCTCCCCCTCAATAAAAGCAAACTTCACCTCAAAAGAATCTAGCTGAAGAACATGGAAGAGAACAGTGAAAAAAGAAAGGAAGGCCATCACATCCATTGGAAACATAGGCAGTAGAGAAGGCATTCCAACCAATAAGCCCCAACCACACCTCACAATAGGTAGAGGGCCATCAAAATGAACCATAACACCAATTGGGGACCCGCACAAAAGAGGGAACAAGAGGTCTAAAACACCACCTTCACCTTCAACGAGCACAATAACAACCCACAAAAATGCGAACGTTGCACAAGAGGACCCAAATCCAAAATCCAATCCAACAACACTTAACAAACCATAAACCCCCATGGAGCCCGAAAAATACCACAATTTCCGCACCAAAAACCATAGCGAGCAAACCACCAAAGAGGAGCAATGCTCCCCCAAAGACTCCCAGGTCATTGTAGAGCAAGAGGACAATAGTAAGTAGCCCAGACTAGAAGTGAAGCCAACCATACAGGCAGAACCAAATTCAGTGCCCAAGAAGCAAGGAGCATCACTGAACAAGGAGAGGGACCCCGTCCCAAACAATAGATAGAGCGATGCACAAGAACCCCCATGAAGTACACCATTGTCAGAAAAGGCAACGTAGCAAAGGGAGCTAAGCATGCCAACAATACTAGACCCTCACCATCAACCAGAGGGAAAAAAACAAATCCAAGGCAACAACCATAATGCAGCCCGAATAGAGTAATCGACACACCAAAGCCAAGCGCAACCAAAGCAACAAAGGGAGAAACCAACTGCATAGGAGAAAACAACCCAAACCCAACAAGGATCTACCTAAAGCACAGAACCCACCACCCACGAAGCCCTCCACAACCCCACAAGAGAGATGGACAAGACACCCAACCCAAACAAAGTTGGGATAAGGCAAATAATAACGAGAGGAGGAAAAAATCACTCCCGTACATAAACACAACAACGAAGGGGACAACGTCAACCTCCAACACAAGGTAATGAAACAGGCTCATGAGAGAGCCACAAACATCAGAGTTAGAAGGGGAGACCACCTCAGTCTAACCCACAACCCCCTAACCATTAGCAAGCACAACGATGAACAATGTTTGCACCCGCACAAAGTCCCTAGACCAAAAGCAAGGGAGCCAGGCATGCGACACACCACCAATTTGAAGCAAACACAACCTCACATCGGGGGAATGACCAACCAAGAACCAAGAGGACCCTTCATCGCTCTCACCTTCAGGAATTTTCAAAAAATTCCCCTCGCTCCCTTTCCTGCTCAAAGCACTCTGCATTCTCTAATAAGAAATACTACATATTGTTTATTTATGCATGCTCAATGTTTAACATGATTATTGATTCTAAATTATCATAGACATCTTAAATATATCTATCTAAAAGATGTATAAATATAAAATTTTAATAGTTATTTTTAAAATACTTATATATACACACGAAATATTTTATTTTATTTATTTTTTATAATTTATTCAAAATTTTATTTTAAATATATATTTTTAAACAAAAGTGGCAATGCCACTAAAATTTATTAATTAGAAAAGAAGATACATAGGTACAAAAATCCTCCAATAGAGGGGATAACAAAGGAAATGAGCTTAGATCTATTGAGGCTCAAAATTAGCAGATTCAACAAAATTGACAGGTTTTCAAAACGGATGGATAGGCCCCATATGATAGCCAAACAGAGGAAATATTACATACAACCCCATAGGAGAGCAATTGATACATTTTCCATGTAGATAACCTTGACAGTCATTACCAAAAATTACAAGTTTTGAGCCAACCATGATTTTCAAAAAGAGTGAATTAGAGCAGAATAAAGTTGGTGTGAAATAGAAGCCTGTAAAACTTTCAACAAATGAAATGAGGCATAACCATTGTCGACGAAGAGGTCCTGCAAACACAAAATTAGGCCAAAAGAGAAGACCCTACTGAAATAAGGAAGTTGAGAGTCCTACTGTAAAAAACAAACGACCAAAAGCAAACTGTAACCGAGATTCCAAAAGCACCAGGGTTATGTGCTACTTTCTTCAGAGGAAGCAATGTTAGCTGGGGGAGGAAAATATGGTTCCACATGAGGCTCTTTAAGAGCATGACGAATTAGAAGATGAACAATGTTATAAAGAAGGTTAGGGACAAAGTCCATTTCTATACCCCGGGTCAGCGAAGTAGGAACTAGCACAATATTATTGACCATTGCCTTTCCCACTATAAAAACTATCTAACCTCAAGAAGGTTAGGGGCAAAGCCCATTCCTATACCCCGAGTCAGTGGAGCAAGAACTGGTACAATATTACTGACCCTTGCCTTTCCCACTACAAAGTGGAATCGAACCTATGACTTGAGGGATGCAAACCCCAAGCCCCAGCCAACTCCGCATAAATATTATTTACTTTATTTTATTTAAAAAAATAGTTTTTACATTTTTCAAAATAAAATGTGAAAGTAAAATCTAATTTATAATCTACATCTATCTAAAATACAATTAAAATCTACATAAGTAAAATAAAATGTAAAGTTAAATTCTAGTTTATTTTAATAAATATAATAATCTACTCCATTGTTTAAATGTATATATTTAACTTTTAAAATACAATATGTACAATTGAAATCTATATTTAGTAAATTAAAATGTGTTTAAAATAACCTGCATGGGTAGCCGAGTTGGCTTGAATCTTGGGTTTTCTCCCTAAGGTCCTAGGTTCGACTCAGAGGTATGGGCTCACCTAATGTGTGTGGCTTTTAGGCGGATACACACATCCCCAGTGACTAGTATCACCCCAGCTCCATGAACTAGTCTTTCCCTAGCTCACCCACTAGTCAATCGACGAGGTCATGGGGCTAGGTCGCGGGGACACCCTGAGTTATAAAAAAAAAGTGCCTAAAATCTAATGACAAGTATGGTACTATATCAAATTATGTTGTTTTATTTTTGTAATTTATTGTTAATAAATATAATAATCTATTTTATAGTTGAAAGATCTATATTTAAGATGTCATATATACAACTGAAATCTACATAGTAATTTATATAGGTAGAAAACATGTAGGCTGAATAACTTCTACCAACAAGTTACCTTAAAATTTTGTTTATTTTGTGACGATTTTCACTCTTCTCTACCCCTCTTACTTTTTTCCATATTTATTTTGATTTAAATTTTTTAAAGATCAAAAACTTATATTACTTTTTTTTTTGTGTGTGTTGAAATTAATATATAATTTAAAACTAGGGTGTGTATGTATTTAAAAAATAAATGTTTGATTCTAAATACTTTTTTGTGAATATGATGACACTATTACATTCCACCCTTTGTTATCCTTGTAATTATATATTCCAATATAATTATAACTCGTGTAAAACACAAAAAATATTTACATGAGCACATAGTGAAATAGGCTTATATTCCAACATGAACTAAATGTGTCTAAAAACAAATCTGCAAATAAGTTCATTTTCCACATCTGAATGACCTCCCATCTGCATAATAATTCACCAATAATATGTTAAAACATGTCATCCTAAGGCACATTATGGGATGAAAATATAGTACATAATTACAATGGTCAAGTTTGACAAACATTGGCAAGAAAGTTTTGCCACCTATGAAACTTTAAAGAAAGCATTTGAAAAACTGGATAGTTATAATTTAAATAATTTCCACATAAAATAAGTAAATTAATTTAGAAATAAGATCATCAGTACCTGAAGTCAAATTTGTTTTGAATTATCGTAATGAATCTTAGAGAATTTGATCAAATAAAAGTAATGAACTTAAATAGAATTGTGTGAACAACTTTGACACATTACACAATCAAAAACTAAAAGCAACACCTACTATGTACGCAATATGACATGATTACATATTTTGGAAGTGATTATCTAGTATTAAATTTAGACTCTAATTTTTCTTTATAAATAGTGATACGAAATAAAAATACCTAACAAATCATACCAATATTTTACATTTCATAATTTAGTACAAAATTTGATAATCAATCAGTGTTTTGACTATATTATTTTTTATAATATAAGCAACATTTATAGGGTGTTGTACCATTTACACAAAATGCCACAAGGGCAGGATATCGCCAATTCATAAAAAGCAAAAAACTGTAGAAACAATAAATGAACAGTTCAATAGACAAAAACTACAGACACAACACAATAGCAAAAAAGACCAAAAAAACCCCTAAGGGGAGCAGACATAACCACTAGATGACTACTTATAAATATTTTCCCCTTCCTCCATGAGTAATTTGAAAACATCCTTATTTTCCTAGTTGGAGCTAGGATCTATGTTTGGGTCATTTTTCTTGATTTCCTCTTGTAGCACAGATGTGAGAGTAATGATATAGTGATTAATCATGTCGATGGTGAAGAAAGTAAGGTGATTCAATTTCCTTTCCAGAGTGTCAACATGAGCCAACAGAGCCTTGTAATCATCATTAGTGTCATGGCAAGGCATGCTAGCCTCCTCCTTCCTAGATGATGATTGGAAGAGTATGGGGTGGATCCCTCCAAAATCATCTTGTTAAGCTTCAGGAAGTGACTTGGGCCATCAACAAGTCATTTGCATCCTCAAAAATGTTTTTATTTTTTTCCTCATGCTTTTCATCCTATTTAGAATTACTCAAGATGTCATCAATTAAGACCTCGGGCTTTTTTTAGCTAGTCTATTAGATCTCATCACACTAGCTAGTTCCACACTAGCTTCTAGTTCAATGGCAGTTGTGGTATCCTCCTCACCAGAGACTTTGGTAGTATCATCCCCATCCTCATCCTCTAAAACATGTTATTTAACATAAAAGGAGATAGATTTTTTCTTATTCACATCAGGGTTAGACTTGCCCACATGTTTTCTAGCCCTTTTGATTGGGATGTTTTTTAGCTCACACAAACCAACCACAATATTTCTCTTTCTGCACAGGGTTAATTTTCTCTTTTTACCCAATTTTTTGGGGTTGGTGTTAAGGGTAGGTTGGTTAGTAGGGGCCTAAGTTTGTACTTAGACCCAAAAGCAGCAGTGGAGGGTTTTTTTGGGGTTTCATTGGGGGCTCAGGCTCATCACTAACCAAGGTTACACGAATAGGATTTAGCAGACACAACGAAAGGTGAAGGTGATACACTCTCAAGATTAACCCTTGGTGTAGAGGTAAAGGCAGTTTATCCAGGTTTCTAGAGGTGATCTCAATAGTTTCCTTCACCAAAGCTTCCAATGACAAAAGGGGGAAAATGGGAAGCTTATGAGAAGATTGTGCCTAAATTGGTTGAGAAGGGGCATGCGATATTAATAGTAACACTTAAATCTACCTTCAAGATTTATGTATTGCATGAGCATGAGATAAACTTGGTCCCATGGTGACGGGAGTTTGCTTCTATCGTAGCTCATGTTGAGTCGCTCATTTTGTTTGAAGAATTATTGCATGCTATCAATGTCCTAGACCTTGGTATGCTTCTTTAGCTTTTTCCCACTGCAAGAGAGTTTGATTGCCTTGGCAATCACCTCCTCATTGACTTCAAAGAAGATACCCCCAACTTCATCTGAAATCACACCACCTATTAGCAAATTGGGTAAACAGGTTTTCATTGTAGCCTTTTAATACTTTCCATGAGAGGGTTCAGCCCATCCTCAACAAATATATTCCAAACTAAGGCATCACAATAAAATTCTAGCAAGAACCCAACTCAGTTCTCACCCTATCAACACCCATAATCTTAAGCATAGCAATACAAAAACGACAATAAGCAGTGTAGAAAATGAAGGTTTTGAAAATGCTTAGAAAGGATAAGCAAGATGATAACCCTTCCCAAGAAAAGTTACAAGAAATGACCTTTGTATAGCTCTAGGTTAAGGTGATGATATCCTCCCATGCATAATCAGTCTTTTCCAAAGGCCTGGTGTTAACGAAAAAAGGCTAGAGGAAGATAAAGGACATCCTGACTAGATATTTAGTAATTATGGACCCATAAGTCATAATTATGGTGCAATAATAAATATTTAGTATTAAAGGATGAGTTATCAAATCACCCTTTCACCAACTCAAATTAATAAAAGTAGCATTAATGTAAGGATGAGTAGCCTCATAAAAGCCAAAAAAACACGTTTCTTTTTTCATGTGGTTTTAAACCTTCTAAGTAAAAAGTATAGGTCAAAACTCAACACAAGGGTCCACATGTTCATATCCATCTTGTTGGGAATATGATGCAATTTAATGACAATCCTAAACATATTTCATGTATCTCCTAAGTCTTTGGAAAGTGTTCCCCAACACTAGGATTATAAAGAGATTAAATTCGAATGAAATGAAAATGTAAATTGACATTTGTGATTATTCCTAAATAATAGGAACATGTGGGGATGTCCAAGAAGAGATCCTACAAGATAGGAGCACATGGGGTGCCCACATGGAAGGTGGAACCCACCTTGCTTCAGTTAACTATTTGGAGAATTGATAACACTTCAGTAATGCATGTTTTCTTCGTACAAATTAGGGATTGATATTTACATGAGTAGAGTGGCATTGTTTAGTTCAGTTTAGCTCAATTTAGTTCAATTCAGTTATGGTTCAGTTATCTTCAGTTGCATGTAGTTATCTTGAGTTGCATGCTAGTTGCATGTATTTATCTTGAGTTGCATGCTAGTTGCATGTAGTTGACTTGAGTTGCATGACTAATAACAGGTGGATACTTTCAGTTAAGTGGGGATGATCAATCATGCATAATGTTTGCATGAATTGGTGGAGAGATATGTTTCAGTTAACTAAGATTGACTTGGGTCCACCTTGGGCACCCAAGTTGGAATCTTTTAGTTAACACTTTTTGTATGAGAAGATATTTACAAGGCTCAATCAAGTGGGCCCATTCTTGGGCGCCAACTTTGAGATGATGTTTACAAGATATCTTCTTGACCAAAGTTCAGTTAAGTGTTCATTTTGGGGTGCCTAAATTGAGGAAGACTTTGGATTGACTTCATATTACATTGTGGAACTCTACTTGCCCAATCTAGGCATATATTTTTGTGAGGAGATTTATTCTCTTATATTGTACAACTCTTATGAGTTTTACATGCTCATAATTGTCTATTAATTGCAGCAAGTGTATGAGATTTCTTTGAGAGTTTATTGCAGGTTGTGAAGAAGGATTGTTGAAGGAAAGGAAGCATATCAATCAAGGATTGATACAATATTATTGTAATCTTGTTCTAAGGTTAAATAATACAAGCACTATTGATTCTGGTGGAGTTTTTTCCTGAAAGGGTTTCTCCATGTATATGTTGTGTCACTTCTATCTTCTGTCTCATTCTTCTACAATTTTTTGTCTCTTTCTACAATTGGTAAAATTGATCTAAAAAAATTAATCATACACAAATAATTGTGACAAAAAACACTTAATTAGGTCTATAATCTCATAGTTTTACAAGTTTTAAGCTACAATATTACCTTCATTTTCAACATTTGGTATCAGAGCTAATGGTTGGTTAGGGTTTGGGATGCCTTTCTCTTAAAAGTTTGAAGGTTTTTTTACTGTAGTGGGAGATTTTACTATTATGTTATTGCAGATTTGTAAAATAAGTCTACTACAATGAGTTTTACTTCTCATCTAGATATTTAAAGAATCAATGGATCTAGTTATGAGATGTGGAAACTAAAAATGGAGGATCTCCTTGAAGAGAGAGATTAGTGGTTAGTTGTTTGTAATGAGAAAAAGCCATCTACAACGATGTCAGATGAGAATTGGGCTAAGCTTGATAAGAAGGCAAGAGGGACCATAAGGTTATGTATTGTTGATGTTGTTCTCTTGAATGTTTCAGATGAAGCTACTGCATATAAATTATGGAAGAGGATAGGTGATATCTATCAAACCAAAATTCTTACTAATAAGTTGTATCTGAAAAGATAGTTGTATTCTTTAAAGATGAAAGATGGTGATTTTGTTGCACATCATTTAAATGCTTTCAATTTTATTCTAAGTCAGTTAGCATTTGTAGATGTAAAGCTAGAAGATGAAGATAAATACATTTTATTACTTTGTTCTTTACCAAAGTCTTGAGAAAATCTAATTGTTGCTATTAGTGGTAGTGGTGCAAATCCTAAGATGGACAATACAATTCCTACTCCCCTATTAGAGGAGATGAGGAGGAAGTCTAAAATGGGATCCCAAGATGCCTTGTTTGTAAGAGGTAGGCCTAAGGAAAAGGAACCTAAGGGAGACAAGAAATGAAAGGGTAAGTCCAAAGGACGGTATAAAACCCCTGGTAAGAGTAAGGTAAAGTGTTGGAACTGTGGCAAACCGAGACATGTAAAGAAGGATTATAAGAACAAAAAAAAGAGTTTTGATGCTTCTACAGAGAAATCTTCGGATGACGGTAATGTTGCATTGATCATTTCATGTAAAATTGTTAGTGATGACTCTTGGCTTATTGATTCAGGTTGCTCCTATCATATGACTCCTAACAAGGAGTGGTTCACTAAGTATACTGCATATGATAGAGAGAATGTCTTCTTTGGAGATAATAGCACAACAAAGATTGTGGGTAAAGGAGAGGTAAAGTTTTGTTTCAATGATGGTAGGGTTAAGACCCTTAATGATGTTTTACATATTCCAGGACTTGTTAGAAATCTACTTTTTGTATCTAAGTTCAATGATTCTAGAATGCATGCGACATTTAACAAAGGTGGTTGCGGATTGGTGAAAGGGAATATGGTGGTTGCTAAAGGATCTTGGATTGGGACTTTGTTTAAGCTTAATACCTCCAATTTGAATAAATCAACCAATGTAACTGAAGCTAAAAATACATGTATGTTGTGGCACCATAGATTGGGCCACATTGGTGAAAAAGGTCTTAGGACTATTCTTAATAAGAAATTGACTGATAGTATTCCTGATTATAAAATTGACAAAAATGATTTTTGTGAGCATTGTGTGTTTGGAAAATAATCTAGATTTTCATTTCCTAATGGAACAAATAAATCTAAAGGATTATTAGAGATTATTCATTTAGATGTTATGGGTCTTGTGGATATTGACTCTATTAGAAAATCTAGATATTATGTCACATTTATTAATGATGTCTCAAGATACACTTGGATCTATTTGATGCATAAAAAATCTGACGTGTTCAATAAGTTTAAAGAATTTAAGGCTTTAGTTGAGAAACAATCAGATCATAAGATAAAAGTGTTGAGATCAAATAATGGTGGTGAATATTGTTCTAAGGAATTTTATGATTATTGTAAGCATGTAGGAATTGTGAGACAAAAAACTACTCCATATACACCTCAACAAAATGGAGTAGCAGAAAGGATGAACCGAACCTTAATGGAAAGAGCTAGGAGTATGTTAAGTAGTGCTAAGCTAGATCGGTGCCTTTGGGCCAAGGTTGTAAGTACTTCTTGTTGTTTAATCAATAGATCTCCTAGTTCATCTATTGAAGGTAAAACCCCTTATGAAATGTGGTTAGGTAGGAAACCTAGTGTTGCACATTTAAGGATCTTTGGTTGTGAGGTTTTTGTTCATGTGCCTAAAGAAAAGTGGTCTAAGTTGGATTCAAAAGCACACAAATGCATATTCATAGGTTATGGTGAAAATTTAAAAGGTTACAAGCTTTGGAATCCTCTAACCCAAAAAATTACTTTATCTAGAGATGTGATTTTTAGGGAATTTAGATCTTATGCAGGAGAAGAACAACCAAAAGAGAAGGATACTTCTCGAACAATGTATTTTGAGATAAAAACTAAGAAGCATGAAGTTGCACATGTTGAAGAACAACTGGATGGATTGGATGAGGAGAGTTCACAGAGTTCTAAGATAGATGCTCATAATCAGCATATTGAGGAACAAGAAGAACCTTCTTTGAGAATATCCACAAGATAATGGAATCTCGTTGATAGGTATAGCCCACCTGAATTTCGTTGCATATTTTATTTGATGAGTACTAATGATGAACCTAGATCTTATAGGGAAGCTTTGTCTTCTGATGAGAACAAGCTTTGGTCACAAGCTATGGATGAGGAAATGGTTTCCTCGTATACTTGTGACACATGGGATCTTAAGAGTTTGCCCAAAGGAAGAAAGGACACTGGTTTTAAATGGATCTTTAAAGAGAAAATTGGAGCAGATGATAATATCGAAAGGTACAAGGCTAGATTAGTAGCTAAGGGCTATTCCCAAAGAGAGGGAGTCAACTTTAATAAAATCTTCTCTCCTGTTGCTAAATTAACTTCTATTAGATTATTTTTATCTATTACTTTTGCTCATGATTTTGAGATAGATCAAATGGATGTGAAAACTGCTTTCTTACATGGGGATCTTGATGAGGAGATTTATATGAGGCAACTTGATGGTTTTGTTGTAAAAGGAAAATAATTATTGGTTTGCAGGTTAAAGAGATCTTTATATGGATTGAAACAATCACCTAGAATGTGGTACCAAAAGTTTGATTCTTTTGCATTGAAAATTGGTTATGTTAGGAGTGAGGAAGATCATTGTGTTTACATACAATTTATTGATGATCAACTTTTAATTATTATCTTGTATGTTGATGACATGTTTATTGGTAACAACAAGGTAATGATCAAAGAATTGAAAGCACAATTCTCTAGCACATTTGAGATGAAAGATCTAGGGGTTGCAAAATATATCCTTGGTATGGAGATCAACAAATATAGAGGTAACAAAAATATTTTCTTAAGTCAAAGCAACTATGTTGATACTATTTTGAAATGGTTTAACATGAATGATAGTAAACCAACTAATATTCCTTTATCAGTTGGCACAAAGTTAAGTTTAGACATGGCTCCTAAATCTGATTTTGATCATGAGGAAATGTTTGAAATTCCATATGCTAGTGCAATTGGTAGTTTGATGTATGCAATGGTCTGTACAAGACTAGATATAGCCCAAACAGTGGGAGTTCTAAGTAGGTTTATGTCTAACCTTGGTAAAGAACATTAGACTTATGTTAAGAGGGTGTTTAGATATTTACGAGGTACTTCTGATTACTATTTGGTTTATCATGGTGCTAATGATATTGATATTATGCACAAATCATTGGACATACAGGGTTTTGTTGATTCATATTGGGTAAGAGACCTAGATAGTTGGAGGTCGACAAGTGGCTATGTGTTTACTTTGTTTGGAGCTATGGTTAGTTGGATGAGTAAGAGGCAGCCCACAATAGCTTTGTCCACCACAAAAGCAGAGTACATGGATGCTACACATGCCTCTAAAGAGGTAGTTTGGTTACAAAGACTTGGGAAAGGTATTGATTGAGAAAGTTGACAATTTGATCAATGTTGCAGATTATCTTACGAAACCTGTTCCTACAAATAAGTTCTCTTGGTGTGGGAAGGACATTGGCCTTGAGTCCTATACTTGATTTATAATAATGATTCCTTGTTTAGAATAATTTCAATGTATAATGTCAAGTGGGAGAACTTAGAATATCTATTCCACCTCATCTTACCAAACTTGATTGTAAGAGTAAAACATTATAAAGTCAAAGTTGAGAAATGTAGCACTCATCATTAGGAATATGAGTTTTTGATCTTCAAAGACCAACCCCTTTCACAATAGTAGGAAAAGAAAAAAGGTTTCTCCAACACCTGGTAGAGGTCCAAGGTGTTCCAACATTTACCAATGCATCAGCCACCTTATTACATTCTCTGAAGATATGCGAGAAATTTTTTCCTTCAAATTTACTAAGGATGCTATGAATATCCACCATGACATCATTGACAGTCCAACCTCCAAAACATTTATCTTTGATAACATCAATCAAAATTTTAGAATTACTTTCAACATGAAAATACTTGATCCCTATAGATAGAGAAAATTTCATACCACAAAGCAACACCCTTACTTCAGTTGTCATAGAAGATTGCACACTTATCCCTCCAACATAGCTAGCTAAAACCTTTCCTTTAGGATCTCTAATAATACCTCCAATACTAGTAGGACCAGGATTTCCTTTTGTATCCCCATCAAAGTTGAGCTTCTGCCAACCTTGTAGAGGAGGCATCCATTTAGTATTAAGTATTTCCAAGACTTTAGAGGTATCATTGGAATTTAAGGTTTAGAGGCAAATTCCAATTACAAGAAATATTGATCTCCAAAGCAGTGGGGGTATGCTTGAAGTTTTCCAATAAAAAAGGGATAGGTTTTAAATAAGAAGCTTGAAACAAACACTAAAAACCTCCTTGGGGCTCTTTTCCACATTACAAAAAATCCTATTATTTATTTCCTTCCAAATACACCAGCAGATAAAGGGGGGAACTTGTTGCCAAATTTATTTGGGTAAGGGATGAGAATAAGGACTAACCCAGTTTTCCATAAAGCTATTGATATTCCCATTCATGGTCCAAGAGACCTTGAATTTTTGGAGATCAGATGCCCAAACCTCAGCAGAAAAGGGGCAGTAGAGTAACAGGTGAGGAGCAGAATCCTCATCCATCTTGCAAAGTAGCCATCTATTAGGAATTTGGAATCCCCTTTTCCTTAGGTTATCCTATGTGAGGATTATGTTGTGGGTTCTAGAAAACCAAAAGAAATTTATTTTTGGAATAAGATGTTTGTTCCAAATCTATTTCCAAAATCTACTACAGGTTCCCAGCACCGACAACAGTCTGTAAGTTGATTTAACAATTAGGTTTCCTTTGCTTTCCCAAGTCTATAAAAATTCATCTTCTTGAAAGGATATTGGAATTTTTGTCAAGGAGAGAGTTTCCTGAAGTAACCTAGTTGACCGAATTAATTCATGAGAGTTATGGCAATAGTTCATCAAGAATTTCCACCTTTGAGTGCCATGTCGATCGTAAATGTAGTCCTCAACATACCTACCAAAGTATCAAGTGGTAGCCTGGCCCAACAAAACCTTGAAATCAAATTGGTTGAGAGGTAGCCCGAGTAACTAGGGATCATCCCAGAACTTGATTTTGTATCCATTTCCAAGTTTCCATCTCATGCTAGTTTGCAATAGTTGTTTGATTTATTGATATTATTCCAAATTAAGGAATTGTAGTGGTGACCATTAGTGAAAAGGCTCATGATTAGGGGACTATTATTGAGGTATTTAGCATTCAAAATAGTGAACCAGTCCTTGTTTCTCAACAAATCCCATCCAACCTTAGCAAGGATTGGTTTTTTAGTAGCTTGAATTTTTTTGATACCAAGCCTACTACTGGACTTAGGTAGAAAAATAGTATCTTATCTTAGCAAGGCCAACTTTTTCTCCCCCTCAATACTTGACCCAAGAAATTTTCTTTGGATTCTTTCCAGTTTCTTAGCTATGCATCTTGGGATTTTGAATAGGGATAGGAAGTATATCAAGATCCCTTGAAGAGAAGTAGTCAGGAGTTGCAACTTACCAACATGACTCAAGATGGAATTTTCCACCCTGCCAATTTTCTCTACATTCTTTCTAGCACCGAATTCCAAAAATTAGGGGTGACTTCCTTAACCATTAGATGAAGACCAAGATACATAGCAGGAAGAGGGGCATTGTCATAGCCTAGGATAGAAATCACTTTATTTTGAAGGTTTTGAGAGGTGGTAAAGAAGTAAATCATGCTTTTATTGTAGTTTATACATTGACCAAAGCTAGAAGCATAATTATTGAGGCAACACTTCCATTTCCTACCTTCCACAAATAAATATTTCCCAAAGAGGATGGCGTCATTAACAAATTGTTGTATAGCTAAAAGGTCTAAAGAGGTAATAGGTTTAACACCCTTGATAGTACCTTCATTTAAAAGTTTAGAAATGTTGTAGCTTAAAATGTTAGCAAACATAATGAAAAGATAAGGAGATAGGGGGTCACCTTGTTTGATCCCTTTACTAGCACTAAAAAACCATAGGGAACACCGTTAACAAGAACATAGTACTTGACAATGAAAATACATTTATTAATGAGGTTTAAAACTAACTGATTGAAACCAAACTTATCAAGGACTTTGAGAAGAAACTTCCAAGACTTTATCATATGCTTTAGAGATGTCTAGTTTAAAGGCCATACCAACACTATTACATCTATCCATAAAATGAATAATTTCATGAGTGGAGATGGCAACATCTAGAATTTGGCAGTTAGGGACAAAGCATTTTTGACAAGGGCTAATAATTTTCTCTAAGAGGGGTTTCAATCTATTGACAAGGATTTTGGAGAAAAAATTATAGATGGTATTGCATAAACTGATGGTCCTAGAATTAGCCTTAATTTTTGGGTCAACATTTTTGGGGATCAGAGCTATAAAAGTATGGTTTAATTGTTTCAAAATTTTTTCAAACTTGAAAAATTATTTAGTAGCAAGGAACGCATCTTCTTCCACAACATCCTAGAATTCCTAGAAGAAGGCTACTGGGAAGCCATTGGGTCTAGGAGCTTTGAAATCCCCCATACTAAAAATAATTGATCTGACTTCATCAGGAGTGATAGGTCTGAGAATAGAAGTATTATCAATATTAGATAAAATGGAAGGGGTGTTGTCCAATAGCTGATCATTTAAGGCAGTAGTGAGATTAACAATAGGTGCTAAGAAAGATTGTTGAAAGTAGGTAGAGGCCATATTCCCAATCTAAGATGAGGTAGTGCCTTAGTTCCCAAGGTTATCTTTGAGTTTCTTTATCTGATTTCTTTTCCTATTTTTGAGAGCTTAAATATGGAAGAAAGTGAAATTACGGTCCCCTTCTTTTAACCATTATATTCTAAACGTTTTTTTCCAAAATAATTCTTCTTTTTAAGAACATTCGACCAGTTAGTATGATAATATTTCTCAAGTTAGCAAGTCTGATCACTAACATCACCATCTGCCATTCTGGCCTAGATATCTTTTAGTTTAGTCATCAAGTCTCTCTTCTGGTGAAAAACATCACCAAAGACCCACTTGTTCTAGCATTTAACCATTTTTTTGATATTTTGATATTTTGAGAGACACAATACATAAGAGATCCATGAATGGGAATATTCCACCAAGTAAATTTTTTATCCTTGAAGTCTGGGTGAGAGCTTCGCATTATCTCATATTTGAAAGGGAAAGGACCTACAATAGAGTTATCTTCCCAATTTAGCATAAGAGGGTTATGGTTAGACACTATCTATGGAAGATCCAATGAGTTGGAGTTATGGAGGGCTACCCAATTAGGGGAGATCAAGAAATGGTCAAGTCTAACCTTTATTATATTTTCCCCAAGCCTTCTGTTAGTCTAGGTGAAGGGTTGAACTTCAAGGTCCATATCAATAAGTCTGATAGTATTCAAAATATCAGCCATGCCAACCATACTGTCAGTGTAATCAATCAACCCTCTACACTTGTTAGAAGGGTAGAGGGGGGAGTTGAAGTCCCTCGCAATCATCCATCATGCCTCTTTATTTCTCAGAATCCAATCACAAATTTTAAGCCAGAGTATTGCTCACATTAGGGGCATATATAATAAATATCCAAGATAACCCAACATTAAAGAATTGGACACCTAAGTTGTGCTTGATTTGGAATAGTTCAAAACCACACAATTTGTACAGATTCCACTTAACAACAAGATCCCTTAAACACTAGAGGTGTCACTGATCAGGAAGTGGGCATTGGGCCAAAAATTCTTAGCAATTATTTCAAAGTTTTTTTTTTCATCTTAACTTGTTGTAATAAGAGAATGTTAATCTTGTGCTCCCAAATATAGTTTTTAAGAGCTAGCTTCTTGTGTGAGCTATCGATCCCTCTTATTTTACAAGAGAGTAACTTCACTTAGAAATATTTTTTGAGGATGCTTCCAATGTCCTCTATTTTCCAATGACAATCTCCTTAGTTGTTTCCCTATTACCGGTTTGCCTTTGGAAAGGTTAACCCATTTTGGTCTCGATCCCCACATCAACCTTCTTTTGTTTACCTTTTTCTTGGGTGTTAACTAGTCATCAACTCCATTATGTTGGCTATTAGTCTGAGGGCCTTCTACTATTTTTGTCATCATGGTTCTAACAGAGTCAATTGGGTACTCATCACATATATTTTTATTAGATATTTTCCCATCTTCTAGGTATTTTATGTCAAAGTAGTATTAATCCTTCTCAGTAACTTATCACTCATTCTCTTGAGTTTGGACCCCTTAATCAACTTCTCACCTGGTAATTATTATTAACAAGAAAAAAATTATCATCATTTTGGTAATATCTCAATTATTTCCCACATTTTATTTTAAACAATAATTCTTAATATTTTTGGTACGAAAAATGGGTACACATCTATTTTTTCCATCTCTCCTTTTTGTTCCCTAATCAATTTATTTATGGTTGATCCTTGCCAAAATTTTCATTTGCAAACTATAGTCAGTTTGAGTATGCCTCGATGCCCTATTAGGGATATACTACATTTAATAAGGACATCCATTAGATTAAAGATTAATAATTTTATCAAATGCCATAGTTACAAATGATGTAAAAAACATGTTGTTGAATGTGGAAATATAAACAAAGCACATAAACTAATTACACATGTATTTAGCCTAAAATGGAAGAAATTACAAAAGCATTCTCAAATTTTGACATGGAAAGTAAAGTCCTAGTTAGTTGAGATAAAGTGTTGGAACTAATTAGCATTGACAAGGATGACATTTTTAATGTTGATGAGGAAGATGAAATTAAGCACAAACATGATGAAAAATTACAAAGAATTGGAAAAACCCTAATCTAGATTGTGATGATGTTAACCCTAATCATAAGCAACCATCTAACATGTAGGGGAGTAGGTTAGTGTGGTAGTGAAAAATGGAAAGATTTCCAAACTTCAGTGATCAAGGATGACTCATTCACCATACCTAATGCCAAAGTGTTGGGGTTAAGGTGGTGAGGAATTTATACCATTAAATCATGTGGTAAGGGAGAAGTCTTATGCTTCAAATTTAACTAGTAAAATATAGTGGAAAATGTCAGGGGTTAAGGTTTAGGCCTACTCATGATAGATACTAGAGGAGAGGGAAGTTCAACACACCATTGAATATAAATGAAAAATGGAGTGAAAGCACATGTTAGGTGAATGGAATGCTAGGGTGAGGAAGTATTCTATCCTAATAAGGAATAAAGGGAAGCGAGGGTGGGAAAAAAACATGCTTGGCAAGGAAAAATTAATAACTTTGACAGTATGCAAAGACTGATATTTTGAACTACAACCCACATACTTGAATTTTTTTGGGATTTTAACAACTAGGACACATTACAAGAACACAAGGAACAACGGTGGATATATTATAGGAAATTTTGGCCAAGGGAGACCCAATTAAGACTTCTCATATTAGTTATAAATGAGGGGCTAATTAGGTTCAAGATAAATAAATAGGGAAGGGACTCAATAAAATATTGATAACATAGGATTGAATCCCAATAAAAAGACTACACCCTTGTAAGAGGCCATGAAGAAACACAAATTTAATATTCCCAAGCCTAGCAAGGGTCAAATACTTACAACTAAAGGCTTGGATTCATTCACATATAGGTGGATATTTGACACTAGAGCTTCGCATCATAAGACTCATTCAAATGATCTTCTTGAGACTCTTTTTGATGGTACTATTTCTCATATTGTAATGGGTAACTCTACACAAATTATAATTTTGGGAATAGGTACTATACAATTGATAGATGGTCGTATTGAGAAAATTATCTATGTTCCTATTTTTTTGCCAATATTCTCTCTATATACCATATTTGTCATATTAGGGATGGAAAGATAATTGAGTTATCTCCACATGATGTAGTTATTTGAGAGCTATAATATCTTGAGAAAAGTATTGCTTCAGGTAGAGTTGATCATATGTCTAGATTGTACAAGTTTCATGGTTTTGATTCATCTTGTGGTTGATCACACATTTCCATGTAGATTATTTGAGTAGAATTTGGCATGAGAGGTTTACACACATCAACTACATGTATCTTAAATAATTGACTACATAAGATATGGTACCTTGGTCTTCCTAAGGCTTTATGCACAAGGGAATTTTGTCAAGATTGTATCCTTGACAAACATCATCAAGAATCCTTTCTTAAGGGTAAGGCTCATTATGTGATTACCTTACTCGCACAAATTCATAGTGACCTCTAGCATTTTCAACTCCTTTTTTGGGAGCTAAGTATTTGCTCACCTTCATTTATGATTACTCTTATCACACATGGTATACACGAGTGATAATTTCACTAATTTTAAGATATTCAACCTATGTTTTTGGAGTAGCATTTAGGTTATTTTATTTAGTAGATACATATAAATAATTGGGGGAATATGTGAATCAAGCCTTTCAAGGTAACTGCACTAAGCATGATATTCATCATCAATATTCGGCTCCCTACACTCCTTAGTAATATTATAATAATGAAATAAAGAAAAAATCACTAAGGGAGATGGGAAATTATATACTTTGGTCATGGACTATGGCCCCATATTCTTAGGTTGAAGTGATAAATTATTAAAACTATATTCAGAATTGCACTCCCTAAAAGGTAGTTCCAAATATCACTCCAAAGAAAGCTTGGTGTAATATTAATACTAATGTTTCCTTCTTCAAGGTATTTGGTAGTGATCCTTAACCATGCATGTAGGATGGTCAACATAAGGAAATGGATAACAAGAGTCAACTATTCATCTTTATTGGCTATTGTGATAATGTTAAGGCTTATCAAATAATTAATCTAGCTAATAGACATTGCTAATTTCATGGAGATGTTTATTTTGATGATCCTTTCACATGAATGGATCCTCCATTTATTCTTCCTCACTACCTACTCTACTTTTTACATATCACTAAGATAACTTTGCACTTCAAAGTACTTTAAATGATGGTCATGTTCTACCACTACCTCCACCACCTATGTCACCGCCTGTACCTCCTACTACTCATGTTTTACCTGGATGGGCCTGCAATAATATTCAAGAGGGTGGATCTTTAGTTTGACTAACAATGGAGCAAATTACACCATACCCAATAAAACTTGCAACTACTACAATCAAAAGAACAGTCCATGGTGGAATTATATTGCACAGGTGACCACCAAAAAGACTAAGATAATACCCAAGTACAGTTTTCAACGTGTGTGAATGCAAGGAAAAGTTCTATGGTTTCCTACTACCTACCTCCCCGATTTAGCCTTTTTATAGGCAATTCTGTACTGTATTGAAACCCAATCTGTGATTATTTATATGGTGGCTCCACTGACTGAACGGTTGTAAAGTTTTGGGAATCTTATAAGCTTTATTGGTACCCATCCTGATATGAAAGAGACGCTGAACTGGCTAAAGTCAGTTCACAGTGCACACTGACGTAACCCACGACGTGACCTGATCTGCCTGAGATCTTGTGCTGCTCATAGGTATATGTGATTTGTGTTCCATTGGTTTGATGTGGACCTCTCACCACTAGCATTTATTTCTTTGGTTCTCTCATACTTTCAAGCCCAATTGTCAAAACGATCCTTTCTGTTGTACTTCAAACTCTGGAATTAATGGATGATTGTTTAAAACAGTATAAACTAATTCAGATATTGATTGAATAGAATAGGATGTAATACTTTTATTGGAAAATAGTCAAAAAGTCTATGGGTCAGTCAGTCAGGTCAATCAAAATTTCTGTCTTTGTTGACAGTGATTTCTTCTTTGTCATAACTTCTATGGTTGAGGTGAAGAAAAGTCTATGGGACAATTAATCACTTCAATCAAATCTTTTCTATCTTTAATTTTTTTTAGTTGATAGTGATTTTTTCAATTTTTTTAGCTGTACTTTTAATAACTTCAGTATGCGATCGGGAGGTGGGCGATGTCTAAGGAAGTGTGCGACGATAGAATTTGCACTTTTTCTAACAGTGGGGTGGTGGAGACAGAATGACATTTTATCATGGAATGTGTTGTTTATGAGGACATTTGCACTCAGTATAAGAGCAATTTAAAAGCTGACAATTTGCACGAGTTATTTGAGGAAGAAAAGATCAACAAGACTACTAGTTATTTTGGTCAAAATTCATAACAGAAAGTCCAGCATTGAAAAGAATTTGGAGATTTCTTAGCTTTTTTTGGTTTTCCGTCCCTTAAATTGTTTGGTTTCGTGGACGACATTAAAATCTCTCATTCATTCAATAAATAAATCAAGTAGAGTAGCATCAACCAAATACTAGTATACTTGGTCTTGATGTTTTTCTAAACATATATTAAAAAATAAAGCATTTTTTTATTATTCCATTACTCTAGAATAACAAAAGACACAAGCTTTCTCTTTCCAAACTTCTTTTGATTTTGTTCACCTTTCAATTCACATCAATGTTGATGCTAGTTAATGCTTAACTAAGTAATTAAAATGTGGACTTGTCACTAGTAGCATATATTTCTTTGGTTCTCTGTTACTTTCAAGCCCAAGTGTCAAAAAGAGTCTTTCTGTTGTAATTCAAACTCTGAAATGAATGGTTGTTTGTTTAAAACCGTATAAACTAATGCAGATATTGATTGAAAAGAATAGAATATAATAATCTTTATTGGAAAAAAGTCAAAGTCTATGGTAGAGTCAGGGTAATCAAATTTTATGTCTTTCTTTGATAGTGATTTTTACATTATAATAACTTTTATTGTTGAGGTGAAGAAAAGTCTATGGGACAATTAGTCACCTCATTCAAATCTTGTCTTTAATGTTTTTGTTGATAGCGATTTCTCCAACTTTCTCACCTATCCCACAATAAATTCAATTAATAAATTGAGTAGAGTAGCATCAATCAAATTCTAACATACTTGGTCTTGATGTTTTTCTAGACATCCAATAAAAAATAAAACATTTTTTTCCTTATTCCATTACTCTAGAATAACAAAAGACACAAACTCTCTCTTCCCAAGCTTCTTTTGGTTTTTTTTCACCTTTTAATTTTACATCAATGTTGATGCTAGTTAATTGTTAACTAAGTAATTAAAATATTTTCTCTCTAAAGGATATTTTCTCCTACGCATGTCTTTTGCTAATGATCACACATAGGGTTAAATTCTTGAAGGTAATACTTCTTCTTTCTCCCTGGTATTCTTCCCCACAACCTTGCAAAAATTATATATGACAAATGCTTTGATATCTTTTTTGTCACTGAGACAAGCATTCAAATAAATATTGCACCTACTCATCCACTTGTTGTTTTGCTTCATCCATGACTTCTTTCTCTCACTTAGGACTATTGTGAACCTATTGAATAAGTGCTAACTAGTAACAATGTCAGGTTATAAGCTACTTGCAACAATCTTTTCATATGTTTAATGATTGTTATGGTCTTCCATGTCTATTCCATGATACTTTCCCTATTTTGTCTAGTATTATTTACTAAATAATAGGATAGAATAACTTTTAACATTCACAACTATGAGACAACTAGCCCTATCATTTTCGTTTTCTACTTTTCATTTCTTCTCTCGCTTAGAGTGATAATAAGTTGTCCTACTTTCTCAAGTGTTCCCTCGATCAATACTTTAGGTACTGTAGCCATTGTCACAATATTAACGTATTTTGCCTTGATGTCTTTGTTGGCACCAAACTAAAAAATAAAATATTTTTTGATTCCACTGCCTCAGTTGTGCAAAAGTCACATGCTCTCTTTTCCCATGCCTATTTTGGCCTTTTCCACCAACTAGTTTCACATTGAAACTAATGTGAATTAATTTTTAGTTGAGCAATCATAGTCTTTGCTCTCCAAGGGATATTTGCCTTGATGTAATCTTTTTACTGAGGATTATATGTGGGGTTAAATTTCTCAAGGTATTATTTCTTCTTTATCCTTAACATTCTTCCCCCATATCCATGCATAATTTATCTATGACAAATTCCTTGATTTCTTTATTGTCATTAGGGTAATCAGTCAATTAAATATTCCACTTGTTCATCCACTTGCTATTTGTTCCATCTATGAATTATTTCTTTCGCTTAGGACCTCATTGAAGGCAATCTTAGGCTATTTTCTTTCTTTCTTCTAATTAATTCATTTGAGATATATTATGAGACATACTATAGAAATGGCTTCAATAGAAGCAACCTCAATTTTAGCTAGCAAAATTTCATATGGAGGTACTTGTGATCATGTGCTTTTGAATTCTCTCTATTTCCTTCCGTTTTTCTTCTGACATGCTACTAGTGAAACCCAATATGTGACTATTGATACGGTGGCTCTCATAGCCTACTTCATTGGCTGATACAATTGTAAAGTTATAGGAATTTAATAAGATTTATTGGTACCTACTTTGAAATGGTAGAGATACTAAATTGGCTAAAGGTAATTCATAATGCACACTGATGCAACCTACAACCTGACTTGACCTAACTTGATTTGATTGCCATCTCGTGTTGACCATATATGTGATTTTTGTTCCATTTGATTAATGTGGACCAATCACCAATAACATTTATTTATGTCTTCATCCTATTTTACTTTCAAGCTCAAGTGTCAAAAAGATCCTTTTTTGCTGTGCTTCAAACTCAAGAATTAATGGTTGATTATTTAAAACCATATAAACTAATTCATATATTAATAGAATAGAATAATTTTTTAACGAAAAAGTCTATGGGACAACCAAACAACGAAAATCAAGCCTTCCACCTTCAATTTATTCTCTTGTTCAACATGATAATGAGTTATCCAACTTTCTCAAATGTCTCCTCAATGAGTAAACTAGGTAAAGCAGTATCAACCAAAATACTAGCATACACAACCTTGATGTCCTTGTAGGTATCACAATAAAAAATAAAGTATTCTTTTATTCCACTACCCTAGAAGAGAAAAAGTCACAAACACTCTCTTCCCAAGATTTTTTCGGCCTTTTTCACCTTCCAGTTTCACATTGAAGTTGATGCACGTTAGTTCTTAACCGAGTAATTAAAATATTTGCTCTTTAAGAGATACTCACCCATATACATTTTTTTTATCATCACGTGTAGGGTTTAATTTCTCAAGGTAATACTTCTTTAGATCCTTAGAATTCTTCCCCACATCGCCTTGCAAAATTTCTCTATGAAAAATACCTTGATATCTCTATTGTCACTAGGACCAACATTCAAATAAAAATTCCACTTGTTCATCCACTTTTCATTTTGCTTCATCCATGACTTTTGTGTCTCACTTAGTACCATTGTGAATCTATTGAATAAGTGTTAACTAGTAATAGTGTCAAGTTGTAGACAACTAGCAATAATGTTTTCACATGTTTAATGGTTGTTATGGTCTTCCATGTATATTTTGTGATACTTTTTATGTTTTTAAAGTATTATTTACCAAATAATTTAATAGAACAACTTTTAATGTCTATAATGCTAGAAATAGTCTATGAGATTACCAACCCTATCAATTTTTTTTTTTACTTTTCATTTCTTTTGTGTTCAAGTTGATAATGGATTCTCCTACTTTCTTAATCATCCCCTCAATAAATAAACTCAATGTAGCCACAGTCAAGATACTAGCATATTTTATCTTGATGTCTTTATAGGCATCACATTAAAAAATATTTTTTAAAATTCCACTGCCTCAGTTGTGCAAAAGTTACATACTCTCTCTTCCCATGCTTCTTTTGGCCTTTTCCACCTTCCAATTTCACATCGGATCTAATGCAAAATAGTTCTTAGTTGAGTAATAATAGTCTTTGCCTTCTAATGGATATTCACCTCGATGTAAGATTTTTTCTAATGATTACAAGTGGGGTTAAATTCCTCAAGTTAATATTTCTTCTTTCTCCTTAGAATTCTTCCTTGCATGGCCTTGTAGAATTTATTTATGAAAAATACCTTGATTAATTTATTGTCACTAGGGAAATCATTCAAGTATTCCACTTGCTCTTCCACTTGTTTTCTTGTTCCATACATGACTTATTTCTTTCTCTTAGAACCCCATTCAAGGATAATATTAGGCCATTTGCTTTCTTTTTTATGGGGTGTACCAAAGCAATGTTTTTAATAGGAATAACCCTAGTTTCAACTAGAAAAATTTCATACGGGGGTACTAGTGATCATGTGTTGTTGAATTCTCTCTATTTGCTTCCACTTTTCCTTTGATGTGTTGCTAGCTCAAATCTCACACCCATAAAGCACCACCAAAAGTACCAATAATCTAGAAAGAGTTTGAATAGTTTTTCAATCCCATAACTTTGTTTCTCTATATTTATTTTGGAGAGCACACAATACTTTCCAACCTCCCAAAGTTCTTTTCTTTCTACAAGTCTCCTAACTAAGTTTGTTCTTGAAGTCAATCCTAAGATATTTTTACTCATTTCATTGCAAGTATATTGGTGTTGTCATTGATGTCAACAAGTTGGTGTTGTCATTTTTGAACATGTGCATAGGCGGGAGAAAAATCGCGAACGACTCTGCTCTGCAACGACTCGATGGGTTGGTTGCGACTGTTGTTGGGGAGGTGGTCTCAGCTGGGGTCTGCGTGCGCCCGACTGGGGATCCTCATCTGTTGTTGGTCTGTGTGGGGACTCTCCCTCTAGCGTTCCGTCTGCAGTTTCGTGCCCGACTTTGGCTTGCTTTGCGTCGGATCCGGCTTCGTTTGTGCATTGTGCGAAGGGGTGTGGTGTCCCCGATCTTCCTGCTGGGGTCTCTTGTCCTTCCCTTACCTCGATGTTGGTGAATGGTCCTGTTGGTGGGTTTGCTGCCTCTCGTCCTCCTATTGTTGGGTGTTCTGCGGGGAAGGAAAAATCCTTTTCTGAAGATGCTAGGGTATGTGCTCAGCCTTCCCAAAGGTCTATTCCTTGTGCCCGAGACTCCCCTGTGGTGGTTTGTGGTCCAGAGATCGTAAAAAATGAGGAGTATTATCTAAAAACGGGTCTGGTTTGCAGATTCAATGGTCTGTGGCCATCCCTCCCGAACCCCCATGGCTGGGTGGAGGCTTCCTGGAAGCCTTTGGTTACTGGGGAAATCGAGCTCTACCCTAGTGCTAGGGGCTTCTTTATTGCTACCTTTGGCTCCCCTCATGAGAAAAACTGTGTTCTGGACAGAGGATGGATGTGGGGTATTCATTCTCTGTCCATCAGGCCCTGGTCTCGTTCTTTCAACCCCCTTACGGAGTTGTTGAATACTAGACTTATTTGGGTCCAACTGCTAAACCTTCCTGTCCAATTCTAGGAGGAATCATGCTTCGAGGCCATTGGCGATACCATTGGTCGATTCTTAATGGTGGATTCTACAACTAGGGAGTTTGGGCACACCATAGTTGCTCGGGTGTTAGTTGATCTGGACATCTCCAAACCTCTCCATGGGGATGTTGTTTTATTGGTGGAGGATAGACCTTGGAAGCAACTCTTAGACTGTGAGGGTCTCCCCTTTCGGTGTAGGAGATGCTTTTCGGTGGGTCATTTGGCCTATGCTTGCCCTCATGCCCGTCGCAAGGGAGCTGCGACTTGGTGGAAAGATGCTCTCCTGGATCACCTCACGATGGGTTCTTCTTCGAAGGTTTCTTTTGAGGAGGTCGACCCTCATGTTGTTGCTCCTCTCCTGGACCTCTCTTCTGTGGAACCACCTTTAGACCTTTTTGCTGACACTGTTGTGCCTGACCCTGCCCCTGCTGTCGCTGCCTTGTCAGACCCTATCCTCCCTTTGTTGGGAGCCTCTACTGTTCCATTTGTTGATTCCATCTCGGCTGCCTCACTGCCAAATCCCTCACTGCTTGGTGGTCCTGTGGTGGTTGAGGTGGAGTCGCTCCTCTCACCATTCTCTTTGTTTCTTGTTTCTGAGCCTCCCTAGTCGGTTGTTCTTCAAAAGAAGAAATTTGTGTCTATTTCTCGGACTCGGGCTCGTGGAGCTAGCTTTGACCCCTTTGTGTTTGGGGTTGTTTAATTTCTTTGTTTTTCCACAGTTGTCAATCAGTTATTTCTGGTTGTACCTATAGTTCAAATTCTATTTTGAACTATGTTTTTCTTTGGCCCCTTGGGCCCTTTGTGAAGGGTACAACACCCTAAAAATGTTGCTTACCATTTCAAAAACAGGTTGGTGTTGTCATTGATGTCAACTATGTGTTCGAAGATGTCGAGGATATTCAGGAAATTGATAAAATAAGGAAATAATGTGTTGCAAAGGTGTTCTGGTTTTGCTTCACATTTCTTCTAGATTGAAGATCTGCTTTTGTGGCTTGGATATGTTGGTTAGATTTGTTCAGAGTTTCTCTATCTAGAATTTGGGCTTCTGGATCGTTGGTCAGAGGAAGTTGTGTTCACTAGTAGTTGTACAGAGGTGTCTGAGAGAAATGTATTTGCTCCACATTTCTTTGCAATTGCTTTTCAGGACTTGTGGTTTTGAAGGAGAGTTAAGGGTGTTGTTATCTTGTTTGTTTCAAGAAGATTTGTGTTTAGGAGTATCAGAAGAAAGTCTTTTGAGTTACAGAGTATTGCAGTATCTGGTAGTGTTGTTTGGATGAACATTATGATTATAATCTTCAGGTGAATTTTGTTGCAAAGGAAGTTGTTGGTTTTCAGGATGATCTTGGATCGTGTTCACGTGAATTTTGTTATCTAAATGTTTCAGATTGATTTAGGGAAGCGTGTACTTAATGTTTAATGTTTTTTCACAGGTAACAGATGACTTGGTGTCTACACTACATTTGAAGATGCTCAAGTACTAATGAAGGCATAGTGTGGCATGTGAGATTTAATTTGAGTTCTAGTTAAGTGTTATTTTGGTCCACTTGCATTCCTATCCACCGCGGGAATGTTTAGTGCTGACCTAATTTGAAATTACAAAGTGTGAAGCATGTATTGCTTACCTTGGAGAAAGTTTTCAAGGTTGAGGACGGTATAAGTATGATTCAAAATGTTGAAGGTTGTCAAGATAGAAAAGAAAAGAAAGAAAAGTTGTGTGTGATGCAAGTGACGCAAATTCCTGAAGAGTAGAGTGTGATTTTGAGCAGATTAGTGCGAACTTCAAAGTGTTAGACTTCTAAATGTAGTGATTTGAAGGTGTTTGTAATCTTTGAAAAAAGGTTTCAAAAGTGTTGGAGCATTTGTGGTGGATTCCCTATTCCATTAAGAAGTTGTTTTCTATGTAATATTTCTCTTCCATCTTCTTGTATTTCTTTCTGTGGAAGTGAGCCTTGGCAGTGAGCCTTTTCAGTGTGTCCTATTCTGGTAGTGAGCCTTTGTATCAATTTTGCAATTACTTATATTGTGAGCTAATCCTCACCGTATTTTTTCTCTCATTGGGTTTTCCACGTAAATTTGGTGTTCTCTTGTGTATGGTTTTGTTATTTTAGTTTATGTTATCTGCATTTCATGATTAATCACTTTAACAAAATAAGGGTTTAATGAATGTATATGGATCTGATTACTGTTGAGGGTTTTGATGCTTTAATTTACTGCAACTGATTCACCCCCCCTCAATTTTCTTGTTCATTTAAAAATTTGTATTAGAGCAAGGTTTCTTAGAGAAGAGCTTAACCGTTTAAGGTAGATCTAGGATGGCAAAGCATATTGATTGGCCTAGATTTGGTGGAACAGACTATGCATTATGGAAGACAAAGATGGAAGGACATCTATCAACTCATGGATTTGAAATTGAAAAGGAAATAAAAAATTAGTATGTTGCACCCCCGAATGGTCCAAGCACAAGTGATGAGATCAATTCACATGAAATAAATGGTAAGGAAAGATTTATTATGATAAATTGAATTTCAAATTTTGAATTGGTTAAAGTTATGAATCTTAAAACTGCTAAAGATGTTTGGGATAATCTTGAGAGTATTTATGAAAGAGATGACAAGGTTAAACAAGCTAAATTTTAGAATCTGAAAGCACAGTTTGAGACCATGAGAATGTCTAAAGATGAAACAATTTCAACTTACATGCAACAAGTTGATGAATTGGTAAGTGCAATGAGAGGCCTTGGTGCACAAGTAAAGAACCTAGGGTGGTAAAGAAAGTTCTCAAAACTCTTCCTGATTCATATAGTGAAAAGGTATCTACTATTGAGGAAGTTATAAATTTTAATACTTATTCTAGAGATCGGTTGATTGGTACACTAACTTCATTTAAAATGAGAAAGCTTGGTTTGAAAAATGATACAAGAGTGGAGACTACATTAAAGGTTGGAAAATCAAAAAAGATTGAAGATTCGGATGGAGATGATCTTGATGATGTGGAAGCTAACTTTGTGAGAAGGATGAAAAAGGGCACTGGTAAGTACAAAGGTAAACTACCTTTCAAATGTTTTAGATGTGGAAATATAGGTCATTATAATTCTAGATGTTCGAACAGAGTTGTGAACAATAAGAGTAAGGAGAATAAAAGAAAGATGATTAAAAGAGCTTACTTTGTCAAAGAAGATGTCAGTATTTCTGATGATGAATCTGATTATGGAGATTTTGATGATAATGAATGCTTGTTCTTGACTATAAAAGAAGAATCTAATTCTACTAACTCTGAAAGTTGTGTGAAGGAAAGTGTTCCGGAGAAGAAGGATAAGATTGAAGGTACTTTGGTATCTACTTTTCATGTTAAAGAAGACAAGAATTACTGGGTTTTTGATAGTAGTTGCTCTATTCACATGACTGGAGACAAAAGTAAGTTTGTTAAACTTGAAAATTATGATGGTGGATTAGTTAATTTTGGAGATGATTCATGAGCTAAGATTTGTGGAATATGTTCAATCATTTTTTATGGAAAGCATAATACTTAAGATATTTACTATCTTAAGGGTTTAAGGCATAATATTATGAGTGTTGGAAAATTATGTAGCAAAGGACATAATCTTGTGTTTAAGGATGCAAGATATGAGATTAAAAAAGGGATTGGAACTGTGATTGTTGTTGGTAAAAGGACCGATGGGAACATCTATTAGCTGAAGGGTGTTGATGGTCATTGCTTTATGATTTAAATTAATGACAGTTGGTTATGGCACCGAAGGATGTATCAGCAAGTAAGGAGGAGCCTATCAATGTTGTTTGCAAGAATTGTCAATTTGGAAAGCAAGCAAGTAGTTTCAAAGGAAAGGAACAATCTGCTATTGGACTACTAGAGTTAATACATACAAACCTTTATGGTCCTACAAGGGTGAGAATCCTTCAAGGTGATAGGCATTTTATGCTTTTAATTGATGATTATTCTAGGATGACATGGGTTACTTTTCTCAGAGAAAAATATGATGCACTATATAAATTCAAGGCATTTAAAGCTATGGTTGAGAATGAAATGGTTCTGAAAATCAAATGTTTGAGGATTGACAGAGGTGGAAAATTCACCTCTAATGAGTTTAACACGCTTTGTGAAGTTCATGGAATAAAAAGGTACTTGTCTACCCCTAGAACTCCTCAGTAGAATGGAGTGGTTGAAAGGAAAAAGTGAATAGTTAAAGAAGTTGTTAGGACTATGATGAAAGAATCAAATCTATCAGAAGTCTACTAGAGAGAATAAATTCATACTATTGTTTACATACTTAATAGAGTTCAAGAAAAATCTAACAACACAAAGACTCCCTATGAGTTATGGTATGGAAGGATTCCTACTGTGAAGTAATTTAGAGTATTTGGAAGCAAATATTATATCAAGAGAGATGAAGAAAACTTAGGAAAGTTTTATGCAAGTTCTAATGAAGGTATCTATCTTGGATATTCTACTAAAAGAAAAGCTTACAAATGTTACAACAAAAGGTTGAGAAATATTATTGAAAGTGCAAATGTTAAAGTTGATGAAAACTTGCAGAATTCAATTGCAGTAGATGTATATGTGTTAGATGAACTTGATTGTAGAGAAGAATAAGAAGAAGAAAAAGTTGAAGAAGAAGAAGTGTAGAATGAAGGGGAAGAAGCTCCAGAGAAGACCCCTAAGTATGTGCAAAAGAATCATTCCAAAGATTAATCATTGGAGACAAAATGAAAGGAGTATTGACAACAAGTAGAGTTGTTGAAGCTGAGTTCAATCCGTGTTTAATTTCTAAAGTTGAACCTAAAACATTGAATGAGGCATGCAAAGATGAAAATTGGATGAAGGAAATGGAAGAATAACTTATGCAAATTGAGAAAAATCAGACATGGGAATTGGTTCCTAGATTGAAAAACAAGAACATAATTGAAACTAAGTGGGTTTTCAAAAACAAGTTGAATGAAAATGGAGAAGCGGTAAGAAATAAAGCAAGACTAGTCTGTAAGGGTTACTTACAAGTGGAAGGAATAGCCTTTGAGGAGACTTTTAATCTTGTGGCTAGGATGGAAGCTATCAGAATGATTTTGGAATTTGTAGCATACAAGGACTTTAAAGTTTATCAGATGGATGTGAAGTCTAGTTTTCTGAATGGTGAATTGGAAGAAGAGGTTTACATGGAACAACTAAAAGGATTTCAGTTGTCACATCAACTAGATATGGTGTGTAAATTGAAGAAAGAATTATATGGATTGAAGCAAGCTCCTAGAGATTGCTATGTAAGATTGGACATATATTTGATACAACAAAGATTCAATAAAGACACCTCATATATTAATCTTTACTTCAAAATTGAGGAAAACAAAATATTGATAGTGGTTGTGTATGTGGATGATATTATCTTTGGAGGAAATGAAGCCATGCACAAGAAATTCACTGAAGAGATGCAAAAATATTTTGAAATGTCAATGTTTGGAGAGATTAATTTCTTCTTTTGGCCAAAAATCAATCAAACAGATAAAGGGATTTTCATCTCACAATCTAAGTATGTCAAAGAGATGTTGAAGAAGTTTGGAATGGATGACTCCAAAATAGTATGCACTCCTATGGTGATTAGTTGTAAATTGATCAAAGATGATGATTCACCTAAGACTGCTAAGAGAAAATATAGATCTATGATTGGTGGACTGTTGTATCCAATTGCTACTAGATCGGATATCTTGCATGTAGTTTGTCTCGTGGCTAGATTTCAAGAAGATCCTAAAGAAACACATGTTTCAATGGTGAAGAGGATGTTCAAATATTTAAGAGGCACTTCAGATTATGGCTTATGGTATCCTAAGGATATTGATCTCACATTAAGTTCTTATGTAGATGCAGATTGGGATGGTGGTGTCGATGAGAAAAAGTACACGTGGTGGAACATTATTTCCTTGATGTAGATTGGTGTCATGGTTAAGTAAGAAGCAAGATTCAGTTTCCTTATCCACTAAAGAGGCTAAGTATATTGCAACAACATCATGTTGTACACAAGTTTTGTGGATGAGACAAACATTGAAGGATATAAGAGTAGTGTATGATGAGGATATCTATATCTTTTGTGATAATACATGTGCAATTAACATTTCAAAGAACCCATTGATGCATTCTAGAACAAAGCATATATCAATTAGGTATCACCTTCTGAGAGAGAAGGTTATGGAGAATGAGGTAAAGCTTGAATATATACCTCCAAAGGATCAAATTGCTGACATATTTACTAAGGCTCTTCCTAAAGATACTTTTGAGTGTCTTTGAGAGAAGTTGGGGGTTATTTCCCATCCTTCTTCGAACTAGATGCATATGTAGATGCATCAACCCGGTGGATCTATGGATTCATCTCTATTTTGAACTGATGTTGGTGGCTACCCCTTAGGGGGAGTAGGTAGTGTCATGCAATATCATTATTGCAGTAAGGAATGTTGTCATTGTTGCAAACTTGCTAAATTTGGCTGGTGTACTCCTAAGGGGGAGTATTTAGAGAAAGTATCTTGGTTCACTGTCAAAGGGGTAGAACAATGCAATTTTTTTATCCTTTTCCATTGATGTCAAAGGGGGACAAAGTATAATGTGAAAAGCTTTATCTACTCAAGGGGAGAAAAGAATGGAAAGTGTGTACAAAGTTGTTGTGTTTTCTTTGATGGTTTTTCACATCTTGTATTGCCATCAATGACAAAGGGGATATTTTTTCAAGTATGTTGGTGTTGTCATTGATGTCAACTATGTGTTTGAAGATGTCAAGGATATTGAGAAAATTGATAAAATAAGGAAATAGGGTGTTGTAGAGATGTTTTGTCTTGCAAAGGTGTTTTGGTTTTGCTTTGCATTTCTTCTAGGTTGAAGATCTACTTTTGTGGCTTGGATATGTTGGTTAGAGTTTTTCAGAGTTTCCCTATCCAAAATTTGGGCTTATGGATCGTTGGTCAGAGGAGGTTGTGTTCACTAGTATGTGAATTGGTTTTGAAATGTTGTATAGAGGTGTCTGGGAGAAATGTATTTGCTCCACATTTCTCTGCGGTTTCTTTTCAGGACTTATGATTTTGAAGGAGAGATAAGGGTGTTGTTCTATTGTTTGTGTCAAGAGGATTCATGGTTAGGAGTATTAGAAGAAAGTCTTTTGAGTTACAGAGTATTGCAATATCTAGTAGTGTTGTCTAGATAAATAGTATGATTATAATCTTCAGGTGAATTTTGTTGTGAAGGAAGTTGTTGGTTTTCAGGATGATCTTAGATCATGTTCAAATCAATTTTTCTATCCAAAATTTTAGGATTTATTTAAGGAAGTGTACTTAATGTTTAATGTGTTTTCACGGGTAATGACCGACTTGGTGTCTACACTACATTTGAAGATGTTCAAGTACTAATAAAGGTGTAGCATGGCATGTGAGATTTAATTTGGGTTCCAGATAAGTGTTGTTTTGGTCCACTTTCATTCCTATCCACCACGGGAATGTTTAGCACCAACCTAGTTTGAAATTACAAAGTGTGGAGCGTGTATTATTGACCTTGGAGAAAGTTTTCAAGGTTGGGGATGACATAAGTATGATTTGAAATATTGAAGGTTTTCAAGAGAGAAAAGACAAGAAATAAAATTCATGTGTGATACAAGTGATATGAATTCTTGAGGAGTAGAGTGCAAGTTTGAGCACAGTAGTGTGAACTTCAAAGTGTTGGAATTTTGAATGTAGTGAGTTGAAGGTATCCACAATCTTTCAAACAAGGTTGTAAAATTCTTGGAGAATTTTTGGTGGATTCCCTGTTGCATTGAGAAGTTGTTCTCTATGTAACTATTACCTATTTTTTACTCCAAGCTCAAACAGGTAGAGCTGGATGAAATTCATCAATTATAGGTACATAAATTTTCATGTTTTGCTGATTAAGTGATCATTGATCATCATTGGGATCATCCAATATATGAATCATAGTTTTATTGTGCAAACATTTAAAACAGAAAATTGAGAAAATTTGCATAGTGATGCTTTTATTCATTTTTGTATAAAAATGTTGAATTCCACACAAGCCGTGGAAGTAACTTTTGGATTTTTACAATCAAATAAAGAATGCATGAATAATGGTATGCTATACAACTGAAAATAACGAAAGCATAGGGTAAAAGATGATCCGTCATTGCCTGGAATGACGAATCGTTGACGGTTGAGGTTCAGTTGTGACATCAGTTTTAGCTCCGTTTTCCAGTCTTCAGCTCCGGTTTCCAGCTTCAAAGGCATCTGCAGGAAAAGATTAAAATGACGTTAGAGATGGTCCCTAAGCAATAACGGATCAAATCCTATTGTATGTCTACGCTACTGACAGGAATATAAGATATAGTCGATCAGGCATCCATTCAGATGATTGAAAAAATCAAGAAAGGAAGAATGTAATTCAGCATAAGGGGAAAAGATAAAAATTCAGCTTCTTTCATTTTTGCTAACGTGTTTGTTCACTGTGCAGGAACAGGTTCATCATGTACGAGATAAAATTATCGGATATGTGGAGTAAAACGGGCTCCCACAAGGGTTGAGCCCGGCATATCAGGAAGGACACACTCTCAACTTACATATGAGAGTTCATTAATATTGCCAAAACAGTCAAAAGAAGGTTGCTGAAACAAAGAAATTGATATAAAAGCAACCCTTTTTGAAGTTATTACTCTGTTTCAGCTCTACTTCATTTTCCACATTACATTAAATGAGGTATTGAGCCTCTTTACACTGAAGAGAAAGGAAACCAAGAGTCGCTATCTAATGGAAAAGCCAGATATCCATCAAGGAGCAGCAAGTAATGCACAACAAAACGACATTCAGTAACAGCAAAACAACATTTAGAAATAGCATGATAAGTCATGAAAAAGACAATTTACTGTCAAAAAATGAACAACAACTATCATCAAGAGGTCCATTAAAATCAGCATTTATGTTATTTTTGTTGACAGTCACTGTCAAACACGTAAGCAGCATTAGAAATAACAGAGATACAAGAAGTATAGAAGTAGCCAGGACTTCCAAATACCCATGCAAGCGCAAAAAATCTGACCTCTCTCATGGTAGTCAAAAGACCCAAGCGAAATGCTAAGTGAATAGATCTGGCTGCAGCCATGAAGAGGGTTTGCAGCTGATGGAAAAATTTGATCAAACCCTACTATGTAACTGGGAAAAAGGTAATAAGTGCTTGCAGTTCTAGTACACCTGGATTGTTACAATTTGGGTCTGCACATCAATACTCTACCCTCAACAAAGCAATGAAAATCAAGTACTACAACAATTGTCTTTTCCATTAAGTACAAAAGGACTTCATTGCCCAGACTGGTGATCCCAATGGAAAGGGTACGGGTGGGGATTCAATATATAAATTTCTTTATGGAGAACAGGCACATTTTTTTTTTGGTGATGAGATTCATCCTGAGCTTAAGCATTCAAAGGTTGGAACAGTTGCCATGGCAAGCGGGGGAGAAAATCTTAATGCTTCGTAGTTTTACATTACCTTGTGAGAAGAGCTGGACTACCTCGATGGAAAGCATATAGTATTTGGGGAGATAGCAGAAGGAGTGGATACACTAATGAGGATAAATGAAGCCTTTGTTGATAAGAAAGGGCGACCATACAAAAATATTCGAATCAAGCACACATATATTTTGGATGATCCTTTTGATGACCTACCACAACTTGTAGATCTTATTCCAGTAAATTCTCCAGAGCAAATGCCACTTGAGGAAGGAAAAGAAGTGCGTCTGGAAGATGACTGGATACCTATGGATGAACAATAAGATCCAGAAGAGCTTGAGAAGTCACTGCGCAGGAAGGAAACACATTCATGGGCTGTCGTTTTAGAAATGGTTGGAGATATTCTAGAAGCAGAAATAAAACCCCCTGATAATGTTCTGTTTGTTTGTAAATTGAATCCTGTAACTCAAGAAGAAGACCTTGAAGTGATCTTTTTACGATTTGGGAAAGTAATATCGGCTGATATTATAAGAGACTGCAAGACAGGAGACAGTTTATGTTATGCTTTCATTGAATTTGAGACACAAGAGGCATGCGAAGCAGCATATTTCAAGATGGATAATGTGCTAATTGATGACCAGAGAATACATGTAGATTTCAGTCAAAGTGTATCTAAAATCTGGAATCAATATCATCATGCAGGCAAGAAAAATATGGGTGATGAAAGAAAAGGTCAAGGCTGTTTTAAATGTAGAGAAGAAGGTCATATTGCCAAGGATTGTCCCGAGAATACCAATGAAGCACCCAAAGATGCAGCTCCAGAGAAACCCAAATATGTTTTGAAAGACACAAACAGGCAGCATGGAGACACTGGTAAAAGCTATGATATGAGTTTTGAAGAAGACTTGCCTGCTACTAGCAATAGGAGGTTTCAACATGAGGATTATAGACAGGAAAAAACCAAAGAACTAAAAAGTAATGTCAAGGAGGCAGAACATGGTAGTAAACAAAGAGAACCTGATCATTACCACAGAGATAGAAATAATAGAGCGTCACGGATATATCAAGAAGAGAGAGGGAACAAAAGTCATGAAAGAGACAGGGGAGGTGATAAAGCCGAGACCAAGGGTTGTCAGACCCATTTCTTTTTCTATTACGAATTAGTGATTATATACACAGAAAAGGAAAACAGAAAGCTCCAGTTCGAAAACATACCCAGAACCATGGCGATCGTATAAAATACAGTCAAAATGGCACAAAATATAACACAGCGCCAACAACAGGTGCATAGCTCAAGTTCATATGTGACCCAACAATAGAACAAGACGCAGTGAAATCACGGCCAAGGTTCGAGTTCTCTCCCATGGCATCCAAAATGATCATAGAAAAAACAAAAGGAAGTTATCTTATGGTGTTTCTGCCAGAAACCGAAAAGATAAGGGAAAATCTAACCTTTCACAACCATTACCACGACTTGAATTCTTGTGTTACTGTCTTTTCTTTAAGTTTTTTTTTTTCAACAAGAAACAAAGAAGGCGCAACCAGCATAAAGGAAAACAAAGGAAGCTTACCAAGCCACGACCAGTAGTGAAGAATAGCCACAGCCAATAGTGATAAATGGCGGCCAAACCAAGCATTCATAGAGTTAGCAACCAGAGTCTCCAAACCCTACTCAAGGCGGTCGACTTCCTCCAGAAGCTTCCAAGTCGAATGCAAGAATGATAATGTTGTTTTAGGGTTCGATGGTGCTTTTGTCATTCACCCTAATTATTCTTTGCACATTTTGGCACTTAATCATTGATAAATTTCGGCCTAAGTATAGTCCAATGGTGGTCGACATCATTAGTGGGTGAATTATGCCAAGTATTGTGGCAATAATAAAGTGCCAAAAATGCTAAAATGGCTGAGATATTGTTAAGGCAAGTAGAGTAATTCATCATGCGGTTTTGTGATATCCTTATTCTATGCTTGTATCGATTAAATGCAATCAATTTAATGTTATTTCTTGCTTACCTATGTAAAGTAATATTAATTAAATGATAAAACTATAGATCATTTGATTAATATTACTATTTTTAGGCAAAATAACATTAAATTAAATAAATGCAATAAATGCAAGCATAGAATAAAGCAAAGTTGGAGTTTCTTTTTGCATGGGCGGATTGACACAAACGAGGTAGCTCTTGCATGCTTTGGCCCACTTTTCAGGGATTTTGCAGTTCAGTTCGAGTCTCCGCATGTATCAGTTATGACTTGGCAGTGAATTCGAGCTTAACTGAACTTGTTTTGCATGGTTTTGGGTCTCTTTTTTAGAGATATTTTCTTTTGCTCGGATTTGGCTTTGGAGTTATCACCTTTTCTTCCAGTTGGACTTTCAGTTCATTTTGACATGCCTTTTGGAAAGGCTTTTGTATATATTGAAAAACTTATGTATTTTTCAGGGAGTTCTTGTTTTTCAGCCTTTGCACTCTGCAAAGGGAATCATCTTGTAACTCAACATTTTTATATAGAGTAATACAATAGTGTTTTACAGGTTCAGATCGTGTTATTGCAGAGAATTCCTTCAAGTTTCAGTATTTTAGAATTTGCCTTCAAAGTTTCAAGCATCTTTGTCATGTGGGATTGATCGAAGTAATTATTGTGTTGCAGTTTTTGAAACCTTTAAATATTTCTGTCTCCTTAGTGAATTTTGTATGCATCCAAGTTTAAAACCACTGGTTAAATATTGTGCTAATCGATAATCAAACAGTCTAGTTGTGAAGATCATATTTTCCTTCTATGATTGTTTCCTTAATAAGCCTTTGTTTAAAATATTCAAGTGTTTAAGCTTCCAGATCTAGTTGTGCGAATAAAAATAGTGAATAATGGTTCTTGTGAGTTAAATCTGCATGTTGAAATCTTCGGTGCATCACCATAGTTAAAATTTCAAGGTTTAGGTTTCAGCTTAGTCTTTCTACCTCTTTCCCAGCCAAATCGGTTAGTTTTAGGAGTTTTACAGTAGGGAACCAGCCCTCTCTAGAGATTGATTCTCAAAGTTAGGCAACCCACAAGCCTGAGAATCATTCCATGTTTCAACAGATTGCTAAGAATTTAGTTATTCATGCATACGGGTGCAATCTGAATTGACAACAATAACATTTCTCTTCTATCTTCTTGTATTTATTTTTGTGGCAGTGAGCCTTTTTGGACAGTGTGTCCTATTCTGGTAGTGATCCCTTATACCGATTTTACAAATACTTATATTGTGAGCTAATCCTCACCATGGTTTTTCTCTCATTGGGTTTTCCATGTAAATCTGGTGTTCTCTTGTGTATCCATGTGTTGTTATTTCAATTTCTATTATTTGTGTTTCATGATTAATTTTTTTGACAGAATAAGGGTTTAATGAATGCATAAAGATCTAATTGTTGTTGATGTTTTTGATGTTTTAATTTTCTGCAATTTATTCAACCTCCCCCCTCAATTGTCTTGTTCATTTAACACATTTACCCCTTCAAAATTACTTCCCTTAAATTATAAATTATGTTGGATCTTTTTCCTTTTTTTGGATAAAATCATGATTTTGATCTTGCCAATATTGAATTTCATACTAACTTCTTTGTAAAAGCTCTTAAGGTATATAAGTGCTCTTATAATCCATGAGTGGATTTATAAATCAAAATAAGGTTGTACACATATTAAATAAGCCACTTTTCAATTTTGTTGATGTATGGGCCAAAAAGAGTGGGGGATAGAGGGCACCCTTTCTTAACTCCAATCAAACCTAATTTTTTTGAGATGCTTTCTTGAGTTCTAATTTTGACTCAAACCTCTTTGTAAAGATGATGAACAACCAATCAAATTTATTAGAATACCAAGCTCCTTCATCTTTCACCATAGCTTATCTTTGGGGATTGTTTTAAAATCCTTCTTGAAGTCAACAAAATAATAATAATTTTTTGCTTTTTATTCCATTTTTTCAATTATGTGCCTCAATGTAAATCCTTAATCTAGTGAAAAATTCTTATGTATAAATCTTGCCTACCCTTTTGCTCTCTTTTCCTTCTCCTCTGACCACTTATTTATTCTACTTTCAACCATGCTACTAAATAGTTTTGTAAACAAATGATTGATCATGAAGTTCATATAGTTGGAAGGATCGTTAGCATCAATACTCTTAAAAAGACATACCATTAGGTTGGTGGTCCAATCTCTTGGGAATCCCTTCTAAATGACATCGTTGAATATTCCTGCAATGTGAGGTGCAAGAAATCTCACCCCTCATATAAGATATTCTGCTTGAATATTGACTAAGCCTTTGCTTTAGCCACACCCAATTTCTTAATACAAACCTATAACTCTTGCAAGGTGAAAAGCTTTAATTTTGTGTTGATCAAGGAAGGGGGCTTAATCTCTATTTCTTGATCACATAAATTCTTTTCATAATCAAAGCATTGTCTAGCTATAATTTTATTTTGTATTTATTTTTTCTTGGTTGAAGCTCCCTCCAAATAATTTTGGATTATTCTTTCCTAGGTAGATTATCTCTTTGTGTTGTGTGTTCATTAAGTCATATTTTTTTGCTTTTATGAAATTTTATCATATCATTGAATGCTTATCTTCTCTTTAACTTTATATTTTAAATTTATCCATGTAATTTTCAATCCTCATCAAACCAATCATTTATTGGGAAATAATTTATTTTTAACTTCTTATCTTTTTCCTTTTTGCACTTCTCAAGTGATCCTTAAATTATATTAGTTATCTCATAATTGTTGAGGCCTTTTGAAGTAGATTTACATTGCTTAATTATTTTATTTAAAGATTCCTTGAAGATATTACAATTTTCTTGGGTTAAAAGAATTCTTTATTTTGAAATTGGTTATTCATGGTTCTATATTTTTATCATTTGTTATCTTTTTTCCATCCATGTTGTCATTAAGTAGATTGGATATGGTCTAATTTTAAATCCCATGTATGCTCCCTAGTTGTGACCTCTTCTATATTTTCAATCAATATTTTGGAACAAATTGCATAATCAACAATGCTTCCCCCATTATAAGTATTACATGTATAATTTCTAGATTTCTTCCATCTAGCCATACCATTACGAATGATTAAATCAAAGATGCCGAAAAGAGTAATGAGCTCTTTGTCATAATGATTAATTTCCCCATTATTTTCTAAACATATTGACCACTAATGTTTCTCTTCTATGGTGAGCCAAATAGGATTATTATCTCCCTTACTACATAAAACACTAGCTTGACTATTTCTATCCTAGCATTGAAATATCCTAGTAGAATAACTTCTCCCTATTGAGAATACACTAAAAGATATTTTTTTAGAGATACAAATGGGTCCTTCCTGTCCAATCCACTTTTTTGTAAGTTTTTAAGGTTTGAAGAGCAAACTAACAAGCTAAAATTCTTATTAGACTCCCATTTTATGATATTTGACCCAAATGTATTGTTTATTTGTCTCTTGTCTTTCCAACTAAATTATTCACCCTTCTTGTTCATGAGTTTTGGTGTGAAAAACTATGTTTATTCCTTATTCAATAGGCCCTAACCTAGGTTCCATCCTCTAGGGGTAGCCTTTATAGTTACAATATACTACATTTAGATATACCTTGAGGGGAATGATTGCTATTTATTTTGGTGTAGAAGACTCAAATTTGAGTCCTCGAGGGTTTTTATCCCCAATTGTTGTGCTACATTCCTTGTCATCCTAGAATCATCCAACTCTCTTTGTTGTACTCCTATTGCATTGACTTGTGCCATGAGACCCTAGGTTGGCGATAATATCTTTACCATTGTAAAATGATACCCTTTTGCCATCATCCCTTGCTACCCTTATTTTAGTCAATTCTTCCCTTCTCTCCTCTTGTTATTTTACTATCAAATTATCATCTAGAAAGAATTGAGGGCTCCTTAAAAAAAAATCTTTTTCTTAAGATTTGATGCTTTTCTTCCTTATTTACCATGACCACTTTAATAGGCCTATCAATTTCTTCACATATATTTCCAAGCCTCCTTGCTTGGCATATTTCTCCTTGTCGTTGTAACTTGTCTCTCAAGAAGTCATGTGTGAGATTAAAATTGATTTTATTTTTGATGTAATCTCTTACTCCTTTGATGATAACATTATTTACACTTTCATGCCTTTATTTTCACTCTCTTTCTTGCACACTAGTGGTAATTGTTATCTCCTCATCTTCCGTACCTATTGATCCTCTAAGTTTTGTTGGAAGTTTGGAGATGTTGGAAGCTTGAGTTGTTTGAGAGTTTCTTGGGTGTTGTCATTGATTTTAAACCCTTGTATGAAGAGAGCGTTATAATTCTATTTGTGTTGATTATGGCAACCCTTAGCATTGGAGTTGTGAGAGTCTGGAGTTGTTGGTATTAATGTCAACATAATATTGTTGGTGTTGTCATTGATGTCTTACTTCAGTATAGTTGTAGAGGTTGTTGGTCTGACTTATGTTTGAGGAGATTGTTGCAGATGTTGTAGATATTTTAGTAATGTTGTTTATGAAGTTAGTTCAAAGTGATTTTGAGAACATTTAAATAAAAGAAAGTTCAGTATGATAGAGTGGTGTTCAGTGTTTTTCTTCGCATTTCTTCATGGATGAAGATATCCCTGTGTGGTTTGGACATGATGATTAGAGGTGTTCAGATGTGTCATATTCAAAATTTTCAAGTTCTGAATCACTCTATTATGGAAGATGTGTTTGATAGTATGTTTGTCTGGTAAAATAGGGTGTCTAGAAGAAATGAGATTGCTCCACATTTCTCCACAGTGAAGGTTTAGTGTTGCAGATCTAGGAGCATGCTTATAATTTTTGTATCTACCCTCCCTTGAATTTTTAGGTGTTGATTTATTCCACAAGGATGTTTGGTGTGTCGTATGTTTGCGCCAATATGTCTAGTTACACAAAATGAAGGTGTTCTTGAGTTTCAAGTGGTTGAAGTAGTTGTGCAGTTAATTCTTATGGTGTTGAAGTATTCTGAGATGTTGTAGAATATTTTTGTGTGGTATCAAGATGTTTCCAAACCTTGAAAGGTGTGTTTGGTGTCACTTGTTAGTGTTAGTGTAGGTTTGGCCTACCTAGCAGGCTAGCACTAATTATGGATGATAATTTTTGATTGAGGAAGTGTGTTGGTATAGATTCAAGCCCTAATTAAGTAGTGGTGTGGTTTGGATTCACTTATTTATATTTTGGAAGTGTTTAGTGCTGACCTATTTGGTGTTAGACAATTGAGGTGTATACGTTTCATTAAGGTCGACCTAATTGAGATTGTTTTAGGTCATAGAGGGTATAAATGAAAGGATATTTTTTGTATGGAAGATGTGGAAATAGTGTGATGTGAAAGATGAAAATGTGATCAGGTGTGTTGATCAAGGTGTGAGCTTGAATGCTTATGACTTCCTAATGCAGTGAGTAGAAGGTTTCTACATTTTAGTCTATTTGACAAGTTGTTTGTGCTTCAGTGGAATTGTAGCTTCAACATATAAGAGATACATTATTAGTAGTTAAAATTAGCAGCGAGCCACCCCTTCTTCTTTCTTTATTTTGGACAATGAGTCCTTTGGCAGTGAGCAACCAATAGTGAACCTTTCTTTATCTTTCTAGGCAGTAAGCCCTTGGTAGTGAGCCTTATTCTATTTGGTGTTACAATTCATATATTAGTGAGCTAATCCTCACCATGGTTTTTCCCTTCTTATATTTTCCATGTAAATCTGGTGTTCTTATGTATTTGATGTGTTTGCCTTAATACTTTACATGTTTACATTTTGTTAATGTATGTTTTTAATGGTGGATAAGGGTTTAAGAACTAATGCAAATCTGAATGTTAATGAGGGTTTTTATTTTTTTTAAAGTACACAACTGATTCATCCCCCCTCTCAATTTTCTTGTGCATCTTAAAATTGGTATTAGAGTTTTGGTTCCCAGGAATAAGCTTAACCGCTTGAGGTAGATCCAAATGGCACATAGGAAAGGTGTCAAAGCTCCCTTATTCGATGGAACAAATTTTACCTACTAGAAAGCTAGGATGGAGTCTTTCTTAGTCTCCCCTGTATTTGGCATTTGGTAGTTTGTTGAAAGAGGTTGTACTATGTTTGTAAATGGACCATCAACTAATGATGAGATCAAGGCATATGAGAACAATGGAAAATCAAGGAATGCAATCCTGAGTGGTCTTACTAATTTAGATCTTGTGAAGGTTATAAGCTAAAAGTCTGCTAAAGATATTAAGAACTCTACCTAAATCTTATAGCCATAAAGTTCTTGCTATCAAGGAAGCTCAACATTTGCATAATTATTCTAGAGATTAGATGTTTAGTGCTTTAACTTATTTTGAAATGAAAAAGTTTGGTCAAGAGTCTACAAACGAAGAAACTACTTTTAAATTCTGTAAAGTGGAAAAGGATGATGGATTGGATCTAGATGATCTTGATGAGGTGGAAGCAAACTTTGTGAGGAGATTGAAATTTTTTATTGGAAAGTACAAAAGTAAGCTACCTTTTAAACATTTCAATTGTGGAAAGATCTAGGTCATTATGCATCTAAGTGTCCAATCAAAATTTCTAATGACAAACAAAAGGATCATAAGGGTAAAATTGTCAAGAAGAGTTATTATGTTGAAAAGGACATTAATGTATTTGATGGCGAAGAATCAAATTATGTAGATGAAAGAAGTGATGAATGCTTGTTCATGGCTTTAAATGTTGGAACTAATTCTACTAATCTTGAAAGATGTGTGAAGGAAAGTGCTTCGAAAATAGGTCACAACATTGAAGGAACTATGTTGACTATTTTTCATGCTAGAGAGGAGAAAAATTATTGGATCATTGATAGTGGTTTCTCAAATCATATGATAGGAGATACGAGTAAGTTTGTTAAGCTTGAAAAGTATGATGGTGGTCTTGTTAAGTTTGATAATGATACATCTGCTAAGATCTTTAGAAAAAGGGTCAATTAGTTTTGATGGAAAGAATAATACAGATGATGTTATTTATGTCAAGGGTCTCTAACATAATATTCTAAGTGTAGGAAAAATATGTAGCAAATGATGTAATCTTGTATTTCAGAATGGTGGTTGTGAAATCAGAAAATGAAGCTCCAGTATTCTGGCTGATGTTGGAACAAGGATGAGAGGTAATGTCTATCAACTCAAAGATAGTGGTGCAAAGTGCTTTATGTCTCAAACTAATGAAAGTTGGATATGACATAGAAGAATGGTTCGCATCAATTTTGATGGCATAGAAAGGATAATTTATACTAATGCTATGAGATATTTGCCAAAGATTACAAAGCTTATCGATGTAATTTGCAAAGAATGTCAGGTTGGAAAGAAAACAAAGGAAAGATTCAAGACAAAAAAATATTCTACCATACGTACCTTGGAGTTAGTGCATATAGATCTATGTGGACCTACCAGAATTAGAAGCTCATGTGGTGATAGGTATTTCATATTATTAATTAATGATTATTCTAGGATGGCTTGGGTTGCATTTCTCAAAAAAAATTCAAAAGCTCTAGAAAAGTTTAAAGCATTTAAGGCTATGATTGACAATGAAATGAATATGAAAATCAAATGTTTGAGTCATGATAGAGGTGGGGAGTTTACTTCAAATGAGTTTAATAGTTTTTGTGAAGATCATGGGATAAAGAGGCATTTTACAACCCCTAAGACTCCTCAGCAAAATGGAGTTGTGGAGAGGAAAAATAAAATGATTCAGGGAGTAGCTAGGACAATGATGAAGGAAGCTAATCTTTCAGATGTCTATTAGAGAGAAGCAATTCATACTACAGTCTACATTCTTAACAGAGGTCAAGCAAGGGTGAATAGTTCAAATCTACTCCTCATGAGTTATGGTATGGTAAATCCCCTATTGTGAAGTATTTCAGTGTTTTTGGAAGAAAATATTATATCAAGAGGGATGAAGAAAACTTTAGAAATTTTGATGCAATTTATGATGAAGGAATATTCCTTGGATACTCTACAAGAAGCAAGGCCTACCAATGTTATAACAAAAGATTGAAGAAGATTTTTGAGAGTGCGAGTGTCAAAGTGGATGAAGAACCACATCAAAGTTCACTATTGATAGAAGGATATGAATCTGATGGATCTCCTTGCAATGAAGAAGAAAAGGTTGAAGACAAAGGAAAATAATTGACCGTTGAAGAGGAAGAAGCACCAGAAAAGAATCCTAAGAATCCTAAGACTCCTAAGTATGTGCAGAAGAATCATTTAGAAGATCAGATCATTGGAGATAAGAGAAAAGGTGTGCTAACAAGAAGAAAAGTTTCTATGATAGAGGAACAAGCAAAATTCTATTTACTTTTTGAGGTGGAACCAAAAATAATGATTGAGGCATGCAAAGATGAGAATTGGATCAAAGCAATGAAGGAAGAGTTAGAATAGATAGAGAAGAATCTGACTTGGGAATTGTTCCCAAGGCTAGAAAATAAGAATGCGATTGGTACTATGTGGTTATTTCAGAACAAGCCGAATGAAGATGGAAAAATGGTCAGGAACAAGGCTAGAATTGTGTGTAAGGGTTACTCATAGGTTGAAGGTATATATTTTGAGGAAATTTTGCTACGATTGCAAGAATGGAAGATATCGAGATGTTTTTAGCTTTTGTGCACATAAAGATTCAAAAGTATCTTAGATGGATGTGAAATCTACATTCTTGAATGGTGAGTTGGAAGAAGAGGTATACATTGAACAACCAAAAGGTTTTTTAGTTGTCAGAAGATGCAAATATGGTATGTAGATTGAATAAAGCATTGTATGGGCTGAAGCAAGCTCTCAGAGCTTGGTATGCAAGGTTAGATAAGTACTTTCTACAACAAAGATTAAGAAAAATCGTAGATAGCAATATATATTTCAAAGTTGAAGGAGAATAAATCTTGATTGTGGTGGTATATGTTGATGACATAATATTTGGAGGAAATGAAGATATGTGAGATTTTTATAGAGGAAAGATAGAAAGAAATTAAGATGTCAATGTGTGGGGAAATGAATTTCTTCCTTGGTTTGTAGATCATTCAATCAAAGAAAGGTATATTCATATCACATTCTAAGTATGTTAAGGAATTATTGAAGAAGTTTGGAATGGATGACTCTTGACCGGTTTGTACTCCTATGGTCATTGGTTGTAAGTTAAGCGAGAATGATGAATCTCCTAAGATATATCAAATCAAGTATAGATCAATGATTGGTGGACTATTATATCATACTGCTACTAGACCAGATATCATGCATTCAGTTTGTCTTGTGGCTATATTTCAAGAAGATCCCAAAGAATCTCATGTTGCAGCAGTGAAGAGGATATTTAGATATTTGAAGGGCACTCTGGATTATGTTTTGTGGTATCCTATGGATACTAACTTCTCCTTGAGTGCATATACAAATGTAGATTGGGTTGGATGTGTAGATGATAGGAAAAGTACAAGTGGTGGTGCTTTGTTTCTTTCAAGCAAGTTGGTTTCATGGCAAAGAAAGAAGCAGGATTCAGTGTTATTATCTACTTTAGAAGCATAATATATTGTAGCTGCATAATGTTGCACACAGGTTTTATGGATGAAGAAAACATTGAAAGATATCAAAGTTTCATATGATGAACCTATTACCATCATGTGTAACAATACAAGTGTAATCAATATTTTAAAGAATTTGGTAATGCATTCAAGAAAAAAACGTATCTCAATCCAATATCACTTCTTGAGAGGAAAAGTTGCAGAGAATGAGGTAAAGTTGGAGTATGTGCCTACTAAGGATTAGGTTGTTGATATTTTCACAAAGGCTCTTCCAAAAGATACTTTTGAGTATTTTTGAGAGAAGTTAGGGGTTATTGCCCCTCCTTTCAACTAGATGCATATGTGTGTACATCTATCTAAGAAGCATTTCTAGATATATCTCTTGGTCCTAGAATGATGTTGAAGGCTACCTCTCAGGGGGAGTAGGTAGTAGTGGTTGTTGTATGGTGCAGTTAGTTGGAGCATATTATTTGCTCCTAAGGGGGCGTATATAGAAAAGACAGTGCAGAAGAATGAATTCAGTTGCAAGTGTTTCCCTTTGTATGTTGTCAAATGGGGAGAGCAAGAGGGTTGGATGAGTTTATGGTCCTTTACCATTGATTTCAAAAGGGGAGACAAAGTTAAAGTGGTTGAAAAACCATAGTGCAAAAGTAGAAATCATCTAAAGACCATAGGGGAGAGGGTATGGATAAATATTGTTTGAGGAGAAAAGGAGAGTGATCTAGAAGAATAGGTGTTGTTGGTGTTGCAAGAGAAGAAGTTTGAGATGAAGAGTAAAGAGTTGCCCTTTTCAGGGGAAATACTACTTATTACAGTATTGTTGTTGGTTTTTTAGAGAGCAGGTCTTGCCATCAATGACAAAGGAGGAGATTATTGGAAGTTTGGAGATTTTGGAAGCTTGAGTTGTTTGTGAGTTGCTTGGGTGTTGTTGTTGATGTCAAACCCTTGTATGAAGAGAGTATTGGAATATTGTTGGCATTGATGATTTCAACCCTTAGCATTGGAGTTGTTGGAGTTGTAAGAGTTTGGAGTTGTTGGTATTAATGTCAACATTATGTTGTTGGTGTTGTCATTGATGTATTACTTTAGTATAGTTGCAAAGGTTGTTGGTCTGAATTATGTTTGAGGATATTGTTGTAGATGATGTAGATGTGTTGCAGAAATTTCAGTAATGTTACTGATGAAGTTAGTTCAAAGTGATTTTGAGAAAATTTCAATAAAAGAGAGTTTAGTGTGAAAAAGTGGTGTTTAGTGTTTCTCTTTGGATTTATTCATGGTTGAAGATATGACCATGCATTTTGGACTTGATGATTAGAGGTGTTCATAGGTGTCATATCTAGAGTTTCAAGTTTTGGATTGCTATGTTGTGGAAGATGTGTTTGACAGTATGCCTATGTGGTAAAACAAGGTGTCTAGGAGAAATGAGATTGCTTTGCATTTCTCTGTAGTGAAGGTTCTAATATTGTGGATCTAGGAATGTGCTTATAATTTTTGTATCCACCTTCCCTTGATGTTTCAGGTGTTGAGTTGTTCCACAAGGATGTTTGGTATGTTGGATGTTTGTGCTAGTATGATTGATTGCACAAAATGAAGGTGTTCTTTGAGTTTCAGGTGGTTCTAGTAGTTGTGTGGTATATTCTGATGGTGTTTGAGTATTCTAAGATGTTGTATGGATGTTGTGGAATATTTTTGTGTGGTCTATTAGATGTTTCTGAACCTTGAAGGATGTGTTGGTGTCACTTGTTAGTGTTAGTGTAGGTTTGGTCGACTTGTTGTGCTAGCGCTAATGGCAAAAGATAATTGTTGATTGAGGAAGTTTTGAGAAGCATGTTGATGTATATTTGGGTCCCAATTAAGTAGTGTTATGGATTGGATTCACTTATTTATACTATGGAAGTGTTTAGTGCCAACCTATTTGGTGTTACATAGTTGAGGTGTATATGTTTCATTAAGGTTGGCCTAATTATGATTGTTTCAGTTCACGAAGGGTATAAATGCAAGGAGAATTGTTGTATGGAAGATGTGTGAAGAGTGTGTGATGTGAAAGATGTGAATGTGATCAAGTGTGTTGATCTCAGTGTGATCCTTAATTCTTATGACTTCTTGATGCAGTGAGCAGAAGGTGTCTACATTTCAGTTTGTTTGATGAGTTGTTTGTGCTTCAGTGGAACTATATCTTTGACATATGAGAGATGAATTGTTAGTAGTTTAAATTGGTAGTGAGCCACCCCTTCTTCTTTCTTTCTTTTGGATAGTGAGTCCTTTGGTAGTGAGCCACTGACAACGAGCCTTTATTTATCTTTCTAGGCAATGAGCCCTTAATAGTGAGCCTTATTGTATTTGGTGTTGCAATTCATATATTAGTGAGATAATCCTCACCATGGTTTTTCTCTTCTTGGGTTTTCCATGTGAATCTAGTGTGCTTATGTATTTGATGTGTTTGTATTGCTACTTTACATGTTTACATTATGTTAATGTATGTTAAGGGTTTAATGGTGGATAAGGGTTTAAGAAATAATGCAGATCTAGATGTTAATGAGGGTTTCTAATGTTTAAAAATTATACAACTGATTCGCCCCCCCTCTCAGTTGTCCTTTGCATCTAACAAGTTCTTGTGTCAATGTTTTGATCTTATTTGATATGTATTCCTTATTACTTTCATTTATCATCTATCTTGTATATTTTCTTGTTGATATGATTGTGTTTCGATTCATGTAGTTTTTTTCTAAATCTTTCATGTTTTGCTAAGTTCATATATTTGTGTCACTCATGCTTCCCTGATTTTAGTGTTTTTTTTAGTATTTCCATCTATTACTATAATATTTTATTTCCTTCCACTAAAGATTGTTTGGTAACCTTATGAATCTTGTACTTCCTTTCCTACTTCCTAACCTTCATAACATGCATCCTAATTTTTACATTCATCAATTCTTGCACATAGAAATTCGATGACTAGGTGAGAGGAGTGGATGTGGGGATATAGATTTATGTTTACTCTCCCCCTTTGTTTCCTTTGGAATATTTTAGGCCAAAGTCTTGTGATACTTCCTTGTTTAACTACACTTTTAACATTTACTATTGTGCAACATTTTTCTTATCTTTTTGGGACTATTTTCACCTTGCTCCACATTTCAAGATCCCCCAATATTGTTTTCCATTTACTAGTTGATGTAAATTTTACTTGACTTAATGATTTTTTTCCAAAATGTCAATAGTTTAAATTCCATCTTTCATGTTTGTTGTGATTTTTTTGACATTGTTCATAAATATAAGTTTTGAAAGACTAAAAAATAGGTTTTCAAGAATGTGGGGCTTACCTTTGACCTTTCGGGGCCCACCTTTGTTCCTTTGACTAATTAATTTGGATCCTCAAAGATATTTTTAGAATGCAAACAAAACCCTTGAAAAAGATGAAATGAAGTATTTTCATCATGCCAGTTTCATGGCATATTGGTATTGACCATTCACATATTTCCATGTAGTGTGCTCTAGATTAAACATGTATGAATAATTGATGAGAATAAAAAATATATACAAGAATCGAGAGAAATAAGTTGATTGATTTGGGAAATATGAAAAAATATATATAGAGAACAATATAATAATATGTGAATGGTTAGAATATGCCAAAAATTTGTATGGATGTGAAAATTAATAAGATGTACACCTTACAATCATTTCCAATGAAGAGTTCATGGCATATGAAATCATAAAAGGGATTAAAAATATTGCATTGAATAAATATTATGACATAGGCAACCTTCAATCAAAACATTTGAAGTGGGGAGCTGAATTTTTAGCACCACAAATAAATTGAAAAATTCAATGAGGTCATTCAAAATAGTTTCCTAATAGAATGGACAACTAGTCTAACCATACCTTTGTTCAAAAGTGGTGATGTAAAAATTCCCTCAAACTATGAAACTATCATGGTTAACCCTCTCTTTCTAAATATTTTAGTAGAATGATAAAACATATAATTAATATTTTAGACCCAAAACTCAACTATAGATCATTGTGTCATTCTTAAACACTTAGTGGAAAAATTCTAGAACAAAAAAGAAGATACATGTATTGTTGCTTTGTGAACTTCAAATTTTATTTTTTTTAAATTCCTAGGAGAAAATTATGGAGTATAATGGACAATCTAAGAGTGCCATCATATTATAGGGTAGTATTTCATAAATTGTATGAGCAATTCAAAGTTAAAATCAAATGCAAGCAGAGTTGTCCAATTTTTTTGAGAATGATATATGTGTCAAACAAGGCTTCCCTCTACCGTATAATTTATTTGGGCTATATATTGAAAAGCTAGAAGATTGGAAAAATATACGAGGGAAATAATCCACTTAACCAAATATGTGGTGAAACTACTATTTTATGTTGGTGACAATCCTAATGGAATAAACAACCAAATGTTTTAGAGGCCATTTATAGGATTTAGAGATCTTTTATAGTATGGATGTAGGTGAATCTCAACAAAACCAAAATTATGATTTTCTCTTTGAAAAGAATGAAGAAGCATTTTGACTTTTAGCTTGAAGGAGAATATCTTGAAGTGGTGTTATAATACATGTATATTGGCTTATAATTTCACAAGAAACTTAGTTGGTACACTTGTACGAGGAAAATGATACAATAGAGATGATTAGCTCTTTATGCACTCAAAAATACATTTAGAAATGTTGAGTTATGGGAGGAAGACCATTAGGATCTTATTTGGTTCACTTGTCACACTAATGGTGTTATATGGTTTTGAGGTATGGGCTAGTTATACATCAAGTTTGAAATGAAGGGAAATAAAAGTAATTCAAAAGAATCTTATCACTTGCAATTTTAAAATTAAAGCTTTAGTTCCCTATGGAATTATCCTTGCAAAGAAATGAACTTACCCTTTAGAAATAATTTCTATGACTATGTTACTTGAAAAATATATTAAACATGAAGATTGATAGGTGGCCTATGGAAACAAGAGATAAAAAGTTGTCCAGAAAGAAGAAAATGTGGATGAAATAGAATCACAAATGAATGAATTATTGGTGTGAACATGGGTATTTCATATCCAATTTCCCCCTTTATAGTGTGAAAAGACACATTATCTAACTAGTTCCTAGTTAGGCCCTATTCACACATGTTCACATGTTTTGATTATATGGGAAAAACAAGTTTTGAAGGGACCCAAAACCCTTTACAACCAAAGGTACAAAATGTTGATTAAAAGAGATACTACAGTAGAACACCAGTAGCAGCCCAAAAACCCAACACAACCAAAGAAACAAATGTTTCTCGAAAGATAAATCAGTAAGCTAGTAGTAGCACCCAATAGAAATAAAACAACAGGAAAGAAACCAAGACCCAGTAGCAGGAAAGCACACAACTAACAGACAAATAAAAACATAGGACACTATTTCGAATTGCTTAAGGAATTGGCCACCTCAAGCTCCTGGATTTTATGCATTTCAATCATATCCAACAACTCTTTTTTCTCAGCTTCAAAGGACTTCTTTAGGTCAATAGACCCTCTAACAACATAGCTTTTACCATCATCTTTCAAACCCTTTTTCCCTTTACCTTTGGCCGAGTGTTCCTTCTCCATTAACTCTGAAAAATACATTTGGTCCTCCCTAAGCTCACTAATTTTACGAAACAGGACTTCCAACGAGTCTGCATTGTTCTTTATTGAAATGTGACAAGCATGGAGAAGCTTCTTTATATCCGCATTGGTGTCCAATATCTTGGCTTCTAACCCAGCCAATCACTCTTCACATAGGGATTTGAAATCATGATATGACCCTTCAAGATCCACAATTCTGTCAATCAGAATATCTAAGGTCGAGCCTTTTAGAATATTCTTCAAATTCTCCTTCAAACCCCTTATTTTAATGTTTACCTTATTAAACTCCTGAAGAGTCCACTTTGCTAATTTAAATGTACCAGTGGCCCCTACCATCACCATGTCAAGAAGCTCGGACATAGAGGTAGAATCATCATTGAGATAGGAAAAGTCCTTTGAAAGGGGATTTACCTTTAGAGGCTCCGACTTCGCATGTTTCTGCTCAACATCCTTCTCCTCTTGAACCTTATTCTCCCCTTCTAGATCCACATTGGGAGAGTTGTGAATCGGGGAGTCATCAATTTCCATCGCTTTCTCTTCAAAAGCCTTCTCTTCACTGGGCACTGTGGTCCCCTTAACCTTTTCTTTCAAGGCTTGATTCTTCAATTTGGCTATGCATTTGGAAACCCTTCTTGGCTTATCCTTTTCCTCCATTGTTAACACATTCTCCTACATCCCCTCCACTTTACCACCCACCTTTGTGTCACCTTGGCCAACGTCCAAAGCATCAAAGTTGGGAGTTGAATCACCAGAGCCCACCTCTGTGTCCTCATTATCAGAACTCGACTCATTCAGAATATGATGCTTGGCTGCCCGTTTGCTTTTATGGCTGCCCTTTTTCCTCTTTTTCAAGGATGTGGCCATAGGGGCTGGGGACCCATCCTCTTCCTCTTCAACCCACTCCTCTTCCTCATCAATGCTAGTATCTAAGCCAGAAGAGCCAAAATCTACGCTCATAACCCACTCCTTACCCATAATAGCAATGATAGGGACAAGGTCTTTAACATGCTCCATGATTAAAAGAATAAGACCCTCATTGAGGATCGATGCCCAAGTGAGCATAGATGGAGACCTCCATGGACGACAAAAAAAAAATGGAAAGGAAATAAACATCCCATGCCTGAAGTGGTTTAAAAGAGTAAAATGATGGCCAAGGATTGCAGTGAACCTGCCTTCCAAAGTCACATACCACATTATCACCTCTGTAATATTTGCCTAGACCTTCTTGAGAGACTTTCACTCATAGCCCCAACTTTCCATTTTGATGAGTTTTTTTTTATTCGTCATCTTTGAAAAATTGAGCCATAACATCCTCATTGCTCTTCTTATCCTTAAAGAACTTATAGAAAATCATCGACAACCTAGTCATAGTAGCAATCAACTCCTCATTGATATCAACCTCCAAGCCCTTAAACTAAAGTGTGTGATTAGGCCAATGAGAAACAAATTTCGCCGAAGCATTCGGGTCATGCCCATGCAACCTTTCTAAGAACGATGTAAAATTCCCATGCTAGAGGATACTCCAAATTTTCTTCTTTTTCCTCAAGCTCGCACAAGAATGTGGCTCAATTTTTCTCTTGTCACCTTCCATTTCCTAAAAAACCAGATGAAGAAAACCCTTGCAATTATCATTCAATTGAAAGCCAACAAGCCAAACAAAACCCACAAAGCAAGTGAGCCAAGAATTAGTACTTAAGAATAAATGACGCCACTGCATGCATTCATCTAAAGCCATCATTTCTCATTAAGATCCTAGCTTTCTTAGGAAGGAAAGTGCCTTCCTCCCACACACGAAACTCATTAAGCCTGACAACCTCATTGGCAAAAAAATTTGCCAAAGAATTACCTTCTCGAAAAATGTGGGAAACACGAGTCTCCTCACAAGAACTTAACATCATTATAGTATCCTTTATTAATTGATCCGCATTCCATCTGGGCTTATGGGTGCCACGTAAATAGTTTATGATGTTTAAAGAGTCACCTTCAACCCAAATTTTGGAGTAACCCTTGTCCATAACATATTTGATGCTTATAAACGTAGCCTCTGCCTCAACACAATGATTTATCTAATTTACCAATGGGAGTGCCACCACACCTAAGATCCTACCATCCTCATACCCACCCAAGCAATTAGAAATCACCAAAAGTTCATACCCACCCAAGCAATTAGATGGAGCACAATAAGGTGACTCAAACCCAATGAGAGCAAAATTCTCCAAGATCGCCCAATGAATTTTGATGAAGAGACTGCTAGCTTTAAGTTTATAATCATGAAAGATTCTATTGTTGCATTCTTTCCAAATTCCCCATGCAACATGTGGGGCCATAAGATCCTAAATCTGCCTAAGAGTAGAGGAGGTGGAGGGGCACTTGGACCACTGGTCAACAAAATTACCAAGGGAATTTGAGAATACCCAATCCAGATTCCAAAGGCCCAAAAATTTACTCCAAAGAAGAGAGGAAAAATCACATGCAAGGAAGATATGGAAATAAATCTCAGCACAACTTCACAGAGAACACATCTATTCGAAATTGCAAATCCCCTTTTACAAATATTATCTTGTGTTAGAACTTTACCTTGCATGAGCAAACAAAAGAAAAAATTTACCTTGGGGATCAACATCTTGTTCCATAATTTCCCCCAGAATGGAAAAGAGTCAGGCTTGTCCAACGAATTAACAAAGGCAGAGGCCACCAAAAAATTACCATTAGCATAGGGAGCCCAAATAACCCTATTTGGTCTAGGAAACATGGGAATATGAATATTGCACAAGAAATCCTTTAAAACCTTCAACGATGGGTCCCAATCCTGGAAGTTCTTCCATTCCTCATTCTAAAAATAGTCAGCCACCCAAATGTTAAAGAGACGTTTGCAAATAGGAATGATAGGAGGGGCCCAGGGGAAATTGATCAACGGTTTAAGGTCACACCAAGTATCCTCCCAAAAAATAATTCTAGTACCATCACCCAACAACCACCTAACACCATCAGTAATCAAGTCCTACAAGGAATGATATTTCTCCAAAAACAAGAACCAGAAGGTAAATCATCAGAAGTCAGCATATTCCAAGTTCTCCCAAAGCCATGTAGATATTTATTCCTATCTAGAGGGGCCCAACCAGCATCCCCATTGAGGAGCCTCCAAACATTCTTTGATAATAAATCCCTATTGAATGCTTTTAAGTTCTTGATGCCAAGACCATCCCATTTCTTTGGATTGCAAACCAAATCCCATTTCTTTGGATTCAACACCTGACCATAAATTATTCTCATAATCTATTCCATTTTCTCCTCAAAATTGACTAGAATTCTAAAAAGACTCATTGCATACAAAGGTGGATTCTGAAGAGTGGAGGAAATAAGTTGCACCTTCCCTGCCTGACTGAGAAGTGCCCCTTTCCAACTTGCCAGCTTTCTACTAGAATTTTCCAACAAACCCAACCAAAAAGACTCTGGAGTCTTGGAAATACACAAAGGAAGTCCCAAGTAACTAGACGGGAGCTCACCCCTATTACAAGACAAAATCTTGACAAGCTTTAATTGCAGGGCTTCAGGGGTGTTGAGAAGAAAATTTGACTCTTAGGAAGATTAATAAACTACCCATAAGCCTTCTCATAGGCCTCAATCAACCCCTTCACAATTATGACTTCACGAATAGAGGATTCACCCATCATAATCATGTCATCAACAAATTGTTGATGAGCAACAGACTCACATTTGGACGAGGGGGAAAAACCCTTCACAAACCCGATTGATAGAGCCTTCTAGATATTTCTACCAAGAGCCTTTGCCATCAAAATGAAAAGCAACAGAGAGATAGGATCTCCTTGCCTCAAGCCACACGAACTCTAGAAAAAAGGAGAAGGAGAAACATTCACTAGCACAACAAGAGAAGGAGTTGAAATGAGTTGTTCAACAAGTTGAAGAAATTTTTGACAAAATCCAAAGAATTCCAACACTGCAATCAAGAACCTCCAGTTCACCCTATCGTAAGCTTTGAGAAGATCCAGTTTCAGGAAGAAACCTGGCTTCTTGTTAGCATTAAGAGAATGAGCAAGTCCATGGACAATTATTATAGAGTCTAGACTTTGATGTCCCTTAACAAAGCCACTTTGATGTTTTGATATCAGATCAGGGAGACACTTTTGCAGTCTAGTGGCAAGAACCTTCAAAATTTTTTTTATATGGAGTTACAAAGACTAATCGAGTGGTACTCACCTATTGGGAATATGATGCCATTTAATCACATTCTAAATATATTTCATGTATCTCCTAAGTCCTTGGAATGTGTTCCACAACACTATAATTAAGAAGAGATTAATTTGGAATGAAATAAACATTTAATTTGGCATTTATAATTATTCTTAAATAATAGGAGCATGTGGGGACGCCTTGGGAGAGCTCCTACAAAATAGGATCACATGGGCACCTACATGGGAGGTGGGATCCACCTTGGTTCAGTTAATTGGTTGGTGAATTGAGCACACTTCATAAATGCATCCTAGGTTCCTACAAAATAGGGATTTTGATTTATGCATGTTGATTTCCTATAAAAAAGGGATTGATGTTTATGAGGTTCAATTCAGTTCAGTTCAATTAAGTTTAGTTATGTTTCAATTATCTTCAGTTGCATGTTAGTTAACTTCAGTGACTTGAGTTGCATAGAAAGATAACAAGTGGATACATTCAATTAACAGATGAGGATCATTCATGCATATTGTTTTGCATGAATTAGTGACAGATGTGTTTTAGTTAACAAAGATTAACTTGGGCCCACCTTGGGCGCCCAAGTTGGAATCTTTGAGTTACAACTATTGCACATAAAAGATATTTTCAATGATCAGTTAAGTGGGACCCAGTTTGGGTGCTTACTTTGAGGATGAGCTTGAATGAGATATTTTTGACAACTACGAGGTTAACCCTTCAGTGTTGGGTGCCAACTTTTAGGGAGACTCTTGTTTGACTTGTGAATGCATATGAGAACTCAACTTGGCAACCCTAGGCATGGGTTTTCTCAAGAGGATCTGTGATTATATATTTGATAGCTCTTATAAGTTTGTAAGCAAGAATATAGTCTAATATTGCAGCAATTGTATGAGAGTTTTGTGAGAAAATATTGGAGGTTGTGAAGAAGATTTGTTGAAGAACAAAGGAAGCATATCAAGGATAATTGAATTAGTGTTATTGTAATCTTATTCAAGGTTAAATAATTATGCAAGACCAATTCTGGTGGAGTTTTTTCCCGAAAGGGTTTCTCCACGCACATCATTGTGTCCTTTCTATTCTATCTTATATTTCTTCTATAATCTTTTGTCTACTTTCTACAACAATAAAATTGATCTAATTCAAGATTAATCATACACAAGAGATTGTGACAAAGAATACTAAAATTGAATCTACAGTTACACAAGATTTACAAATTTTATGCTACATTTTTACTAAAGTTTTACCTTCATTTTTCAATATTTGGTATAAGAGCTAATAGTTGGGGTAGATTTTGGGATGCCTTTCTCTTCAAGGTTTGAAGGTTTTTTGGTTGTAGTGGGAGCTTTTAATATTGTGTCAATTTCTTATTTGACAAAATAGTGTGTTACAATGGGTTCTAATTCTTGTTTAGATATTGAAAGGTTCAATGGATCTGGGTATGAGATGTGGAAACTAAAAGTGGAAGATCTCCTTGAAGAGAGAGATGAGTGGTTAGCTGTTGGTAATAAGACAAAGTCACCTACAATGATGTTAGATGAGGATTGGGCTAAGCTTGATAAGAAGGCAAGAGGGACCATATGATTATGTCTTGTTGATGTTGTTCTCTTGAATGTTTTAGATGAAACTACTGCATATAAGTTGTGGAAGAGAATAGGTGATATCTATCAAACCAAAAGTATTACTAGTGGTGCAGATTCGAAGATGGACAATATAATTGCTATTCTCCTATCAGAGGAGATGAGGAGGAAGTCTAAAACGGAAATCCAAGATGCCTTGTTTTCAGAAGGTAGGCCTGAGAAAAAGGAACTTAAGGGAGACAAGGGAAGGGTAAGTCAGAAGGATGGAGTAAGGTAAAGTGTTGGAACCGTGCGAAACTGGGACATGTGAAGAAAAATTGTAAGAACAAGAAAAAGAGTTATGATTTTTCTACAGAGGAATCCTCAGATGATGGTAATCATGCATTGATCATTTCATGTAAAAATGTTAGTGATGAATCTTTGCTTGATGTTAAAGAGTGATCTTCACGAAGAGGATGGTAGTCATGATGCCATGTGTAGCTCGTACCACGATTTAGTGGGAGTTGTTGGCAGTGGCGTGGATGCATCATTGGAAAGGTTTTCTTCATGTGATTGGGGATATGTTTTTTCTTGGTTTAGAGTGTTTGCTATTATGTCATGGTTTACTTTTGATACATGTTTAGAGTTTGGCATGGTACTTGTTCTCTTGAGACTAGGATGTTTATGTATGTTATGATGCATGTGATCTCCTTGGAGGAGATGGTTAGATCATGTTGTCATGTTTATGTTTTTGATTCATGATTGGAGCTTTGACATTGATCTTGTGTAGTTCACTTATGTATTGGATATTGGATACATTAATCATGTTCTTGATTACTTCATGATAGTGCTATGTTGCATTTGGAGTTTGGCATGGATTGGTCAGTTAGAGGTCCTCATGGATACTTGGAGAAATAGGTGAGGCTTAGTTCTCTTATGGTAAGAGATATATGTTGGAATGGTTACTTGTAAGAAAATATTTTTCAACCGTAAAGACCAACAAGCCTACACCTTGGTTGGACATGAGTTAAACACACTTGGTGGTTTCACATGCCTCCAAAGAGGCAATTTGGTTACAGAGACTTGGGAAAGGTATTGGTTTTAATTGTAAGAAAATTAGACTTGAATGTGATAGTCAGAGTGTTATTTGTTTAGCCACAAATCCTATGCATCATGCTCATACTAAGCATGTTGATGTTCAGTATCACTTTGTGAAAGAAATGGTTAAGAGTGGGAAGGTATTAATTGAGAAAGTTGACACTTTAATTAATGTTGTAGATTATCTTACGAAACCATTCCTACAAATAAATTCTCTTGGTTTTGAGTATTAATCATTTGCTTGGAGCTTCATGATCATGCAGGTTGTATTTGAAGTTGGCATGAATTGATTAGTTGGTACAGGAAGGCCATTGGCCTTGAGACCTGTACTCGGTTTAAATTAAATGATTCCTTGTTTAGAATAATTGTAATTTATAGTGTCAAGTGGAAGAATGTTGGGAATAGAATGCCATTAATCACATTCTCAACATATTTCATGTATCTCCTAAGTCCTTGGAATGTGTTCCACAACACTAGGATTAGGAAGAGATTAATTTGGAATGAAATAAACATTTAATTTAACATTTGTAGTTATTCCTAAATAATAAGAGCATGTCGGGACGCCTTGGGAGAGCTCATACAAAATAGGAGCACATGGGCGCCTACATGGGAGGTGGGATCCACCTTGGTTTAGTTAATTGGTTGGTGAATTGAGTACACTTCATAAACACATCCTAGGTTCCTACAAAATAGGGATTTTGATTTATGCATGTTGAGTTCCTATAAAAAAGAGATTGATGTTTATGAGGTTCAATTTAGTTCAATTCAATTCATTTCAATTTAGTTTAGTTATGTTTCAGTTATCTTCAGTTGCATGTTAGTTAACTTCAGTGACTTGAGTTGCATGGACAGATAACAGGTGGATACATTCAGTTAACAGATGGAGGATCATTCATGCATATTGTTTTGCATGAATCGGTGACAAATGTGTTTCAATTAAAAAAGATTAACTTGGGCCCACCTTGGGCGCCCAAGTTGGAATCTTTGAGTTACAACTATTGCATGGAAAAGATATTTTCAATGATTAGTTAAGTGGCACCCAATTTGGGTGCCTACTTTGAGGATGGGCTTGAATGAGATATTTTTGACAACTATGAGGTTAACACTTCAATGTTGGGTGCCAAATTTGAGGGAGACTCTTGTTTGACTTATGCATGCATATGAGAACTCAACTTGGCAACCCTAGGTGTGGACTTTCTCAAGAGGCTTTGTGATTATATATTTGATAACTCTTATGAGTTTGTAAGCAAGAATATTGTCTATTATTGCAGCAATTGTATGAGAGAGTTTTGTGAGAAAATATTGCAAGTTGTGAAGAAGATTTGTTGAAGAACAAAGGAAGAATATCAAGGAGAATTGAATCAATGTTATTGTAATCTTATTCAAGGTTAAATAATACAAGCAAGACCAATTTTGGTGGAGTTTTTCTCAAAAGGGTTTCTCCACATACATGTTGTGTCCTTTCTATTATGTATTATATTTCTTCTACAATCTTCTGTCTATTTTCTACAACAATAAAATTGATCTAATTCAAGATTAATCATACACAAGAGATTGTGACAAAGAATACTAAAATTGAATCTACAGTTACACAAGATTTGCAAATTTTAAGCTACATTTTTACCTTCATTGTTTAACATCACCAAAGCTATTAGCATCAACAGACTTGGGAATCAGAACAATAAAGGTTGCATTCAATTCTCTGAGTAATCTTCTAGAACCAAATAATTCCTTAATGGCATTAATCACATCTTCCGCAACAATCTTCGAGCATGAATGAAAGAACAAAAAAGGAAATCCATCAGGCCCAGGGGCCTTATTCCCTTCAAAATAAAAACATGTTCACATCTTAAATTTACTTAGTGAGTTAGAAATATCTCTAGAAGTCTTAGTTGTCATGTGGTCTTATCTTATCTCAACCCCTAGTTGTCACATGACATAGGATTATAACACTTGCCATAATCCTAGTTAGTCTTATTTCTCAACCTTTCTAATATAAGCAAGGTCTCATATGCACATTTTTTATTGCATAACATTACATAAGATCATATTTGATTTAATATATTTTGCATCCATTACTGTAAATTTATGTTCTTTCTTTTTTCTCTTATGGAAGGATATTTTAGTTTTATAGGTGATCATGGGAGCTTGAGTCCTTGACAAAATCTAATATGGTATCAAAGCTTCAAATATGCAAATTCACTTCTCATATTTGAGAGTTATTTATGCATGGTATTTTTCTAGGTTGAGAATATTGGTGGATCTTGAAAAGTTGAGTATGATCTTCTCTTACATCATATGATGATCCAGAGAATAAAAAACTTGATAGAAATATTAGATTTTAGGGGGTTCCTCTTTGTGGATTTGTATTGTAGGTTCATTTTGGAGATTGATGGTGTAAATATGAGCTCACCATTGAGTTCAAGGTGTCCAAAAAAGTTAAATTTTGTTTTTATTTTGTCTGAATTGGACATGTGAGGCTAGATCTGTAAGGGTTTGAAGCTCAAAGGTTGTTGCTAGATACAAAATCTAGCTACAATTTTGGATCATTTTAGGTCAAAATAGACCTTTCCATCACATTCAGAAGGCCCAAGAACTATAAGATCAATTGTCAAATTATTAAAATTTGAGCACCTTACCTTGGGCCCTTAAGATTTTTTTTGATCTTGTATCCATTATTTGTATTGTTGTACAATCACATGTTGAATCATTGTGCAAATGTTAGCATAAAAATATGGTCAAATTAAAATTTATATTTTTTAATATAGATTTTAGAAATGGTCGAATTAAAATATCTATTTTTTAAATAAAATATTTTTCAAAAATTTAAATTTAAAAAACATTTAAAATTTATGCAATACCCTATGATTATTGCCTGCACAATTAGGGTACGCACTCGTGGTGGAAAAATTTTCGACATGGCACATGTAGGTGCAACCACATTGACCCCATTGCCCCATTGCTCCCATTAATAGATCCTATTAAACTAATTGGCTAGCAAGTCACCCGCCAAATATATTGACAGTCGAAACAAATATTCATTGTCAAAAATATTTTGGTGCTTAAAGAATATTTCAAAGAATATATTGATACTAGCAATTTTTGGTGACGAGGGAATATTATGGCATTTCAAAAGAATAGTATGTTAATTAAGATTATTGATATTACCATTACATTAACATGACAATAATGGGTAATCTAGCCTAGCTAAACCCCCTCTCCATTTGCATTTTCATTTTGGTAGTTCAACTTTGAACATCCATAACTTGGGCTCAAGACCTCCTTTTTGTGATTTTTTTTTTAATTTTGGGAAAAAAATTGTTCTATTTTTAGTGGTGAATATTTTTTATATTTTCGTGCCTATTGTTTTTGAAAAATTACAAATATTCACAAGTGTTGATAAGTAGTTCTCATTTTGGGAAATTTTGGGGCTTTTTTCTTGCTCCTACGGTAACCTTTTTTGGTGTAAGTTTTTTTCAAGGTGAACAATATTTTGTGTAATTTATAGTGGTGATATCATTTTGATCTTATTTTTTCAAAAAAATATACTTTGATTCTATAGCCAAATTTGGAATTTGTATGCACTAAGATCAAGTCCACTTTATTATTTTTGGAAAGTGTCATTCATAATTGCACTAATTATAAAGTGCCAACATCATATCTTTTTGGGGGGTCTGATGATTGCATAATTTTAGAGGTAATCTTGTGTTATTTGTTGGTTGTAATCATGTCTCCTAATCCATGAAAAATAAATGTGGTTTTTATGGGAAGAAAGATATATAATAGATGAATGCATGCAAAAGGAACTTGATGAGTTGTGACTTCTTTATGATATTCATGAATTGAGACAAATTTACATTTCCAATGGAATTAGTTTTCCAAATTCTGCTAAACCGGAATCAACATATTCATCAAGTGTTTACACTCAAGAATCTTGTATAGACACAACATTTAGGGATGAACAATGTAGTCTAATGACATGTATTGATATCTCATATCCTTCATCTACTTTTTCTTCTAATGATACTTGTGTTGCTACATCCATGTCTTCTTATGATTCAATACAATAGGATAGACATTGTCTTTCATATATGGTTACTTGGGATGAATACTTGATAGATATTTTAGGTTTATTTGTAGAATCCCATCTTTTAGATTTGGGAGACAATATTGATTGTATTCATCTTCTCTTTTATGGAGTTGATTCTGCTTTAGATGATATGAGAGAATATTTATATCCTCGTGTTCTTTCTTTTCCTGTGTATGCTTATATAGTGACACTTTCTACATATATTCATGAGTCATATCCAACTCAATCATCATTTATGTTCACATGTTCTATAGAAATACCATATTCTTATTGGTCTAGTTATCTCTCCTATAGAAAGCACCATACATCCATGGTTATTGTACCTTAATCTTGCATGGTACTTGATTTATCTTATTAGTATTTTTCACCATTTGGCATTAGCTTGGAGTCTCTTGGGAAATATTTGGAGAAAACATCTTTATCTTTAGAGTAAATATATTCATCTTTGGATTATATTATACATCTATCTCTACCATATTTTAGATTTTCATCTTCTTCTATGTGGCCTAGAACACTTGACTTTGTAGTGGTAGTTTTCAGCATCGGCATGGAGACACATAAGTAGTTTTCATATACTTCATACGTATTCATATTTTTTCCTACCATTACATATCTAGAATGGTATTCTTTACTACAAGAATACTTGGTTTTGTTTCTTCCCAAAGGAAGGAATGTTGTTTGTAAGCATTGGATTATTTATCTTCAAGCATTCACCATTTTTGCATGATATTACACATTGTGGGGGGCTATAAATTCTCTTTCCCACCTCTTATGGGGGGTCATATAAGTCCTCCTTTTACTTTCTTATATTTTATCTCTTTTTGGGAGGATTTTTATCCCAATGGGTTTTCTCCTTTTCTCCATTCAGTGAGAGATTGAAAATTTGTACATGGGTACATAATATGGCCTAGTTATCGGGACCCACTATTGCATCTTTGAATTATTTGAATTTTATCATTATTCTCCCTAAGATACACTTAAGGGGGGGGGGTTGGTGTGAACATGAGTTTTTTCCTAATTGATTTATCCCTTTGTAATGTAAAAAAGTCACATTAACTAACTAGTTCTTGTTGTAATATGTTGTCATTAATATCAACCTTTGGTGTGGATATGTTAAGAAGATGTTTGTGATGTTGAGAAGGTGTTGTAGATGTAGTAGAGATACTTGGTTTCCAAGTTCTTTTGAGAAAATTTATATAAAGACTGTATAAGGTGACAAGGGTGTGTTATGTATTGTGCTCCACATTTCTTCATGCTTGAAGATGTGCGCGTGCAATTTGGACATGGTGATCAGAAGTCTTCAAAGGTGTTATATCCAGAGTTTCAAGTTTTGGATCGTGTGGTAGTATAAGATATGTTTGATAGTGTGTTGGACTTTCTCTAGCTTATGAAGAGGGATATATGGGAGAAATGGAATTGCTCCACATTTCTTCGCACTAAGTTTCATGTCTTGTGTATTTGGGAATGTGCTAATATTTTTTTGTGTCTACCTTCCCTTGGATTTTTTAGTGTTAAGCTATTCTGAAAGTTTGGTTCATGAATTGTGTCTCAATGGTAATTTTACTGGTTGCACATGATGATAGTATTCTCAGTTTCATATGTTTCCACCAGTTTTCTTGAATATTCTAGGGTGTTGTGTAATGTTAAAACAAACTCCATAGGATGTTTCCGCCCTTGGTGAAGTGTGAATTTGGTTGCTTGATAGTGTTAATGTTATTTTGGCCAACCTAGTGTGTTAACGTTATTTGTGGATGTGCTTCATGATTGTGGAATCCTGGCGTAGTGTGTTAGTGTAGATTTGGGTCTTGGTTAACCCTTGATGTGGTCTACCTCCACTTTTTCCATCACGGAGGTGTTTGGTGCTGACCTATTTGTTGGTTGTACATTTGAGGTGCATACGTTTCGTTGGAGCCAACTTGGAGAAGGTTATTCGAGGTTGCAAAAGGTATATATGAAAGTTCAAGTCTTTGGAGAAGTGTGTGGTGTGGAATGATGTGTATGTGATCATGTGTTGAGATCTGAATGTGATCAAGAATGCCTAAGACTACTAGAAGTAGTGATCAGAAAGGTGTCTATAGAATAGTGTGCCAAAATTCACTAGAGGCAGTGAGATGAAGGTTGTGGATGGTGAAGAGATATTGTGGTGGATTTTTCAGTTGCTTTGAGGTAGTGTACCTCTTTGTAACTCTTCCTTTGTAATCCAAAAGAAGTGATCTTCCTTGGAAGTGAGCCTTTTCCTTTTGGATAGTGAGTCCTTTGGGCAGTGAGCTCTTCAGGCATTGATCCTCTTGTAATCAGTTTTTGTTTTCATATAGTGAGTTAATCCTCACTATGGTTTTTCCCTTATAGGGTTTTCATGTAAAAAATTGGTGTTCTATTGTGAATGATTGTGGATGCGTTGTTGTTTCATTTTTCTACATTCATAATAATATTTAATTAGGGTTTGAAGGTTTTAATGCACAATTGATTAACCCCCCTCTCAGTTGTCTTGTATGTCTAACAGTTCTTAGCTGCACCATATTCACTGTTCACATGTTAAACTTACTTAGTGAGTTAAGAATCTTTCTATAATTCTTAGTTATGTGATCTTATCTTATCTCATCCTCTAGTTGTCACATGACATAGGATTAAGACACTTATCATCCTTGTTAGGCCTATCTCTCAACCTTATTTATATAATCAAGGTCTCATATGTAAATTTTGTATTGCATAGCATTGTATAGGATCAAATGTGATCTATTATATTTTTCATCCATTATTGCACATTTATTCTCTTAATTTTTTCTCTTATGGAAGGATATTTTGGTTTTGCAAGTGATCTTGGGATCTTTATTCCTTGATTGAGTCTAACATGAATAGGTGAGACATCATATTAAATGAAAGCCCAAGCCTCAATAATGACATACAAAACTATGTGAATAAAAAGTTTAGAATAATGATATGGAGGAAGAAAATAAGTAGAAAATGGCAACATTACATTAGAGGGTTCAACCCACCTTAATGTGGAGAAACAAAAAGAATATTTGACAAAAGAAATTAAAATTATATATTAATCTTCATATATGAGATACATCCACACACTAATACTCTTTCAAATTTAAAAAAGACAATACCTTATACCTATAAAAAAAAATCTCATCAAACTACTATCCCATGTCTCTAATTTATAGATAAATGTGAAAGGAATATAATGTACCATAAAACCATAGTAAAATACAAAAACTAAATTTTCTAAAATAAAGAATCTCTTTTGATAATACTAAATACAACTTTGACTAGAAAAAATAATCTCCATACAATAATAGATGACATATTTCACTTGTAACCCTTCCAAATAGTCTATATCCCAAAGTAGACATGCAAAATAATCACCTACATCATATGGGACCCATCAACAACATTCAAGATGGTCTACTACTCAATTCTCACACCCAATTGATTTTTTTTCTAAAAATAGCTTCATAACTATACTTTCCAACTCTACATTCATGAATGCATATAATAACTATTGTTAAGGTTCTTGAAAAATTTAAATTATAAATTTAATTTTCAATTACATCATAGGCATCCAAGGACATTACAAGATTTTGGAGACATGTGAATAATATATGGTATTGTAAGAAATGACACCTTAATCCTAACATTCTCCCACTTGATATTATACACTACAAATACATCAATGGATAAAATAAATACAATCAAGTACAAGTATTGAGGCCCATAACATTCCTACACCAAGATAATTTATTCATGGTCATTAATTTTGTAAGTGAATCTAAAATATCATTCATCAACATGCCTAATAAGAGCATGATGCATGGGCTTTTTGGCCAAACAAATAACACTTTAACTATCACATTTGATTCTAACAATCTTACAATCAAAATTAATATATGTACCAAGTTTCTATAACTAAATTTCCTTCTTAGAGGCATATGTAGGAACTATATACTCTAATTTTGGGGTGGAAAAAATATCCATGGGCTACCTTTTACTTATCTAGCTCATTACACCTCCAAACATAGAGAAAATATAGCCACTAGCGGACCTTCAACTCATTTATCAAATTTACATAAGAAAATCCTTGTATGTCAAATGAATTTTCTAGATCATTAGTACCATGATAACACAAGCAATGGTTATAATTTACACAAAAGCATCTAAATATCCTCTTAACTAAACTCTAATTATCTCTACCAGGGTTACACAAAAACATGCTCAAATCTCTAATTGCTAGGGTTATCTAGAATCTAGTGCAAACTATTTGCATACATCAAATTACCATTATCACTAGCATAAGGCATATTAAATATCCCATCAAAATCATTATCAAATTTAGGACACATGTCTAGAGTAATATTTGAGTCAACAAGAAATGAAATATACAATAACTCAAAATCATTCATACTAAACCATCACAAAATAGTATCCACATACTTACTCAAACTCAACCAATTTTTTTATGTGTACTATATCCCAAGTGATTTTTTTTACCATATGATGATTTTTTCAACCCTCAAACTAACTTTTCCTTTTCTTTCATTATAAAACCATCGGGTTGTCTTGTATAAATCTCTTCCTCAAGATATCCATGTAAGAAAACAAATTTAACATCTATTTGCTTAATTTGAAAATCACATTCTACATCAATGGACAAAAGGAATTTGATATAACATAACTTAGTATCAAGAGATATTTTTTTACCAAAATTAACTCTATTTATAGGAGTAGCCCTTTGCAACAAGTCTAGCTTTGTATTTCTCTAATCGACTATCTACACTCAATTTATATTTTTACACCCACTTGCAACCAAGGGAATTTCATGCCTTGTATAAATTGACAAGAATTATAATTGTCCAAGGTAATTTTCTCCTCCTTCATTAAGTGCATACAAAACTCACTATCCTCCACAAAGAGAGAGCCTCTTTTAAAGATTTAGGTTCATTTTCAGTACTCAACAAAGAAAATACACAACAAAAATTTGGTGGGATATACTTATCAATTGGTTTTCATTATTTTGGGGACTTTCTCAAGGTAGTAGTAATGGGCTCTACTTGTTCTTTCATGTGCTCATCCTACATAACACCATTTGAAATCTTATCTAAACCTTCTTCTTTTTCTCCATCCCCTCATCCATGTAACTATTCCTCAAAACACTCATCTTCCTACTTTTCTATTTTTACTTTTGAAGTGAATTATTTTCATTATTCTTTTGTTTTTCTTCACTCAAATAAACTATAAACTCTCTAAAAAATCACATCTATTGAAAAAATCATTTTCTAGGTTAGAGGATTCCAGAGTTTATAACCTTTAACATTCTCATTATGACAAATGAAAATATCTTTTTGAATTTTTGGGTTTACTTTAGACCACTTTTTTTGAGGTACATGAACATAAGTCTTACAACCAAATAGCTTTAAATATGAAATTGGAGATTTTTTAATTGTCCATACTTTATAATGAGTTTTATCAACAAGAGTCAAAGAAGGATATCGATAAGAAAATAAAAATAAATTACAACCTCTACCCAAAAACATCTATCTGGTTGCATACCACTTGACATACTTCTATATTTTCTCATTAAGGGTCGATTATCCTTTTTGCAACCCCATTTTTCTAAGAAGTATAAGGTGTACTATTTTCCCGAACGATACATACATGCTTAGAGGATTCGTCAAATTCCATGGAAAATATTTCCAACCATAATTATATCTCAACACCCTTATCTTATCATTTGTTTTCTTTCAATCAAGAGTTTAAAGTCCTCAAACTTAGTGAACACTTCAGATTTAGAATGCATAAAATAAATTTAGTTGTATCTAGATACATCATCAATGAATGTAACATAATAACAAATTTACCTATAGAACCAACATCTAATAGACCAAACACATCCAAATGAATGATTTTTAATATTTTTAATTATATTTCTTCCAATAGAAAATGAAGATCTATTCTATTTTCCAAACAAACAGTGCTCACATAAATCATTTTTACCAAAATAATTAGAAAATAGTCAACCAAATTTTTAGTAATTATGGTCTTAAGAATTTTCAATTATGTTACTCAAATGTTGGTGCTACAACATACATGCATTTTCAATTCTAGTGACATTGGCATAATTAAAAAGCTCAAGGTATTCAACCTAAAGTCTAATCCTAGATCCTTTAACAAAAAATATTTGTTTCTGACCAACTTGCAACCAAACCTACCAAATATCACATGTACTCCAAATCATTTAACTTGGATACAAAAATTAGTTTTTTGCGTAAGGCCTAGAATATGAATAGCATGATAAAGGTTTTCAACCCTTCCATCACTAAAATACTGTAAGTGTACCTTTCCCTTACCAATATTTTTTTTTGGTATTATTGTCTCCAAAGAAAACCTCTACTCCATCATAAGCCATTTATGTAGAAAACCACTTGAATCAATAACCTAAGCATCATTACTTATAGAGTTAGAAAAAATAAACCAAGCATAATTGTCATTGTAATCATAAGACTTTTTTGTAAAGAAATTTGAAACCTTTTTCTTGTTTCTACATTCCTTCTTCACATGTATCCTTTTGCCACAGTTCCAACACTTTACTGTAGCCTTCCCTAAGGTTTTAGAATACTTTTTAAACCTATATCTCTCCTTCTTCTTATCCCCTTTAGGCACTCCTCCTATTTGGACCTTCTCTATACATTAATGACATATTTCAAGTATTTTTTCATATATTTTCATCTTATTTCCTCGAAAAGAGAGTAGCAATAATGTTTATTTTTTGCTCTACACAACTACCACTCAGGGAAACAATAGGTATTTTCAAGTATTAGATAAAGATAAAATAAATAAGATGCATTTATTTTTCTCTTCCAACTTAACATCTACAAAATAAATTTGATTTAAAATAAAATTATGAACGTTTCAAATGGTTTTCAATAGAATAATTATCATTCATTTTCAATAAAAATAACTATCTTTTGAGATATAACTTATCAACAAGAATTTTGGTTTGATAGATATCACCTATCTTCTTCCACAAATGTTATGTGGTAATCTCCTTGAAAAAATTCAAGATGACAAACTATAAGACACTTGTAACCATATGGTTCCTCATGCATTTTTGTTTAGTTTTGACCAAATTTCATCAAAAATATCAAATTACTTCTTTTCTTGGGAAACAAGAAACTAATTATATTTTTCTTCAATAATATCTTCCATTTTCAACTTCCATATCTCATACTTGGTACCATTTAATTTATCAATATCTACATAGGAAATAGAAGGCATGGTTTATAATCACTTCCTAAATTTACAAAACTGTACAATGCAAAATACTTTACTACAACCAAAAACCTTCAACACTTAATATAAATGTGTTCCTATCTATTAATAGTCATTATCTCTAATACTGAGTTTTGAGAAACGAGGTGAAACTAGTGGAATAATAACTACTACAAGTGTATGCAAATCTAAAACTTACTTCTTTTTAAACAAGGGTTACCATAAGATTATTAAAATGATTGCAAAATCAACAATGACTAATAAATTAATAAACCATGTCAATATAGGATTTATGTGGATAGAACATTTTATAAAAAAATCCATACAAAAAAGATGACAAGTATGTATTAATCTTCAAATATGAGATACATTCAGATGCCAAAACTCTATTCACTTTGACGAGTACTCCAATAATAGTTGTGTACTTGTAAATAATCTCATAAAATTATGATATCATGTCTTCAATTTATAGAAAATAAAAGAGGAATATCACAAATGGTTTTTCAAAATAAAGTACCATAAAATCATAGTAAAATACAAAAATTCTCACATTCAAAATGAAGAGGCTCTTTCAAGAATAGGAAGTGTAATTCCAAATGAGTTATTAATAGAAAAAATAACCTCCATACCAATAATAGACAACATATTCTATTAGTAACTCCTCTATAATTACCCATATATTAAGGTAGGCATCCAAAATTATCACCAAAATCATATGGGACCCACCAAAAACACGATGCTCTACTAGTCATTTTTCATGCCCATATTGAGAAAGTTGATAAAAATAGCTTCATAACCACCATTTCTAGTTCCACCTCCTTCATGAATGCATGTAAGAACTAATTCAAAGTTTCTAGGAGAATTTAAACTATAAAACTAATTTCTAATTAAATCCTAGGTGTCCAAAGATACTTTCCAAGAGTGTTAGAGACACATGAATAATACATAGGATTGCAAAGTAAATATCACCTTAATCCTATCACTTATGATAATTTTATAAAATATTATATAAGATTAATGTAAAAGTTGGTATCGAATACTCTACACAATGCAATATTTGGTAAAAGATTATAGCCACCCAAGATCTATGAACTTCATGGAAGCACAGGAGAGATCAGCTATGAAAGAATAATGTTATTCTATCAAAGTATGTAAATGATAGATTATGATGATATGATTCATAAATGGATTGTTATGGATTGATGTTATATATATGAGATCACTTGGTTATATAACCAAGGTGAGACATAGGATTAAACAGGATTATGACGAGTGTCTTAATCCTATGTGAGAAGACAATTAACTCAACTTTATTAAATTACCTAGGACACAAGCATTAAATTAAAGACAAATAGATAAGATATGATAAGAGCTTATCTAGACAACTAAAACTTCTAGAAAAAGCAACTAGGACCTAAGTAAACTTAACATGTAAATAGGCCCCACTAATGAATAGTTAGGTAAAACACCTATTTACACCAACACCCCCCTTAACTATAAATTATGGAGTATATTATTATGCAAATGATTCAAGGATGGGTCCCAAGTATGAGGCCATGTTAGGTACCCATGTACAAAGGCAATATATCACAAAAAGAGAAAACAAGAAAACCTAGTGGGACAAAATTCACCCCAAAAGAGAGATGAAAACAAAAATTTGTCATAAAAAATGAGAAGGAAAAAACCCCATATGAGGAAATAACCCCCATAAGAGAGAAGAATAGAGACCATGGAACCCTCCTCAATGTTGAGTCTCCTACAATCATGGAGATGCTTGACATTGAATTCTAAAGATGATCCAAAAGCACCAAACAACATTCCTCCCCTTAGGAAGAAACAAAACTAAGATGATATACAAGATGTCTTCCCATTCCTGAAAGGAAGATAAGGGGAAAAATGATCAGTGATGTCTCTGAAGAATTCTCAAGTGTCTCTATGTCAATGCTGAAAGCTATTAGACTCCAAATAGGCATTCTAGGCCACACTGTAGAAGAAGACAATCCAAAATCGCCTAGAAACAATTGTAGAACATAATCCAAAGACAAAGATACCTTCTCTAAAGACAAACAAGCCTCTTATAAATGTTATCCAAAAGAATCCATACTCATGTCAAACTTTGAGGAATGATCATGTAGAGATTAAACAAGAGGGTCAAAGTGTTCCCTCACAAGAATTGAAGAAGGATCGTGTCCATTAAAGATAAGTTGTATGAAATAAATGATGTTTCCCAAATCTGAAATATAACTCACAAAAAAAGTAGCAATGTCTGTCAAGTACTCATCCCAAATATCTATCTCTGGAAGACAATGAATATCCTACTATATTGAATGATAATGAACCAAAATTTTGTAACACAAGCATCATCAAAAGCAACAATAGATGAAGGATATAGAATATCAACACATGTCATTATATCCTCAATGGATGAAAGTATACCAAGATTCAAATGACCATATTGAATCTCCTTAAAAGTGTCCACACTATACATCTAAATGTGAACATATGACGAAGAAGCAATAGGAGAAAAATGTGAGAAGGTGTATACTCAAAATTGGTGATCAAGCTCCCCAACAACAACTATATCTCTGTCATGCAAATATTAGATTATGATATAATTTGGTGTGAACTCAAGACTCTTGTCTAATCCACCATGTGTGATCTGATAGATAGAAAGGATATTGACTATCAATGAAGGCACACAAGAATATCATTAAATGCTTTATCATCCAAGTAAAAATAGAAATAAATTATATGTTGGTTGCCAGAATCATCAGATCTGTAGAAGATGTTGAGTGGATAAGTCCCATGGTGGTACAAAACAATAAAATAGGAGAGATAAGGGTATGCAAAAACTCCCCAAAATTAAATAAAGCATGTTTGCATGTTCCATTCCCAACTCCCTTCACTGAAGAAATACTAGAATTAGTAATTGGACAAGAGATATATTCATTTACCAATGGCTTCTTTGGATACCATCAAGTGAAGATCAAGGAGGATGATCAACCTAAGACTACTTTTTCTATTGAATGAGGTTCCTATATGTATACAATAATGCCCCGATGGTATTTAGTAGGATAATGATCAACACTTCTAAGGATTTTATTCATGATTTTCTAGAAGTTTATTTGGATGATTGGACTATCTATGGGATAGTTAGATATCATGTATAGGTCCTCTGGATGATGTTAAACATGTGTAGAAATATGCAGATATCCCTCAAATTGAATAAATGTACCTTTACAGTACCCTAAGGGACTCTTCTAGGACACATTATATGTAAAGAAGGGTTAATGGTGGATCCCATGAAAGTTCCTTTGATCCTCAATTCGCCACCACCAAAGAACACACCAAAAGTTAATTTTTCTTTAGGGTATACAGGATATCATAGGAAATTAATCAAAGGTTATTCCCAAATTGTTGTCCCATTAGAGGATCTCCTGAAGAAGAAAACTGGTAGGAGTATAGAATGAATGAGGACTCATAAAAATATTTTTACACCTTAAAGAAGAAAATTGCAGAGGCATCGATCCTAATATTTTTGGATTGGAATAATCTATTTCATTTTCATGTAGATGCTTTTGACATAGCCATAGGTGTAGTACTCACTCAACCCAAAGGAACTAAGGACCATCCCATAGCTTTTTCTAGTAGGAAGTTATCTATTACAAAAAATAACTATACTACTATAGAAAGGGAAGCACTAGCTATGGTATACACTTTAAAAAATTATAGACATTATTTACTATCCACACCATTCACTTTCTTTACAAATCATGAACCCATCAAGTGCCTACTTAACAAACTGGTAACTCATGGGTGTATATCTAGATGGTTATTGTTATTTTAGGAGTTTGATTTTAAAATCATGGTAAAACCTGAGAATAACAAGGACCAAATTACTTGTCATGAATTAAAACCGGAGAAGAATTAGATGCCCAAGGAGAAGAGTTATCCAACACACATTTATTTTGCCTTACTGCGGACCAGAAGAGTTAGAAGATATCACTATTTTTCTTTCTATAAGAAAATTCCCCCTGGATATATCACTGTAAGATAAATAATCACTAGTACAGAGGGCTACACCATACACCCTAGTAGAAGGAGAGCTACACCATCTTGGGAGATGATATTTTGAGAATAATTGTATACAAAGATGAGAGGAAATAAATTTTACAAGAACCACATAAAGGAGTTGTCAAAGGCCATAATTCCAGAGAAATCATAATCAGAAGGGTAAAACTTGTTGGCTTATGGTGGCCAACCCTACAAAAAGATGCCACAAAATACACAAAAGGATGTGATATTTTCCAAAGGGTAGGGAAACCTACCAGACAAGATGAAATTCCACTTAGACCACTATTATCTTAAAATCCATTTGAAAAGTGGGAAATAGACTTCATAGGACCAATGACCCATTGGAGAAGCCTTCAAAAGCCACATTCATTATAACTGAAGTGGAATACCTTACAAAGTGGGTAGAGGCAGAACCAACAAGAAATATCACCACAAAGACTGCCACAAAGTTATTATATAAAAATATCATTACAAGGTATGGATGCCCTTTGAGCATAGTAGGTGATCAAGGTATTTAAAAATTTATGAATAAAATGATAAAGGAACTACTTTAGAATTTTATGATAACACATAATAGAAGTTCCCCCTATCATCCACAAGATAATTGGAAAATCAATAACTAAGATGTATGATGGAAACATAATAGATTAGGATGTAAAGGTGCCTATGGTACTTTGGGCATACAACACATCCTATAAAAGGACCAATAAGTTCACCCCATTTTAGTTAGTATATTAAATTGATGCAATAGTACCTATCAACTTCATAATTCCCAACATATGTACCACACTCACTTTGTGGTTGGAGGATGACCAATCCTTGATGCAAAGTGTGTGCAGGTGAATTTTCCTAGTCTAAAATACAAAACGAAATGAAATGCAAGCAAGGAAAAACACAAAAAACACCTAAAGATTGGCCTAGTTGAACTTGAACAAAATGAAAGGTAAAAGAGTGATATACCTTGTCCAAGTTGATGAGTTGGTTGGCCCTGTTGATTGTTTGATTTGTGTGCTTCTTTCAATGGAAAATAGCATGAAACTAGATGTAAAACTATGTGGATGAGATGAGGAATGAAATGTTGCTAGTGGGTATTTGGATAGATTCCTTATATGGGTGCAAATGAGCTCAAAAGTTACAACAATGGTGGATGCTTGAGAGTGCTTGAGTGTTCAAAGTTGAAAGTGTTGTAAATGAGGGAAAATTCCTCTAATTCTAGGGGAAAGGCCACTAAACAATGAAGGGTCAAGATACAACCACCTTGGACAAGATCAAGGGCTAGGGTGAGTTGAGAACTCACAAGCCCTCACATCTTGACATGTGGCAGTGAGGTGTAAATAAGGACATGAGGTGGAGGTACTTCATTGTACTTTTGGAATGGACAAGATCTCCTCATAAAGGAGGTCCTTGTCCCCATGTGGGTGATGAGACTTTTGAAGAATTAAAAATTCTTCAAAAGGCCTAGGAAAAATAAATGTGAATTAAAAATTCACATTGGGAAGGGTTTTCCTTCTCCAAAAGGAGAAAACATTTAATAAAAGGTTGACTTGGGGGTATGCCATAAATGGCATAAGGGGTTAAGGTGACCTAATCAAGTAATTAGGTTGTGCAAACAAGTGATTAAGATGGTTAATGAAGGATTAAGGAAAGTGGGGTATGATGGAGGATATGACATTAATCTTTATTAAGGGTGTACACATCCTAATTAGAGATTAATTAAATTAATCCAGATTAAGGAAGGGTTATGGAGGATGGGACAAAGAGAGAGAAAACAATGAATTTCAAAATTGATTGAAATTCATAAAGGCAAATGACTAAATTAAACAAATTGGGATATTTATTTAATTTAGAGAGGAAAGGGGATAAAGGTAAAGCATTTAATTATTTAAATTAAATACCTTAGGAACATTAGAGAAAGGGGGAAATATTAATTAAATAAATAATTTAATTAATATCGATGGTAAATGCGAGATAGACGAATAAAGGAGACAAATTTGACCTTATGGGAGAGGTCAAATTTGGATGTCTACATTTTACCCCTCTTTGAAATACTGTTAGAATAACAGTGTTTCGAAGAAAAATAAAATATAGATGACTCAATAGAAGAATGGACTAGAAAATGATGCCCTAGCGTGGGAAAGGTGATGTGAGTTGTCCAATGGAAGAAAATGAAAGAAGATGCCCTGGTGTTGCAAAAAGATGGATAGGACGAAGGAACAGAGGAAAATGACAGGGTATTCCCTCACAAGAGGGTGGACGAGGAAGAAAAAGGGGCCCTGAGTGACTTCTCGATATGAAGAAACGAAGGGTACCACGCATTAAAGTGTGAAAAACCTAGAAAAATGGCTTTTGAATGGAAGGAAATGGACAAACAGGGTGCAAATGGCGGCCCGCGGAAGAAAGAGGAGGGAATTAGATTAAAAAAGAGTTAAATAAAGGGTAAAAAGTACCCTCAACTTTAAAAAGTTAAAAAAAGAGGGAAATGAGATATATACTAATTTTAGAAATTACTATTCACCATTTGCACATTTGGAGGCTGAGTGAGCAACAGAGAGAGAGGAAGAAGGTGAGAAGGATAGCTAACATGGCGAGTGAGGACAAGGGGTTAATGGATGATGAGCTCATCCACCAAGGCGAGGAGGTGTGCGAGTTCTACTCCCAGCACGCGGTACCCCTCCAGGTTAGGAGGCAAAAACCTTTGTGATTTCAATTATTTTTGTAAGTTTTTGCATATTTGGGTTTTTGGGATTTAGCTAGACGGGAAATGGGTTACCGACGGATGGGGAAAATTGCCCATCTGAAGAGCCAAAATCACCCTTGAAGGGCACAACTAGGACCAAAGGCGAATTCGCCCAGGGAGGGGAAAGGGAAAGAGGCAGGGGTGAGCTCACCCATCCGATGGGCGAGTCTTCCTGGGCATGGGCAAGCCCGCCCATCACACGAGCGAGTTCTCGTTCGCCCAAATGGGGGATTTCGCCCAGACATGCGAACTTGCCCAAATGGGTGAACTCACTTGGACGGGCACCGTTTGAATGGTGGGAAGTGACGACAATGAGGGGGGAAAGGCAGATTTTCCCCATGAAGGGCGAATTCGTTGGAGAAAAGAGCAAAGGGACGAAGTTGTCGGGGGCACGACTTGGATAAAAGAAAAGAAAGAAAAGAGAGAAAAAGGGATGAAATGATGAAAAAAGGAATGAAAGAATGATAGAAAAAAGACAAAATGATGAATGACTGACATGATGTGCGATTTGGATGCAGAGTTTGGACACACTTCGTACACACGAGAGACACTCGGTGGTACTGGTGGCTACCATCACAACGATGGGTGTGGAGGACCACGCAACCCATGCACGAGCAAGTCTACTATACATGTTGGGGAACCCCAACATTAGAGCACACCGACCGCTATTGACCACATTGATGGAGAGGTGGAGCTCAAAGACTTCCACATTTCATCTCCCAACGAGGGAGATGACAGTGACATCGAAGGATGTGTGGAGGATACTGCAGCTGCCCATCAAAGGGTACCTAGTTAGCTGGACTCGGAGCTAGGGGGGAGAGCAGGGGAGGAGTCTGCAGGTGATTTTCAGACAAGTGGATCTCCCCATCCAGGGGGCAGACCTGAATTTGGATGGATGTCTGGGATTGGAGGTACCTCCATTACTATTGTACCTTTGTGGGTTGATTAGCGAGATCCTATTATCGGATAGGAGTGAGAGGTTTTGTAGCCTTAAGGTTATTGAGGTTGTGCGACATATCATCAAGAGGAGAGAGGGAGAGTTTTCATAGGGTGCATGCATAATGGCTCAACTCTACAAAGATATGCATGTTGTCTGCTACAAGAGAGCACTCAGTGTGACATTGTTGTAGATATGGGCCTGGGAGCACATCAGTGTGACTAGTCCAGGTGTGTTGACAGTGGAAGACCAGGATGAGACACTACCGATAGCATACTGGTATGAGGTATAGTACAATTGGTGCCTACACTATGAAGACGTGAGGGATCTAGAGGGATGGAGGAGGAGGCTGGATGATCTGCAAGGAGATCAGATCATATGGAGACCATACCTGGAGTGACGATTCTGCGGATGGAGAGAGGATGAGAGGAGGCACAAAGGATATTTCTATGTAGTGTGCTATTTGATTAGGAGGGACCCACATATCATTGAGCTTCACCGACTAGACAGGGTGACGAGGTAGTTTGAGGTGACGCAGGATACCCTGCCAGGGCCTCAAATATTTCACTAGATTACCCAAGAGCGATTGTGAGGTGCCACCATCACAACAGATTTTGTTAGATAGAGGTAGGAGGATGTGCAGTTAGCACCATATCCAGGGAGGATAGGAGGAGAGGTAGATGCAGGGTTGACTATGAGGTATGCTGGATAGTGGGAAGAGCTTAGTCCTAGATGGATCATGATAGTGCACATGATTATAGGGGCACTTGGCTATGGGTCAGATGATGAGAGGAGGTTAGTGAGGCAACGATGTAGGGGTAAGAGAGGAGGCGGACAAGGAAGGAGAGGCAAGGAGGATGTGGTGATGAAGGACGTAGGAGGGCAGGACCAACCCATAGATGTGGAGGTTATAGAGGCAGAGCCACTCACGATAGTACTGTATGTACCACCGCCACTCGAGGATCCAACAATACTACTGGCAGGAGCCCGTGTGAGACTCAGAGTTACAGAGCATAGACTTAGGGAGTTAGAGGCAGATAGGGACAAGTTGTAGGAAGAGATAGAGAGACTGTAGGAGGATGGAAAGAGGGACTATGGGGCTCTTGTAGATGAGGCTCACATGATGTCGGAGGAGAGGGACACCGTGCAACGGGAGCAGGATGAGGCCCGATAAGAGAGAGACGAGATGAGGAGGGAGAGGGATGAGGTTTGAAAGAAGAGGGAGGAGATGAGGAGGGTGATGGATGAGTTGAGGAGAAAGCAAGATGAGCTGAGGAGGGAGTGGGATGAGCTCTAGGATAGGACTGACTATGTAGAGGTGGTGATGGGAGACATAGTGGCCGTTTTAGAGAGGGTAGAGACAACAAAGAGACAAGTACAAACTCTGTAGGATGAGAGAGATACGTAAGTGCAGGAGATGGCACAGATGTAGGGATAGATAGATCAGATGAGGATGGTGCAAGATGCATGGGATTAGGAGAGGAGATAACTATTTGGATTATGAGACAAGTATAGGGCAGAGCGAGACACAGTCAAGGATCAAGTAGCAGAGAGGGATGAGTACATGAGAGATTCTAGCTACTATATGGGGTCCTATTTCATGGAGGTCCCAGATCTATCACGATATATAGCTCCCTACGTCCAAGTGATACCACAGATGCCAACAATGTCACGATCAGTAGGAACACATATCTGAGGATATATCAGCTATCAAGAGACTCCCTCGTGTAGGGGACCAGTGCCAGACTCCCCATAGAGGTCAGATGGAGCCAACACATGATAGAGAGGATAGAGGTGACAAGATCCAGATTTTGACAGGTGCAGGGTGTAGAGACAGGGGACAGGGGACAGGGACAAAGGCCACAGGTTCCACAATGCAGACTAGATAGAGATCAGTCTATTCATTTATGTGGTCCTTGTTTTTGAGGGGCACTTTATACCTGTATTTTATTCGATGATCATGGATGATGGACATGTATTTATGATGGACATTATATGGATTTTGTTATGGACTTGATATTTTGAGATTTTATATATTATGCAATGACCCTAATTTACACTATGCATTTATGATGTGATGGATCTTTATGTATGGATGTTTATATAGACATGATTTATTATGAGATATGTAGATGGTTATGATGTTTGTATGTATTTATGATGAGCTATGTGATATGCATGATGCTTAACATTTTGTGATGCAGGATATGATGTATGATATGATTATGGACTAATGATTTGTGATGCAAGTGGTGGTGTATGTATGTTTACTTTTAATCTCATGATGTGTACCATGGATTATATTATTGTAACAAAAAAATGAAATGTATGCATATAATGCAACTTGTATAATGAGATGGACTAATATGTAATGAAATGATAACAAAATGAATCTAATGTAAGATGCTTAGAATAAAAAATCTATGTCAATCTAAACAACTTAAAATGAATATGATAATGGCATTGCAATGCAAGATGGGATGGACTATGATGTTTAAAATAAGAACATTAACTAACCTATATGGATAATGCACTAGGATGATAATGAATTGCATTAAGATGTTTAGAATAACCAATTAAGACCAATCTAAACAACTTAAAATGATAATGATAATGAACTCAAGATACTTAGACTAACAAATCTAGATTAGTCCAAACAACCTAAGATGATAATGACAATGATAATGCAATAAAATGATAATGCAAATGTAACTAAGCGAATCATGATGGGTAAATGATGATGTTTGTAAATAAGGGCATGAAATAGTGAAGGAAGGCATGAATGAGTCAAATTTATTTGTAGAGAGGGGTTGCTTGAGTTTAATGGAAAGTACTTTCCCTATAATCATTATAGAAATAAGGAAAGATGGATAAGATGGTGGACGTGGAACTGCCCCTGTTAAGACCATGTGGGTCCTGAGAAGAAAAGGAGAGGGAAGGTAAATATTTGCACAACCAGAATTACTAGTCATAGGCGAGAGGAAGAGATGGGGGGGTAAATGCAATGCAATGGGATGAAGTATGAAATGCAGTCCTAATGCTATTTTCCAATTTTAGAAGCATTGATTTTTGCTATAGCACAAGACACAATATGCCAAAGTATGAGGAACTAAGGCAAATACGTGTCTAATGCATGAAACAAACACAACAAACAAGAAGGCTATCCCAACACCCCAAAGTCACAAGGACTTCGATTGAGACAGGCATTGGGATAACCACAAGCACAAAAGGATGCCCCAGTGTAACACAAGACCATAGGGATCTTGGTGGGTACTACATAGGACAACCAAGAAGACAAAAAATAGACAAAAAGATCAAGATACGCCCCTACATTTTCCAGTCAAAGCACACCATGATATGATGGATCGTGGCAACCCTGATGAGGTGTAATAGGAAGCTCAAATGATAAAAAAAATGTCAAAAGCATCCAAAGATCGTAATCAATTTCAAATTTCCTTTGCCACAAGATCAAAAGGGTGGATGGGATTGATGTGATCTGTCAGGAAGGATGCATCCTGTTGAGACCAAAGATGGAGACTAAACTAAAAGATCGACATGACATAGGATATCTAAAACTGATTGAACCTCATGACACTAATGGCCTTTGTTTATAATTACTAGCTAAGATAGGGACATACTTGATGACACAACAAGACGACAAGACAGACACACCCTAAAGACGTAGGGGTTCAAGGGTTGATCAAAGATCAGCCTTGCCTACGTGAAAGCGCAGAGCCTTCGTAGTTCGATAAAAGACCATGGATAAAGGTGGAAAGAGGATAATGGAGACCATACAAATACCAGACAGACAAATTCCCCAGGGGCTAATCAAATGATCAACCTTGAGTACGTGTAAGTGCAAGGGTCAACATAGTTTGAAAAAGGACAAAGACAAGATGAGACCTAATGATGACCAACACAATGGATGAGTCTAAATGATGATGCAAGACTGACGACGAGACACGATATACAGGCGATGACAAGCTTAGATTAAGGATAAAAAGCTCAGGATTTTTGATAGAAAATATGGATCGTCCAATGCTCAATCACAAGATACCATGCAACGGATGATGGGATGTTGATGGGAGGACAAGATCAATTGGATGCTAGGATAGGATGGATGGAAGCATAAAGTAACTAGGACGCAAGGTAGATAATGATTAAACACTCTAAGAATGGCACTTGTTGCCAGGTTTTTACCAAACATACTTATCCAAGGTGCCACGAAGAATGGTTTTCACCATAGGATGAGTTATTTCTCTTTACTATTTTTGGATTTTTAAATTTTTTTTTTTGTATTTTTTGTATTTTTTACTTTTTTTGTATTTTCTCAGGAAAGGACAACCCAACTGACTTAGGCATAAAACATTTTCAGCTACATGATATTGATGGGCTCTTCTAGGGGTTCTCCTTCAAGAGTGGAAAGCTTGTATGCGCTGAAACCATACATAGTTGTGATGACATAGGGAACTAGCCAATTTGCCTCAAATTTTCCCTTCTTGTCTCACTCTTGCAGATTACGTTGATTCTCTTTAAGGACTAGATAACCAACATTGAATTGCCATGGACGAACCTTTTTATTGTATCTTTTCCTGAGATGATGTTGATAGGCTTGTAAATGATTATATGATTTGATCCATTTTTCATCTAGGAGTTCTAACTGAGCAAGTCATGCAACCCGAGTATCTTCATCACTTATTAGATTCTTCAGAGATATGCAAAGTGATAGGATCTTGACTTCAATCGGAAAGATAGCTTCAACACCATAAATGAGGGAATATGGCATGGCACCAGTGGGAGTGTGGATGGAAGTGCGGTAGGCCCAAAGGGCGGGATGGATATGGAGATGCCAATCTCAACCAGTGTTGTTAACCACCTTTTTGAGGATTTTGATTAAGGTCTTGTTAGTTGCTTCTACTTGACCATTACCCTAAAGGTAATATGGGGTGGACCAATGGTGTTGGATGTGATAGGTCTCGCAAAAGAATTTCATAGACTTATTCTTGAATAGCTTTCCATTATCCATGATAATGGTGGAGGGAATTCCATACTTGCAAAGGATATGGAAGAGGATGAATTTGGAAATCTGAACACCAGTAATTTGAGTGAGGGGCATTGCTTCCACCCACTTGGTAAAGTATTTAGTGGTGGCGATGATGAAAGTATGGCCATCAGATGATAGAGGGTAGATCTTGTTGATCAAATCGAAACCCCATTGTGAAAAGGGCCATGGTGCTATGATGGGTTGTAGATCTTGAGCAAGAGCATGTATCAAGTCTACATGTTGTTGACAAGGAAGGCATCTCTTTACGAACTCACAAGAATCATGCTCCATAGTGGGCCAATAATATCCTACTCTGAGAATCCTCTTAGGCAAGGCCATGCCATTAGAATGGGATTTGTAAACACCACTATGTACCTCTACTAACACAGTGTGAGGTTTGGTCTCATTCAGAAATCTAAGAAAGGTTCCATCATACCCATGATGTTAAACTGTGTCTCCCACTATGGTATAACGTGAGGTGCATTGGATGAAAGATTTATGTTGATTGCGTGTAAGGCCAGGGGGTAAGATGTTATCATGGAGATAGGTGTAAATGTCATGATACCATGGTGAGTCGGGACCTACGATGTTGCACACCATGTTGCTCTCAGGGATATCATAAGAAGGCATTAAGAGTTGTTCAACTAGGAACTCACAATTTGTTCAATCTTTTGGCATGTTAATCAAGAAACCAATTGTAGCCATTGCATCAGCTGCTTTATTTTGGATCCTAGGAATTTGCTCAAACTGGATAGAGTTGAAGTAATTCTTGAAATCATCCACCATGTGCTTATAAGGTAACAATTTTCCATCTTTAGTCTGAAACTCATCATTTACCTGTTTAATGACCAACTAAGAATCACCAAAGACTCGGAAGCGAGTGATGTTCCATTGGATGGCGATCCTAAGACCTATGATGAGAGCTTTGTATTATGTTATGTTGTTCGTACATGGAAAGGCTAACTTGAATGACTTCAGGATGTAATCACCTTGTGGGGTAACAAACAAAATACCTACTCCAGATCCATTGTGAGTGTATGAACCATCAAAGTAGAGCGTCTAGGTAGCTGTCTCTATGACTATAAGGACCTCTTCATCAGGAAACTCTGTGACCAAAGGATAAGAATCCGCCAAAGGAGCATCTGCTAATTGATCTCCTATTACTTTCCCTTTAATTTCCTTTCGGTCCACATACTCTATATCAAACTCGCTCAGTAACATGATCCACTTATCCATGCGGCCAGCTAAAGACATTCTGGATATCAAATATTTGAGTGGATCAACTTTTGATATCAGCTTCACAAGATGACTGAGCATATAGTGGCGAAGCTTTTGTGAACAGAAGACCACAGCTAAGCAAGATTTTTCCATCAAAGAATAATTAAGTTCATAGCCCACCAGTGTTTGACTGATATAGTAGATGGCACATTCTTTTGAGGACTCATCATGTTGGGCTAATAATACCCCCAGTGCAACCGAAGTAGCTGAAATATACAATAGGAGTGGTTTACGTGGAATTGGAGGCATGAGGACAGGTGGATGAGCCAAGTACTCCTTAACCTTGTTGAAGCCTAGTTGACACTTTGAATTCCACTTGAAGGTGGTATCTTTCTGCAAGAGATGGGTGAACGATTGGCACTTGTCGGCTAACTGAGCTATAAACCATCTGATGGACTGTAGCTTACCTTGAAGGCTCCTTAACTATTTAATATTACGTGGTGGGGGAATTTCCCTAATTGCTTTGACTTTAGTTGGATGTACCTCTATGCCCCTTCTGGAGATAATGAAGCCTAGTAGCTTTCCTTATGTAACCCCAAAGACACAGTTCTTCGGATTTAGACGTAGTTTGCAATGCTCTAACCGCTCAAAAATATTTTTCAGGACTGTAGGATGTTCTTCTCTTGTTTTGGATTTCCCCAACAGATCATCAACACAATCTTCCATTATGATGTGAATGAGATCATGGAAGATGACAGTCATAGCACATTGGTACGTTGCCCCCGCATTCTTGAGGCCAAAAGGCATGACATTGTAACAAAATGTGCCCCACAGAGTGGTGAAGGCAATCTTATGTTGATCCTCGGGGACAATTTTGATCTAATTGTAGCTAGAGAAACCATCCATGAGGGATAGCATCTCATGTCCAGTGATTAAATCAAGCACCATGTCAATGTGTGATAGGGGAAAATTATCTTTAGGACAAGCTTTGTTGAGGTCCTAGAAATATGTGCAAATCTTGATACTTCCATTTGACTTAGCAACTGGCACTATGTTGGAAATCTAGTCAAAGTAGTCAATGGGTGTTATGAATCTAGCCTCTAATAGTTTTTTCAACTCCTTCTTGACCAACAAAGCTACTTGAGGATGCATTTTTCTTAGTTTTTGCTTGACGAGTTTAGCATCCAGGTGGAAATCCAAATGGTGTACAACTAGAGCAAGATCTAGGCCTGGCATATCTAAATAGGCCCACACAAAATTGATGATGCCTTCTTTGAGAAGCTGGACGATGGTGGAGTACTCTTCTTCTGATAAGGATTTGGCTACATTTGTGATTTTTGCATTTTCTTTTGTTCCCAAATTTACTTCCTGTGTTTCTTCAATGAGAATAGAAGATCGTTTAGACAGTTGAGTTCCCACAAGCAAAAGATGAATGTCTCCATCTTTCAATGCCTCATCAAGGTTTTCACTGTCAGATACACCCTTTATTTTACTTTTTCTGAGTCAAGAAGCACCTCGGGGAGGTTTTCACTAGATGACCCTTTTTAATTTATTTTCTTCTTATTTTTGCGATTAGGGTGTTCATCCTCCCCCAATCCCATAAGATGTACATAAGTATCCACTAAGGGAAAAGTGTCAACGGGTTCACTACTATGTAGGTCCCATTCAATGACGTCAAGATGGTGAAGGGAAAGGTTGATAGTGCAGATGGATAGGTAGTCGAACATGGAGGAGATATCCACATCATCGTACACAAGTATGATGGATTCTTCTTCAGGTATGTCTTCAAGGAGACCATCACCCACACTAACATTGTTAGAAGCACTAGTTGATGCCATAGGACCCTTTTGTTTTGTGTCATATCCTAGGCCTATTCTTCTAGGTAGCACAAACGGTTCTATAGGTTGGCGTCGTCCTTTTTCATCTATACCAAGACCACCCCCCTGATAGTTACACTTTTCAGCCAACTATGACGCATGAGGATAAGTTTCCTGGAAATATTCCACAAGGGGAGTTGATGGTTTAGGCTCTACGCGGTAAACCCATTGGCTGATGTCGTCTTCCATTTGTTCTTCGAGTGTACCCAAATCTCTGAATGTCGTTGAACCCATGTTCTTGGAAGTGAGGGTTTTTGTCTTTTCTTCTACTCTAGATGTTGACTAAGATGGTTGGCCATAAGAGAAAGGAGAGGGTGGAATTGTGGCCAAATTGAGTGCAGTTTTCATTTCATATTCTCCACAGCCCTTGTCAATGATCTTGATCTTAGTGATCGTGGAATCAAAAGTCATGGATGTGGTATTGGTTGATGGATTATGGGATGGATTGGATGATGAGGCTTGAGGTGCCCCCACTTCAACTCCTGAACAGTAATGAGAGTGGGGGAAGGAAGCTTCCAAAGCACGACAATACTCAAATGGTTGTGGATTGGCCTGTATGGACACTTCCATTCCTTGGAAAGGAAACTTCAAACGTTGATGATAAGTGGATGGAATGGCTTGCATAGAATGAATCCATGGGCGGCCGAGAAGGAGATTGTATGGAAGGTCAAGGTCAACAACATGACATGTGGTATACTGCACAATAGGGCCAACCTAAATGGGAAGACAAGTGGTGCCTTCAAAATATCTCTCAGCATTATCATATGCCTTTATGGTGATAACATGATTGTTCAAGTCAGCTAGGGTGTATCCAACCTATTTTATGAACTTTAATGTACACAGCTTGAGGGCTGATCCATTATCTACCAAGACCCTTTTTACCTTATGTCAGGCTATGAGGACTTCAATATGAAGAGGGAGATTATGATCGAGGTTGATGGCAGGCATGTTGTATTGGCTAAAACCCAACTGATAAGTTGACGATAGGTGTCCCACTAAGGTTTGAAACTGAGTGAGGTCTATGTCATTTGGTACATGGGTATCTTGTAAGGCCTTGGTCAAGAATATTATACTACAAACTTACAGGATCCGATTGGGTTGATGTGGAAGGGCCAGGGACTGAGATACGGGTGCAACGAGTTGTAACAACACACTGTGGATCTTTGCCTTTGACGTGAATCATGGAGACACGAGGCTCTACTTGGCTAATGCACATAATTATGCCATCATAGTTATAAGGTACATTTTTATAGCTGACGTTATTGGTGTTGTTGTTTTGACTGTTGTTGTTACTTGACCCAGGGTTGGCATTAGACGTACTGGCTCCTTGGTTATGGTTAGGGATGGTGTTTTGGTATATCTGTAGCTAAGCATTAGACAAAGATGCCTGTTTGGTATCCACTTGTATATCTCCATGATCTATGAGATCTTGGACATATTTTTAAGTCCTTGACACTTGTTTATGGAATGACTTTTGACCTTATGAAAATCACAATACTCGTTCTCCTTATACTAGGTTGGCTTTGGCTTGGATTCATCAAAAGGCTTAGTCACAGGATACGTAATCAAATAATTTAATTGCAAAAGCCTATTGAACATGACACTTAAGGGCTCTCCCAAAGCATTGAAAGAGTGTTTATTGTTGCCTTGATTGTTTTGATTGGACTGTTGGGGAGCACGAGGTGCAGCTTGCGGCATAGATATGGGATTTGGAATTGGTTGCAGTGGAGGAGTGTATTGAGGCCTTTGTGATGTGTTTGCTACTTGAACATTCTTGGTATTTGTGACACTGCCATTAACTATTTTTTATTTTTTTTTCCAGTAGCGAGACTTATCTCCAGATGAATTCTCTTTGTCTGGATTATAAATTTTAATTTGTCCCTTAGCGATAAGAGCTCTTTCAATGATAGGACACTTTTCTATGACTTTTGTGAATGTTGTGACATAATTCAAATTGAGATTATGTCTCATGTCTGGGTGGGCATTGGCCACAAACAGAGTCACCATGTCTTCCTCACTGAGCGAAGACTTCATTCAACTAGCAAATGCATGCCACCTTTGCAGGTAGCTATCAAAGGTTTCACCATCACGTTGCTTCTCTTTCAGAAGATCTAAAGTATCAATATCTTTCCCCAAATTGAAGGAGAATTATGTGACAATTTTTTCTGAAAGATCCGTGAAAGAAGAGATGGATCCCTTTGGAAGACCCATGAACCAGTCAAGAGCCACCCTCGTTAAACTCCTAGGGAATAACCGCAGGAGATAATTGTCATTGTGGAGGACTTCCTGGAAATGTGAATAGAACTCTTGGAGATGGTTCTTAAGATCTTTAGTTCCTTTGTATTTGTCAAATTTTAGCATTTTGAAATGCTTAGGGGAAGGAACAAGTGAAATTGAGGGATCAAATGGATGGGGATAAATCTCTTCAAACTTGAAAGACCATTTTGAGGTCCTTGTTTGTAAGTCTTTCAATGTGGCTTTTACTTCCTCCAACTCCTTATTGAAAGGTGTTGATGAAGATGGATTTGATGGATTGGATTGATTGTAAGGAGCATATTATTGGTAAGATTTGGATGGAGCAGATGCAGTTTGATGATATGATGGTGGAGGTATATATGAAGGAGTCGACTAATATTGATTGACATAGGTGGATTGTGATGGCGGATTAGTGTGGAGTTGATGGTAGGATGGCGGATTTTGATGATAAGAAGAAGGACCCCCTTGCTGGTATGATGAAGGTGCTCAATAATATGAGGTTGAAGCACCTTGTTGGTATGATGGTTGTTGGTAAGATGGCTACTACTACAAAGCATAGTATGGATTAGATTGATAATTATAGGTGGTGTATTGTTGGGATGCGTGTGTGGGCTGTTGTGGGTTAGGCTGCTGATAGAAAACAATTTGCTATGGAGTATGATAGCATGTCGCCAAAAAGTGTAGCCTTTGACACTTTTTCACTCATTTTGGCCTTTTCCCTTGGATTTTGGCCTTGTGTTTCCTTGATTTAGTCTTGAATGCTTTCAAATCAAGAAAAATCTAATGGTGTTTTACAAAGGTGTCGTGAAGTTTTGTAACACATATTCCCACTTTTCTAAGACCCTTTCAACATAATTCACCTAAACAACCCCTTTTTACTCCTTTTTAAGCCTTGTGCAAAAGTGTTGTAATGTATTTTCACACTTTCCTAGGCTTATGATTAGTAATTCAACCCTTTTTAATGTTAAATTAGTCCCTTAATTTACATTTAGGTTTGACTTAAGTGTTTTTTGGGAGGCAAACCTGATAAACATCATTTAGAACCTTTCTATTCCCGACCACCACTTGAATTTGTCCAAATGGACTAGGTCACCACCTTGGGCGACCTAGTCCCTTTTGGCATAAAATTCAAAATTAAAACAAAAACCTAACAGGAATTTTCCTCCAAAACCCTAAGGTCAGCCTATCATGTGACATTTTTGGGAAATTAGGGCATATCTTGTATAAATAAATGTTTTCACCTTCATTTCCCCTCCCCCCCCAAGATCATTTTCATCTTCACAAGTACTCTTGCACTCAAGCACAAAGGCACTTCAAGCAACCTCCATTGGAGTTGGTTCTTGCATGTTGTGGACTTCAACAACTAAAGGTTTGGTTAGTGTTCACATTGGTTTATCATTCAACCATCTTTCCTTTCATTTCATCTTATTTGGGTTTGATTACCATAAATGGGGTTTGACTAAGGCAAACTTTTAATCTCTAACCCTAACATTTTATGTCTTTGCATGCGTTTTGCAAGTTGTTTTCAGATTTGGCAAGGAATAAAGTATTGAAGAGGGTACAATCATTCCGTTCAAGTCAACTCAAGTCATCAAACCCTAACAGGAGCAAAAGGACAACTTGCAAGCCATTTTGTGAAGATTTTGACACAGGTATCTGACAAAAAGAGAAGTGAAAGTGGTGGCCCACAGAATCAGGCTTTGAATCTCCCAAAAGTACCAAGAGGACTAGGTCATCATCATTGGTGACCTTATCCCTGTACTAGGCTTGAAAAAGGGTTTTGACATTTTTGGATACCCTTTTTCATGAAACTCAGTCTGGAAAAGTTTCTCGGTAGAAGGAATATGTTTCCCATTTTGGCATAAGTGTCCCTTTGTAGATTTCTAGCAAGTTTCAAAACATTTTTTGGTTCCTCTTCTACAAGTTTCATTTCTGAGGTGCACCACCTATATGTTTTCCAGTTTCCTTCTAGATTACATACATTTAGGTCATTTAGTTTAGCTTGCATTTAGTTTACATTGTTTTGTTTATATTTCTTTAGTTAGTTTAGTTTCATTTCATTTCCAGCTCTAGCCACACTTCTCACACACAACACAACCTTATTCAGCCCATACCCTTTGAATGAAATCACCAAAAAGAGTCCTATCACCAAGGTGAAAGAGTGTCATTTCTAAACCAAGTGCTCCTCGGCAAAAAACCCTAGGGACCTAGTAAGGGGAATCCTCTTTCCCTTCTTTGTATTAATATTTTTGGTGTTTCATTTTGGTGAACCCGACTGTAGACCATTTGTTAATCTTATGATTTTGCATTTCATCTTAGGAAAAAGCTTGCATTGCATTAATATTTTTGCATTGTTGGCATCCTAGGGCTAATAAAAAAGCTCATTAGTGTTAATTTCATGTTATATTGCACTTTGCATTGCATTTTTCATTATGAAAGTACAAAAAAAATTGCATTTACATTCTGTGTTTGTATCAGAAAGGCAAAAACATCATAAAACATAGTGAAAATTTCATAAAATTGTCAAAAACAACACTACTAGGACTAAGTCGCTGCATTGGGCAACCTAGTCCTCTTGCACCAGTCACTCTATAATTTCTGACATCATTAAAGCATTTCCTACATTTCAGTCCTCTAGTTTTTCATTTCTATTTTCTTGTTCAAAAGTTTAGTTATCAGCACTTTAGTCTCTTTTTTTTACATTGCATTTGCATCCACCCCACCCTTAGGAAACTTTGCATGAGAATTTGGTGTTCTCTTGCTGATACAATTGTGAGACAAAGCTCTAGACTCATGGCATCTAAAGACAACACTATTGTTGTAGATCTTGGGATCTCTCAAGCTTCTACTCCTAGTATCAACAATAGTACACTAGGCTTAGAGACCATCCTTAGCAACTCTTTGCACCTAGGAGACACACATGGTGACAACAAAACTAATGACCTCCCAAATGACAAGATATTTCACATCCATGCTGATTTAGTTGACCTTCAACATGAACTAAGCCTCGAGAACGTATCTTCCACCGCCATCCTTGCCATAGATAACCTTCACCGCCTGCTAGACCGCGATGATGGCCTAGGTGTTATGAAGAAGATAACAAAAATATCCCAAAAACATGCCTCTTCCACACCTAGGGTATCTAACCCACCCACCCCCATTGTTGGTCAAGGAGGACCTTCCACTCCTCCCCCCTCTACCATAACTTTCATCCCCACTTATGCATCTCCTAGTGTGACAAGAACCGTGCAATAGATTAGTAATGTGGTACCTTCCCTCGATATTCCTACTAGTGTTCCTAATTCCCTTGTGGCATCACATCTCTTAACCTCTTCCACCATACCTACCATTAGCATCCCATTCACTTCCCCTTCCACTACATTCACCCCATCAACACTTACATTGATCCCCTTATCACAACTTTTTCACACTGTCACCTCCATGCAACAAAAAATCTCCACTATCAACCAAAGCCAACATGGTTCACCTACCCACTACGTTCATAGTGATCCATTATCCTTAGAGATCCTACGCACCCCGATGCCACAGGGGATATAAATTCCTAGATTTGATAAATACAGAGGGAAGGGTGACCCATCTAATCACATTAATACTTATATTGTCTTATGTAGTGACTTTTCTCTTGATGACAAGTTGCCAAATAAACTATTTCCTAGGACCCTCAAAGATGTCACCTTGGACTGGTTTTCATCCTTATCAAACAATTCCATTAGTTCATTTAATGAACTGGTGATTTCCTTCATCCCAATTCCACATGAACCGCAAGAAAACCTTGGTCGATCTCATGAGATGCAAGCAAGACACTAACGAGAAGATAACCAACTTTATCTCTCGTTATTAGGTGCCTTATTCCTTAATTGATGTTAAGATCCCTGACACACATCTGCAATAGATGTTCACTGAAAACATGTTAACACCTCTCCAAGACAAGCTAACCCTGATGAAGTTCCCTTCCTTCATGCACTTGTGCCAAATGCTCTGTGATTATCATAACTCCACTTGTAGTTGTGATACGCGATCCACTTATAGTAAAGTTGAGAAGTTTGACGCTTCCACCCAACCCAATTCTCAACCATTCTAAAAACCAAATAAAGGGTTTTTACAATTTAACCCTCCTTTCCAAACTCCTCCACCTGCCAATAACCAAGTGGTCATTGTCTGATCTATCGTGCCCTTCAATTATGGAGATCCTAAATGAACCTTCATGCCTTTACCTGATACCCTCCATAACACCATGACTTAGTTTTTCCAACAACAAATGATATCATTACCTCCTATCCATGCACCCGACCCCAATAAGCCATTACCTCCATCATATAAATCCATTGCTTATTGCTATTTTCATCGACATAACAGGCATGACATCGAATAATGCAAGTGTCTCAAGCAATTTGTGCAAGCCCTAATTGACTCTAGTCGTCTATCCATTGCTGGTATCAATGATAAAGGCAATAAATCCATGGCACCCCCAACCAAAACTTATATATTTTTACCAACCCTATGCCTAAACACAATGTTTTATTTGTCAAAGCTGGTGAAACTTCACAAATTGATGTTATGAATGTTGACACATAACATGCACATTCTGATCCTCTTTTGAATGCCACCCATGTCAACCCTATGGAAGAGATGGTGGGTGCTATAGATGTCATCCATCGTAAGGGCCAAACCAAAACATCTTTTGATATCACTTTTACATCTCAAGATTTACTCAAAAACCTTCTCGATGGTCCACTCTACATAGCTGACAAAATCTATGACAAGCCCACTAATGGGATACTCATAGAACTCGCCTGTGGCGAGAACGTGATCACTCAAGAGTTTTTGGTATTACATGATATTTCTCAAGATGTTTATAATAGACCGATTACATGGATCAAAATGCATAATGGTTTCGCATGCCTTATGATTGGATTGATCATTCTCCCATTATAGATAGGCCCTAAGACATTGGATGTGACATTCTCTATCATTCAATAATCAGATCAATTTCATTTGCGACTAGGCCACCCGTGTCTTCGTTCAATGAAAGTGATCCCATATGTTATTCAAAAATGTGTGAAGCTTCCCGTTGAAAATGAAATATTCACTGTTCACCATAGTGGTTTCAATCCTTTATCCTCCAAAGGCAACTTTTCTTTGGAAGCCTTTTGGCCTGAGCCCATGGAACCCATCACCCCTAGATGAGATTTCTTCTTCAATGCATATCAGAAGTTTAAAGCAAAGAAAATCTCGGAATTGTCCCTTCGTAACATGCCATCTTCTACCTCAGAAACACCCATTCTTAACGAAGCTATGTTGCAACTTGATTCTGATACGCCTAATTAGCCCACCCCTGAAACCTCCTCCACATCATCCAAGAGGCCTCATGATCATGACAACAATTCTATCTTACCCCCTCACATCAAAAAAGTGTATAAATCTAAGGAGAAAGTGGATGAGCCACCTGTGGTTCCCCCCGTTCCTCCCCCAAGGAACGATAAACAACCTATGGTGGACCAGCTCGCCCCTTCTATACCAATTGACAAAAAAACAAAAAGGAATAAAGAAGCCAAAGAACGTAGGCATCGCCATCGTGCTCTTGCTCACCAATCCCTTGATGAAGACAATATCTAACGTCATAATCCACCTTCACCTAAAATATTGCCTGATGGCCCTCCTCCTCCACCACTATAGCCTGATCCCATACCTCTGTCACCACCACTCCTGCATGCTACCACTGATATTGTCATTAGAACTACCATTGTCATCAATCTAGATGATTATGATGATGATGATGATGATGAGAATGCTATAATAGATGAAGAGGTACACCAGAATTTGAATTCATTATTCTCCTCTTCCATGAGCATACACGAAAATTCTCTTAGGACAACTGTTGACCTTGATGCTAGTTCGACAATTGTTGTTGTCCCACTCGCTAGTCGCCCACTTGAATTCTATACTGAGCAAGATTGGAAGGCGGATGACTTGCTTGTTGAGTGACGCACATGCACCTCACTAGTCTTTAATTTTCTTTTTTGCATTTATGTGACATGTTTTCCCCATTTTATTATGTTTTATGTTCCCCCTCTTTGTGACATTCTTCTATGTGTATCTTCATTCTTCTCTATGTCATACATTCTTTTCGCTTTCTCATTTTTCCGTTTTGCCTTTCATTTGGGGATGGTTCAAGGCATTGAGACCACAATTTCTCCTTCATGTTGACCCAAATGAACCCCTTTCCTTTTTATTTTTTTCTTTTTTCCTTTCATTTGGGGATGATGCAAGGCATTGAGACCACAATTTCTCCTTCATGTTGACCCAAATGGACCCCTTTCTTTTTTCTTTTGTTCTTTTTGCCTTTCATTTGGGGATGATGCAAGGCATTGAGACCACAATGTCTCTTTCATGTTGAGCCAAATGGGCCCCTTTCCTTTTTCTTTTGTTCTATTTTCCTTCCATTTAAGGATGATGCAAGGTATTGAGACCACAATGTCTCTTTCATGTTGACTCAAAAACATGGCTCTTTTTCTTTCTCCTTTTTCCTTTTTTTGTCCTTTTGGGGATGATGCAAAGCGTTGAGACATCCTATTTCTATTCCATGTTGACCCAAAATGAATATTTCTTTTCATTTTCTTTCGCTCTCTTTGTGTCCTTCCAGATCTATGTATTTGGGGAGATGATGACAGTTCTGAGCTCTCTACACAAAACACTGCAACAACGAATATACTAACCCCAAATCCATAGATCCCTTATGTGTTTGTGGTGTTCCATTTTGGGGGAAACCGCCTTTTTTTCTCTTTTCTTTTCCCTTTTCCTTTACATGACGCAACCTTTCTTGGACACCTATCACTTGACATAGGGCTTTCCAAGTAAGCTCTAATGTCCTTTTCTTTCTTTCTACATTTTTCCTTTCTTTAATTAAAGCAATTGCTCACAAAACGGTGTTTAGAAATTCCTTTAAAGTGGGGGCATACATTGAAATTATTTATTTTTGCATTTGTGTTTGTTTTTCTTTGTCCTCAGTTCTTAGTGTAGTCTTCTCACTTCACATGATGAGTCTTTCACTTTGTGGATGACATTGGGTGTAATGTTCTTCATGAAAGTGACCTATCTTAGCATATTACATTCCTCTTAGTGGCCTAATGTGATGCACTGCATCCCCTAAGTTGTGAATTTTATATTCTTCAATCGGTCCTCTCTTGGAGACATTAGACACAATGTTCTCTAAGTCAAAGACCTCACGTGAACTAAATAAAACTCATTTGAAAATCTCTTTTGAATTTTATTTCTTTTTCATTTTACATGTATTTTTAAATCCTTGCATACATGGCCACCTTGCATAACACAACTTGCATGTCTATGGTGCCATCTTGCATTTGTTCATGAGTTCTAAGCATCCAAGGCTTTGCTTGTCTCATGAACTACAACCCTTGTCTTTTGTGGCACCTTATCAAAGTTATCAGGAAGTATAAATTTGGTATGGTTGAGCGAGAAGCCCAACTAGTAGCACGACTTTCCCCATAGCTACCTTTGTGTGTGTGTGAGTGCATACTAGCCGTGTGTATGTATCTCACCCCCTTTCCGGCATTCTCACCTAGCAGACAACCGAAAATCTCGTCGGCCCAAAGTGAGTACACGCTTTTCTTTCAAACAAAAAACTTGCATTTGATCCACAACGAGCTGGACAAACGGTTGAAGCTTGATCCAACTTTTTCTCTCTCTCCACTCTTTCACATCACTCCTTGTGTGATCTTTTGTGCTTATGTTTGGTATTCCATGGGATCTTGATCCTCGAGGCTTGATCATCTCTCTTGATCATAGTCATCTCACCTTACTAGCATGAATACATTGGATCCTGCTCGACATGCATGATTCAAATACTTTAGTGTGAGTTTGAAGCAATTTCATCCTCTCACTAAAGCGGGGGCTAAATGTGTCGCCAAAAAGTGTAGCCTTTGACACTTTTTCACTCAGTTTGGCCTTTTCCCTTAGATTTTGGCCTTGTTTTGCCTTGATTTAGTCTTGAATTCTTACAGATCAACAACAATCTAACAGTGTTTTACAAAGGTGTTGTGAAGTGTTGTAACACATCTTCCCACTTTTCTAAGACCCTTTCAACACAATTCACCTAAATAACCCCTTTTTACCCCTTTTCCAGCCTTGTGCCAAAGTGTTGTAATGTATTTTCACACTTTCCTAGGCTTATCATCACTAACTCAACCCTTTTTAATGTTAAATTAGTCCCTTAATGTACTTTTAGGTTTGAATTAAGTGTGTTTCTAGAGGCAAACCTGAGAAACATCATTTAACACCTTTTTATTCCCAACCACCACTTGAATTTTTCCAAGTGGACTAGGTCACCACCTTGGGCGACCTAGTCCCTTTTGGCATAAAATTCAAAATTAAAACAAAAATCTAATGGGAATTCGCCTCCAAAACCCTAAGGATGACCTATCACGTGACATTTTTGGGAAATTAGGGCATATCTTGTATAAATAAGGGCTCTCACCTTCATTTCCCCCCCCCCCCTAAGATCATTTTCATCTTCACAAGTACTCTCGCACTCAAGCACAAAGGCACTTCAAGAAACCTCCATTGGAGTTGGTTCTTGCATGTTGCAGACTTAAACAACTAAAGGTTTGGTGAGTGTTTACATTGGTTTATCATTCAATCATATTTCCTTTCATTTCATCTCATTTGGGTTTGATTACCATCAATGGGGTTTGACTAAGGAAAACCCCTAATCTCTAACCCTAACATTTTCTTTGTCTTTACATGTGTTTTGCAGGTTGTATTCATATTTGGCAAGGAATAAAGTATTGAAGAGGGTACAATCATTCCATTCAAGTCAACTTAAGTCATCAAACCCTAGAAGGAGCAAAAGGACAACTTGCAGGCTATTTTCTGAAGATTTTGACACGGGTGTCTTACAGAAAGAGAAGTGCAAGTGGTGGCCCACATAATCAGGCTCTGAATCTTCTGAAAGTACCAAGATGACTAGTCACCATCATTGGCGATCTTTTCCCTATACCATACCTGAAAAAGGGTTTTGACATTTCTGGATACCCTTTTTCCCAAAACCCAGTCTAGCAAAGTTTCTCGGTAGAAGGACTAGGTCGCCCATTCTGGCATAAGTGTCCCTTTGCAAATTTCTAGAAAATTTCAAAACATTTCGAGGCTCCTCTTCTACAAGTTTCATTTCTGAGGTGCACCACCTCTATATTTTCCAATTTCCTTCTAGATTACATACATTTAGGTCATTTAGTTTAGCTTGCATTTAGTTTACATTGCCTTGTTCACATTTATTTAGTTAGTTTAGTTTTATTTCATTTTCAATTCTAGGCACACTTCTCACACACAACACAACCCTATTCAGTCCATACCCTTTGAATGCAATCACCAAAAAGAGTCCTATCACCAAGGTGAAAGAGTGTCGTTCCTAAACCAAGTGCTCCTAGGTGAAAAACCCTAGGGGCCTAGTAAGGGGAATCCCCTTTCCCTTCTTTGCATTAATATTTTTGGTGGTTCAGATAGGCGTAACTAGGATTGGGATTTGATGCAGCAGGTTGCACATAAAATGTGCTTTGTGGATGGTATAGGTACTGAGCCATGTTGCTAGGAATGGAATGATGGGATTGTTGAGGCTGTGTTTGGACATGCTGGTTCTGAAGAGGTTGATGATAAAGAGGTTAGGTTGGAATTTGAGGGTGTTGAGTGATTTGTGGTTGTTGGAAGGATGGGTTTTGTTGAGATATTTGTTGAACGGGAGGACCTTGAGGTTGATGAGGGGGTTGTGATGGATTACCTTACTGTTGATACAAGGGTGGTTGTTGTTGTTGCGAAGGTATGGGGATATTTTGTTGTAGAGGTTGCTGCTGAATTGGTTGAGACTAAATTGGAACATGTTGAGTGGTTTGTTGTGCCATTTGTTGTGGGTTACCTTGTTGTGGCTGAGAAAATGGAATGCTACTTTGAGGTGGTGATAGATTGGAAGCGAGTGTTGATCCTAGAAGTGGCGGTAACATAGGAAAAGGATTGCCCCTAGCATTGACTGGTGGTTGACCAGGTTTATTAGGTGGAAGAGGTGATGCAGACGGTACTGGGGTCGGACCTTGAGGGACATTCAAAGATGGCAGGGGAGGAAGATTTTTTGCATACCATATGCAAGGGGATTGTTCCGATCGGTTGACACTCTTGTGACCCTGATTGGAATCTGAGGGGGTTGTGTGGCATGATAAAGTACAAAATTACCAAACACAGGTTGGTACCAATTATCGACAGGAGGACCCTTGGGAATGTAAGTGTTCCCTAGAGGATTTTGTGAGTTCTAGGGATCTTGAGGTGCAGGAGGTGATGTGTTGACAAATTTTGATAACTTGAATCCCAACGGTGGTTTCATGCCCTTCAAGAGAAAGGTAGCAAGTATTTCATCCCCACACTGATTAAGGAGGCGATCTATCATTTGAAGATTGACGAGATTGTTAAGATACTCATCGATTGTAACTTCGGGCTGACTAACCATGCTTTCATCAACAAGAGGCGATGTGGTTCAGACCTTAGTATTGGATTGTGACGAGCCACCATTGTTAGGATCTTGGGGAATGCTGGGCTAGGCACCTCGAGCTTGTTGATCTGCCATGAGTTTATTTGCTTGTGATCGGGTAACGGGTATGAAAGTGCAAAACGAGCCTAAGTGATGAATGAAGGATTGGTTGGATTGGATGAGGGATTGATTGATTGAGTTGGATGATGGATAAAGGATGCAATTGGATTGGATTGGATTAATTGATAGGATGACGTGATTGATTGGATTAGATGATTGATTGGATTGGATCGATGAAACCAATCCTAAACTCAATTCAAAGGCTTTGATTAGGTGACGTAAGGTGTTGATTGATCAGATTGAACTACAAGATGGATGATTACGACATCGAATCTACGTCAAGATGGAAGTAGATTGATTGGGTCGAAGATGATTTATTGATTCAGGATGGATGACAATCTTAAGCAAGTATAGATGATGATGATCGGGATTAGACACCTAAGCCAACTTCGATAAAAACCTCTGAAATGAAGTCTAGGGGATTCATATTGATGAACCGATGATGGATATGCAATCTAAGGATGCTCTAAGATGCTCCTAGATGATTTGATTGATGAAACAACGATCTTTAGAAATGTAGATGGTTTAAAATGATGATTACGGGAAGATGAATGATGATAAAAAAAAATTGATCACGGAAAACAACTCAACTAACAACAAGCTTTCAGTGGCCAAAAGGATTCACATTCTGGAATTTGTATGAGAAGAAAATTCACCTCTGTAGGTTACAAATTCTCCTTTGTAGATTGCAATTTTTCCTGTCCAGACTGAGCAAACTCGCCTCTGTCTCTAGCAAACTCATCTGTTCAGGCTAGGAAATAGGTGAATTTGTTGAGAAAATTTGCCTATCAGATGAAGCAGGTTCGCCCAAGACTTCACAGGAAACAGGCGAATTTGATCAGCAAGTTCACCTAAATAGCTAGCAAAATCGCCCAAACAGCTAGCAAAATCGCTAAACAACTCACAAATTTTCCCGAAACCTCAAAATCACCAAAGAACAGGTAGATTTGACTTTCGAGATCACCTAATGGGATGATAACTTCACCTAAACAGACTCAAACGAGGACTCAGATAGAAAATGGGATAACGAACGAACAAACAAACACTTAAACAACTCTGAACAAGGACTCGAATAGAGAACATGATTACGAACGGACAAATAGATTCACTTAAATAGACTCGAATGAGGACTTGAATGGAGAATGGGATGAGCAACGAACAAATGGATTTTCCTAAATGAACCTGAACGGGGACTCAGACAGAGAACGGGATACTGAACAGACAAACAAACAAATAAATGGACCCGAACGGGGACTCAAACGAAGAACAGGAGGTAGGGTCGCCCCTATGGAGAGAAAACTCGCCCAATAGGGAAGCAAAATCGCCCAATAAATGAGAAAAATCACCCAACAACTGAGAAAAATTGCCCAACAAGGTAGCAAGTTCACTTGTTCTCAGAGAACAGGTGAATTTGACTGGTAGGGACTAACAAAAATGCCCAAGGGATGGAAAAACACGCCTATTCTGGGGAATGGGTGAAAATGGGGTCAATTAAGAAAGTGACCCATAGGAAAATTCACCTCTAACAAAGGAAAACTTGCCTAAATGGATGACCTATAGTTGACTGAGACGCAAAATCACCCTTTGACAGGGCAAAATCACCTGTCTATAATGCAAATTTGCCTCTGTAAGGGGAAAATTCACCTCTGAAGGTAGGGGCTAACTGTGGTAAAGGAAAACAAGCATGACAAACAATAGAGAGAAGGCTTGACTGACTCAACTGAAAGTAAAAGCACTGGTATCGCACAATGAAGACACTCCAAGCAACACGATCCTAAAATTGGTGATAAGGGTTTGCAAACTTGATGTTGGCCCACCACCTTGAGTAGACAACCCAAGGTTAATACTCTATGATACCGGGGTGGTTCTCTAGAGCGCCCTTTCTCGTGAAGGTGGATATCTAGTGTTCCAATGGCACAGGGTTGTCAACGGATGCCACTGGCTCACCTTCATGCTCTCACTCGAGGACTATAATAGTCCACCATGAGGATTCCTATCTCAACCTAAGGAAGTACATGGTGAGTAACTTTGGGGTACGATTTGCATCCCCTGCACTACAACAAGCTGTGACTAAAACACAAGTCTCTATCTAGGCTACACAAGGTTATCTCGGGCATCCTCAATATACACAAGGTACGTGAGGCACAACCGTGAACACCAACCCATCACAAGCGTGAGTCAGGAGCCCCAATGAGGTACTGGAAACTCAAACCAAATTTTCATGTCTTATCTAGGTATCACCCTAGCTTTGATGCTTCGCCAAACACGACGTGACTTAATTGGGGTACACCTTTCATTCTCCCCCTTTATATACCCCATCGATAACACGTGGTTGGAATTGTCCCCTGAGTGATGAAATCCTAGGTAGGTCCCACTAAAGGAAGAAGATACAAGATGTTTTGGCTGGTCCCCAGGCTCGCACATAGTGCAAGGTGAGAGCTTAGACACACTAGCACCTCCTAGGTAGACTCGATTGGACTAGAGTGAACTGTGATTTCTCGTCACTCAAGATCGCCAAATGGTGCAAGGGGGTTGGATACATCAACAATCCACTCACAAGCATGGCAAACAAGTGTATATTAACCCTTTAATTAAAGTTATGTATGTTTAGGTAGTATAGAAAATGATAGATAAATTAACTAAGATGTCTTGGACCGATCATTTTGTAGAAGATGTGTTAGTAGTTTCCAACCGCCGATCTTTGACGAACAAGAAACCACTGCACAAAATGTTAGCACAAACTAGGGGCACTCACAAACAGGGGAGTTAGAGGATCAGTACCTAAAAACAGAACCGAAACAATGTTGAAAACTAGAAATTCAGGCCTCGGGTTTACCTCATATTCGCCTCTACATAAGGAAAATTTGCCCTTGTAAGTTGCAAAATCGCCCATTCTCAGCAGTCAAGTTCACCCCTGATTTAAGGAAATTCACCCTAAAAGGAAAATTTGCCCATGTAAATGAGAAAATTCGCCGTTGTACGTGAGCAAATTTTCCCTTGTTGGCAAATTCGCTTGTCTGGCTAGGCAAATTTGCCCCTGTAAGGGGAAAGTTTGCTTGTTAGGGCAGTTTCACCTCTGTAAGTAATGTCTGAACCTACAAAACTCAAACAACAAAAAACGTAAAAGTATAGACCTATGACGTGGGTCCCATCGAGCAAGCCAGAAATATGTGCAGGTAAATTTTCCTAGTCTAAAATGCAAAATGAAATGAAATGCAAGCAAGGAAAAACACAAACAACACCTCAAGATTGGCCTAGTTGAACTTGAACAAAATGAAAGACAAAACAGTGATATACCTTGTCCAAGTTGATGAGTTGGGTTGCCTTGTTGATTGTTTGATTTGTGTGCTCCTTTCAATGGCAAATAACATGAAACTAGATGCAAAATGATGTGGATGAGATGAGGAATGAAATGATGCAAGTGGGTATTTGGATAGATGCTTGATATGGGTGTAAATGAGCTCAAAAGTTGCAGTAATGGTGGATGCTTGAGAGTGCTTGATTGATAGCTTGAGTGCTTGAGTGTTCAAAGTTGAATGTGTTGCAAATGAGGGAAAATTCCTCTAATTTTAAGGGAAAGGCCACTAAATAATGAAGGGTCAAGATACAACCACCTTGGACAAGATCAAGGGCTAGGGTGAGTTGAGAACTCACAAGCCCTCACAGCTTGACATGTGGCGGGTGAGGTGTAAAGAAGTACATGAGGTGGAGGTACTTCATTGTACTTTGGGAATGGACAAGATCTCCTCATAAAGGAGGTCCTTGTCCCCATGTGGGTGATGAGACTTTTGAGGAATTAAAAATTATTCAAAAGGCTTAGGAAAATAAATGTGAATTAAAAATTCACATTGGGAAGGGTTTGCCTTCTCCAAAAGGATAAAACATTTAATAAAACATTGACTTGGGGGTATGCCATAAATGGCATAAGGGGTTAAGGTGACCTAATCAAGTAATTAGGTTTTTTCAAACAAGTGATTAAGATGGTTAATGAAGGATTAAGGCAAGTGGGGTATGATGGAGGATATGACATTAATCTTGATTAAGGGTGTGCACATCCTAATCAGAGATGAATTAAATTGATCCAAATAAGGAAGGGTTATGGAGGATGGGACAAGGATAGAGAAAACAAAGAATTTAAAAATTGATTGAAATTCATAAAGGCAAATGACTAAATTAAACAAATTGGGATATTTATTTAATTTAGAGAGGAAAGGGGATAAAGGTAAAGTATTTAATTATTTAAATTAAATACCCTAGGAACATTAGAGAAAGGGGAAATATTAATTAAATAAATAATTTAATTAATATCGATGGGAAATGCGAGATAGACAAATAAAGGAGACGAATTTGACCTTATGGGAGAGGTCAAATTTGGATGTCTACACAAAGGATAGAAGACCTGAAGAAATAGATAAATTTCAATAGATTGTAATATACAATCATAAATTAGAAAGACAAAGATAGAAAGCATGACATGACATAAATTTGTGATTGAAAATATTTAGGACAAAAGACATTGTATTATTAGATGAGATTAAATTCAAAAAACAAGGCAAGTTGAAGATGTAATGGTTAGGTCCTTATTACATCCATGAAATTAATGATTATGGAGTAGTCAAACTAAGACAACTAGACAACACTCCTCTAACAGGGCATGTAAACGACACACACTTGAAACATTATTACTTGTTTTGCCAAGATGATATCATAACTTAAATATGATCAAATCCTAATGTATATCATGTATTATAGCTCATTATGGAATCAAATAACATTAAACTCACAAAATCAAAAACATCAACTCGTAGAAAATAACAGCTAGAAAAGACCACGTAGGTAGAACACGCATTTAATGTACCACCCCACTAACCTACCTATATAATACCACTCCCACCTTCATTCCTCACATAAGGTAATTTTTCTCTTGACTTAATTTTATGCTAAGTATTCCTTGAGAATTTGTAACTTCCTTGCAATTCACCAATTCCCTTTGTGCTAAAATGGTGACTCCTACTCTCATTGATATCTCAAAGAAACCTTGACCAAAGTACAAGAAACACCCATACAAAGCCATGGAAGCCAACAAAGAAGGGGCCTTCTCTAACATACCCATAAATGTTGTGTAATTAGAATATGTGTAGAAATACATTCACAAGTAGATAAAAAAAATTAATCATATAAAACTCGAGGAGCTCCATAAGACCCTCCTAACACTATATGGGAGTGGATACCTACCACAATACAAGGAAGTAGGGCTCAAAAATCTAGATTTTCTGGATTTTTGGAAAGACTACCTAGATTTTCGTGACAACCATGAATAGTATGACTGGTGCTTAGTAGAGTGCATGATGAATTTATCTACTCGGACAAACCATACTGCACAACCTAAGAATCCATTCATGTGGTAATTGGATTAAACATGAAGGGTACCATTCTAAACAAGAAGGCTATTAAAAATGAAGATGTTACCAAACTGACCGAAGTAAATTTTGATGGAAGGAGTATGAATATACATGCAATCACAAATCCAATAGTCTGGTATGCCTCCATGGGTATCGCCTATAAGATATATTATGCAAACCGTGAGGATTCTGTAATAGCCACTGTTATCCATACCACATAACAAATGATCATTGAAGGGAAAGACTCCAACCTCTGCAAAGTCATGAGAGAACAATTGATGGAGAACATTAACAAAATCAAAACCTCTAGGTATCATTTCTACTTTGACATATTACTTAAATGCCTAATTTTATATTTCATGAATGAGCTCCCTAACTTCAAAGGTAATGTTTGGAAAACACACCTCCCTATTGTGGCGCAAATCAAGCAACATACACAAAAATTCCTAGATAATAAATCATACACCATGACGTACTGGAGATTTTTTTAAGTCTCCAGGAATAGTTGTAGGCTTGGGACCAACTCCCCTAGGAGTCAATACATCAATATATCAACACAATAACATTTTTAGTGGATAAGTATTATACATACATGGAGGCGTTAGCACCTAGGACTACATGGATTCTGCAACTCCTATATGAGGTAATTGCAATGGAAATAGATGCATATGAAGATACCCTACTCACTAAACTAAAGGACCCTAATGCAAAAATATTTGAAACATATAGAGAGGTAATAGATAGCATATACAAGAAGGAGGCGAAAGAGAAATAAGAAAAGAATAAAGAAAAACTCCACAAATAGTGGTGTATTCTAAAGGGTGGTTTCACACAAAAGGTCGTGTCACTCTCCATATCAAATCCATCTACCAGAAGATTGGGCCAACTTCATTTAGAGGGACCCACTTCCTCCACACAAACCATATCAACCCCGGGGAAGCCATCACAAACTAATCTACCAAAAAGAGCCAAATAGACACAACCTAAATAGATAGCCAAGAGATAGATAAGGAGGATGCAAAGGTAGAAGATATACCAAAAAGTGAAGAGGAGGTCCTACAACCTCTCAAGAGAAGAAAAAGAGGACAACAGGCTCCACTACCTCCTCGGTTAGTAAATTTGGAACAACTGCAAGTCAATCCAGAGCAATTGTAGAATTCTCTTAAGAAACCACAAGAGCTCATCAGTATATTGGATACTAGAAATGCCATTCTCCACCATGATATGCTACTAAAAATACTGGAGACATACAAAGAATCAAATGTAGAAAACAAAGAGAGGATAATACAATGCCTCCTCTAGTACATCAACCACTCCAATAAAGGGATGGAAGAAGCCATGACCAGCTTTTGAGAAGAAATAATCACCACACTAAGGGAGAAAAGGGAAAAGGCATTGAGAAAATAAGAAGAAATAAGGGAGCAAGCAATATCCTTAGTTAGCCCAAACATCATGGAGGAAAAAAAACAAACACTAGCATGGGCGTAAGCCCAAGAGCCCCGAACCAAACAAAGATTTAATAAACTCATTGAGGGAAATATAGAGAATGCATAAGCTATTTGAAAAGATATAGAAGATGTCGCTCGAAATATCTATGAAGAGATTGCAAAAAATAAAGAGCAAGTAGAAGGACCAACATCAAAGGACAACACTCCTAGAGATATAAGGACCAATTATGGAGAAAATACAAGTACTATAGAGAAGAATAGGGAGGATTTTAGAGATACATCCACTCCCTTGGATACCATATTTTCAATCAAGAAATTCCTATCACAACAACAACAAATACAAATGCTACCATCTCCTTAGTTGTTACAAGTATTGATAGTGGGGTCAAGGTTGAGTTATCTAACATATCACCCCTAAAAAGATACAATTAGTGGACATATTTCATGCTAATACCAAAGAAGAGCTACTGAATGAACATGTACAACATCTTGAGCAATTGGAAGATGTGGTACTCACACTCTATACCGTTATCTCCCATCTACCGTAGGATATTTCACTCCCACTAATGAAACAACTTAAGCAACTGGTAGACAGTCTACAAGCAGACTTAACCTTCACCATGGATAACATCAGAAAAGAGGCCCAAGAAGAGCTGATAAAAGAGTATACAAAGAGATGCACCACCACACACTCCCAATTGGAAGCACATATTAAACAATTGGGAGACATCATCCAAGAGGTTGGGGTCCTATACCAATTTTGTCTATAGTCACATAAGACAATAAAATACCTTTACATGCAAATGATTCAAAATTGAAATTCAGATAGTACAAGTAGTGTATGAACCCTTGCAGGACTAGTCTCGAGCAATGAGGGATCAAATTGATACCCTCTATAATCGAATATAAAAGCTCCACACTCAACAAGAACAGGTAAAATCATAAATCAATCAGATGTGGGTGACACTCAACATCCATTTGAGACTTCTCTAGAAAATTTTAAAGGAGGTGGTGTAGATAACAAATAGATTTTCAACTCCAACTGATCTCCAAGAGGCAGAGCTAACCTTAGTTCAAATATAAGGATAGATGGGAACAATACTACAAACACAAGCACACTTGGCTTCCACCATGGAACGACTGAAGATACAATACAAACATCTCCTTCCTAATTAAGCATCATGTATTTAGGATAATAAATCATTTTAAAAGGGGGAATGATGTTTGAAGGTCATAGATGGGATCAAAACCTATTGTAGGCTATTGAAAAAGAGTTGTGGTACTAGGAAAAGGAAATAGTTGTAGTTAGGAGTCATGCCCCTTCAAGGGAATATATGTATCTATGCAATTTAAATCATATGTAGAGGATATAGGATGATATATAGAGATATATTGGGAAGTAGAGACTAAGACCTACTATTGTATGAGATTCTGATATAATACAAAATATTTATAAAGGTTATTTCTATATGTGTATACAATGATTGTATGAATGTTTATTTTGATATTGATATGATTCATGTAAAGTATTACTCCTAGAATCTTACCGTAAATGCTTGTTTCTCTTACTGTATCCTCTGGGGGTATAAACATACTACATAAGGGGTATTAGGGTACAAATCTCCAGACTATACTTCCCCAATTCTCTTGGTAACAAGAGATATTCAAGTATAGCATGTGGATTTCCAAGAAACAAGAAGCAAGATCAACGCTAGATTTAATTTACCAATATTAGAGTCCTAACATGATTAATTTAATGTATTATTATATTTATTTATATTATTTAATTCCCTACATTGTCATCCCATCAATTGGGACCCATCAGTTAGGTGGCATCCCCGTTGAAGGTGATTGGATGACACATCATCATCCCAAGTGGAAGTAGGCATCACACTTTGGAATCTTTGAATTATAATAGATTCTATGATGTGTTATAAAGCATCTTTGTGCATGGAGAGAGTTGGCACCCAAGTTAGGTTATGACAGGTTGTAAGAGAATCTTATATTCTTGCTCAGTTATGACATATTCTCTTACAATTGTAAGTGTTGTAAGTATGGAAAATTTTATGGAAGATTTTATGATAGATTCTATGATAGTTGTAAGGCATTTGTCATAGCCTATTATTAGAAAATTTTGGGTGCCCAAGCTTGAGGAGGGAATTTTGCATGTTATGACGATTGTAAGAGGTGTAAGGGAATATTATACATGTGTCCAAATCCTATGTATGGTGTGGGATATTGTTCCATATTGATTTGGATTCCCATCTCCTTCTATATGCTTCTCCAAGTTTACATGTCTCTATATATTGTATGTCTTGCATTGCATAATGCATAGTTTATTTGCAGGTAACAAATTGTTTTCAGATTCACTCGAGAATAGGTGTTTTAATTGAAACACTTGTTGAAGAAGCTTTGTAATTGGAGCTGCATTGTAATCCTTATTTAAAGTAATGCAAAAGTATTATGCTTTTGGAGGGTGGGGTTTTTACCTGAAAGTGTTTTCCCCACGTATATCTGGTGTTATTAGTTTATGTGTACTTGTTCTATTTTATATATTTTTTGTGTGATTTTCTTTTTGTAATTGTATAAGGTGTTAGTAGATTTATTTTTGTAACTCTCCCCTACTTAGATTAGTGTAGGAAGTTGTTTCCACTCACCCAACTTCCTTTCAGTTGGTAACAGAGCCTGGCCAACCTTGATTCCTTTGTTGGGTTAGAAGGGTTTTTCGAGCTAATCTTTGTTTTAGTGAGAATTTTGTAGAAGTGCATTTTGTGACCTTGTTACAAGAAAGAGATGACAAACACATCTGGGAGGATTGAGATGGAGAAGTTTAATGGTGGTAACTTTGAGATATTGAAGCTCGAGATGAAATATATGCTTGTAGATTTTGATCTATAGGTTGTGTCTAGAATGAGACCAATAGGCATAAAATAAGAAGAATAGGATCTCATGGATCAGAAATCCAAGGATCTGATTAGACTTTGTTTAGATGGTTTTGTTCTTCTAAATTTTCATGAAGAAAATACCTCTGCTTCTTTGTGGAAGAAATTTGGAGAGGTTTATCAACCTAAATCCCTAGTAAACAAGTTGTTCCTAAGAAATAAAATGCATTCTCTAAAGATGGAAGATGGAGGATCCATGGAAAATCACTTGAATTTATTTAACATGTTGATTACTCAACTAGGTTCTATTGGAGACAAGATTGATGAATAATACCACTCCGTGATCCTGTTGTGTTCTTTGTTAGACTCATGGGATCACCTGGTGATGACCATTAGAAGCACAAAATCCACTTTCAAAATGAATGAGGTGTTTGCTTCATTATTATCTGAAGGGATGCAAGGAAAGTCTTTCGAGATAGCCAAGCAGGCCCTTTCTATTTATGGAAGACCAAAAGATAAAGGAAAGAAGAAAGAAAATATAATTCAAAGTCTCTGAGGAGATCTAAGTCTCCTAGTAAGAAGTCCAAGGGAAAATGTCTAAACTACAATAAAATTGGTCATTTTCAAAAAGACTGTAAGGAGGAGGAGAAGAAGAAAAAGTCATTCTCTGATTTTGAATTTGACAAATCATCTCAAGATAAAGTAGAAGCATTTGTTGCAACCTTGGAAATACATGCATTAGAAAATGTGTGGTTGATAGATTTAGGTGCTTCCTTCCACATGACTTCTCACAGAGGATGGTTCTCGAAGTATAAGGAGTATGATGGTAGTAAGGTGTATCTGGGTGATGACTCTCACCTGAAGATTGTTGGCCATGGAAGAGTCAAAATTAGATTTCTTGATGGAAGAGTGAAGGGGATTGATGGTGTCTTGCATATCCCAGTTTTGGCATGAAACCCACTTTCTTTGAGTAAACTAAATGATTCGAGAGTGCAAGTTGTTTTCTCTGGTGGAGAATGCAAGATGATAAGAGGATATATGGTGTTGGCTAAGGGTTTTTGGGTTTACATCTTATACAAGATGGATGCATGCACAATATAGTGAAATAGTTATTCTGACATACCAAAGAAGAGACCTTTAGATTCATCATCCTCACCATCAGATCATGTAGATAAGAATTCAGTTGTAGCTACACTTGATGGTCGTGCATTTTGGGTGCCTAAGGGTGCTCATTCTATGGAAATGAAGCTTCCTACAAAGAAGACAATGTTATGGCACCAACAACTTGGTCACATTGGTGAGAAGTTTCTTAGAAACTTGAAAAATAAGAGCCTTGTTGAAGGCCTTGATGATTGTAATCTCGACTTTGAATTTTGTGAACATTATATCTATAGAAAACAACACTATGTTTCTTTTTATTGTAGTTCTCACAAGTCTTCTGGGGTTTTGAACTATGTTCATTCAAATGTTTTAGGTCCTGTGAATGTTCCTTCATTATCAAAATCTATATATTTTTTTTATTTCATAGATTATTACAGTAGAAGGACATTCATTTATTTTCTCATAAGTAAAGCTAAAGTATTTAGTCAATTTAAGGAGTTTAAGGCCTTGATAGAAAATTAGACTAGCATAAAGATTAAGTGTTTGAGGGCTGAAAATGGTGGTGAGTTTTTGTTTCGTATAGTTTGACAAGTTCTATAAAGACATGGGATTAAGATACATAAGACAACTCCATACACCCTACAACAAGTTGTAGAGAGGATGAATAGGATGATGAAGAGGGCTAGGAGTATGTTGAGTGGTGCTAGCCTTGAGCAAATATTTTAGGCTGAAGTTGTAGCCACTACATGTTATTTGATCAACATATATCCTACATCAATGCTTGTTATAAAGACACTCATGGAGGCGTGGTGTGGTAAAAATCCTTCGATGAGACATCTCAGAGCTTTTGGTTGTGAAGTTTATACTCATGTTTCAATCGAGAAGAGGTCAAAGATGGAGAACAAGGTAGTTAAGTGTATCTTTATTAGTTAGCATATCGGTGTGAAGGGGTACAAATTTGGGATCTAGAGGCTCAAAACTTTCTCTATAGTATAATTTTTAGAGAGATGAAACCTTCCACTATTGAGTTGCAGCCAGAGAAATAGGAGAAATAAAAGAAAGAGGTAGTTCAGATTCCACCTACTCAAATGAAAGATGAACTTCACACCCCTATTAGACTTGATGACAAGGAGAGATCAAGAAGATCTGGAAGTTCTAAAGAAGAAGAAGAACCTCAACCTTAGTCTTTAAGGAGGTCTACACGAGCTAGGAAAAAACTAGAAAGGTTTGGTTAATCATTATTGGATTCCAATTGCATTTTTTCTTTGGTTGCTAACACTAATGAGCCTAGGACTGTTAGAGAGGCTATGGGTATGAGTGATGTAAATTATTGGATGAAAGCCATGGATGAGGAGATGAATTCATTAAAGAAAAATAAGACTTGGGATCTGGTACCTTTTCTAGTTGGACGTAAACATGTTGGTTGTAAATGGGTGTTCAAGAAAAAGTGTGGTCCTGATGGTAGTGTTGAGAAGCATAAGGCACAATTGGTCACAAATGGGTTTTCAAAGTTGGAGGGAATTGATTATGGTGAGATATTCTCTCTTGTTGTGAAGTTTCCATCTATCTAGTTCATATTATCACTTGTAGCAACATATCATTTAGAAGTGGAAGAAATTGATGTGAAGACAAAAATCCTTCATGGTGACTCGAAGGAAGATATTTACATGTCACAACTAGAGCATTTTGTTGAAAAAGTAAGAGATGTTCAAAGACCTAGGTGTAGCTAGGTATATTTCGGGGATGGAGATCACAAGAGACAAAGGTAACAAAAATATTTGGTTAAGCTAGAGCAAGTATGTGAACTCAGTGTTGGAGAGATTCAACATGGTATATTTTAGACAATTAGTTGTTCCTCTGATGTAGGGGATGAAGCTTTTTGTGAATGATTGTCCAAAATATCCTATTGAGATGGAGGACATGACTAGAGTACCATATGTGAGTGTTGTTGGCAGTTTGATGTATGTTATGGTGTGTATGAGACCACACATTTCCCAAGCAGTGGAAGTCCTTAGTCATTTTATGGCTAATCTTGGACAGATACATTGGGATGCAGTTAAGAGAGTGTTCACATATTTATGAGGTACTTTTGAGTATGCCTTGTGTTTTCATGGTCATCCTACTAGACCTCAACATTCTGTGAGTATTCATGGATATGTGGATTTAGATTGGGTAGGTGACATTGACAGAAGAAGATCCACCTGTGGCTACATGTTTATGATGTTTGGTGGTGTTATTATTTGGATGAGTAAGCGACAAGATGTAGTTTCTTTATCCACAACAAAAGTAGAGTAAATGGGAACCACTCATGCTTGTAAGGTAACCATTTGGATTAAGAGATTGTGTTCTACTATTGAATTAGATGCAGGAAAAATTACTATTTGTTGTGATAGTCAGAGTGCCATTTTCTTATAAAAGAATCTTACCTTCCATGCTAGAATAAAGCGCATCGATGTTTAGTATCATTTTGTTTGTGATATGGTAGAGTATGGCAAGGTGAATTTGGAAAAGGTTGACACTTTGGTGAATATTGCAGGTGCATTGACAAAACTAGTGAGCACAAAGAAGTCTAGATGGTGTTCTGATTTCATGGGCCTTAGGGCCTTGAGCAAATGATTTCATATGACTCTTGATAGGTCTTTGATAAGTGGGAGAATGTTGGGATTAAAGTGTCTCAACCTTAGAGTCCTAACATGATTAATTTAATGTATTATTGTATTTATTTGTATTATTTAATTGCCTACATTGTCATGTCATCAATTGGGACCCACTAGCTAGGTGGCATCCCTGTTGGAGGTGACTGGATGACACATCATCATCCCAAGTTGAGGTAGGTGTCCCACTTTGGAATCTTTGACTTATGATAGATTCTATGACACATCATAAGGCATCTTTGTGCATGGAGAGAGTTGGCACCCAAGTTGGGTTATGACAGGTTGTAAGAGAATTGTATATTCTTGGTCAGTTATGGTGGACAACTGTAAGTGTTGTAAGTATGAAAATTTTTATGGCATATTTTATGATAGATTCTATGATAGTTGTAAGGCATCTATCATAGCCTATTATTAGCCAATTTTGGGCACCCAAGCTTGAGGAGGTAATTTTACATGTTATGATGGTTGTAAGAGGTGTAAGGGAATATTGTACATGTGTCCAAGTCCTATGTATGGTATGGGAGATTGTGCCATGTGGATTTGGATTCCCATCTCCTTCTAGATGCTTCTCCAAGTTTGCATGTCTCTATATATTGTATTCCTTGCATTGTAGAATGCATACCTTCTTTGCAGGTAATGAAGTGTTGCTAGATTCACTCCATAATAGGTGTTTGTTTTGAAACACTTGTTGAAGAATAGTTGTACTTGGAGTTGCATTCTAATCCTTAATTGAAGTAATACAAAAGTACTATGTTTAGAGGGTGGGTTTTTTTACCTGAAAGGATTTTCTTGACATATATCTGGTCTTATTAGTTTATGTGTACTTGCTATTCTATCTTATCTTTTCTATGTGATTCTCTTTCTATAACTATATAAGGTGTTAGTAGATTTTTTTTAACTCTCCCCTACTTAGATTAGTCTAGGAAGTTATTTTTGCTCACCTAAATTTCTTTCAAGAGTAACCATAGATCAATAATAACCCTCAAAGTAGCCATGCAAACCTTCAACTGTCTTCATCCAAAACATCTTGAATACAGTCTCATCATAGATCTGCATTCCACATATTTATTTAACATGTAAAAAATGTAAAACCATCTCTTTAAATCTGAAATCCATTTAAACATCCAAACATTCATGTCAAAAATATTATATGGATAATGGAATAAGCACAGATCTAAAAGTCCATAACTAAAAACAAGAGCAAATTGCAACCCAATAGGAAAACCAAGTTGTCTAGGAGCTTATTGTAATGGCATAAATTTGCACCTGGTGCAAGTTTCCCACTATGTTACCTCATTTTAGCCTTACAAGCTCAATATTGTAAAAACCCATCATATTTGCCTTGATTTTCACACACATCCTTGTTGTTTTCTATTGATGAAATTTTTGTTAGGGATGCCTACGTTCCATGTGAATGTCTATGCACTGCACTTTCGTCTTGACAGGATTATCGGGTCAGTGGATGTTGAGGCATTATGATTCCCTATCAACCTGTGAACGATAACATCCCTACAAATATTGACCACTCGGGAATGACATTTCCTCTCCAAATTAACCTTTTAAACTTGATTCATTTCATTCTATCACTCTCTCTAGCTTCTACCACTTCATACTTCATCTCTATTCACTCTCTTGCTCTCTTCACTTCACTTCTACACCATTTTGTTGCTCCTATGCGATTGTTATTGCAGGTTGTCAAAGCTTTACTCCATTTGCATGCTTGTCTTGCTCTCTGCCTTCCTCTTTCAATTGCTCAAGCACACATAAAGGAGGAAACAATCTATTCGTGAGGAGCTTGCTAGAGAACTAGACCTTTAATGAGTTGACCTTATTCTCTCCTTTTCTTCATCACTTCATTATTATAATAGTTTATTTTTATAAGTTATAGTATTCTTCTTGATTTTTTCTACATTTTTACATTTCTCTATTAAGTACTCAAACTTGAAATCTTGATTAGTTAGCATATCCTGTGAGTTTCACTTTGAAAACTCAAATCTCTATCCATACGAGATGCCAACACACCTCTAAGACATCAGTGCAGCGTGTTGATGTCTGCCTAATGCACTAGAATCCTCTGGCTGGGAGCCAGTTGGTCTGTGGTCTGAGACTTCTGTGATTTGCTCACTCGTTTCTAGAAAACTTGTCATAAAGCATAAAGAAACAAGAGTCTAGTTTTCCCTTTCTTTTAAGCTTATTAGATAGTCTGAGGTAGTTGAGGGTAATTCGCTCCCTTTAGGCTCTTCTGTGTCCTAGAGACTTGGGAGTAGTGAATCCCCTCCTCTACACTTATAACATATGAAATATATCAGCTTCATAACTTACAAAGAGGTTAGTTTCACTTCTAGTGTTTTCATGTAATCAAGGGATAAAAATATGTAATCCATTATGTAGTCCAAATTAAAGGTGTTCATGTGACTAGGATGTCTCTACCCATCCAAAATGAACACCTTCTCACTACACATGACCACAAGGTAAAAGAACAAAACTGCCAAACAAGAGGATACACACATATTGTCAAACAAGACTCCAAGTTACCAAAACATAACAAACTCTATAAAGATCCATAATCATGATCTTCTAATACCCAACATAGATCATATTGACAATATCCACAACTTCCAATCCTACAAATTTGTAAATTAAATTTAACTCAAGATCATTTATTGCAGCCCCACAAGCCTTCCAACAACCTCCAATTCCTTTTCACAAATTCCCAAAAGGTTGCCAAGATAAGAAATAAAAAAGAAGGAATACCCAAAACCTACTTAACCTTATGCTCTGATACCAAATGGTGAGAAATAAATAGGTTCTTATACCAATTAGGAAATTCAATCTCTACCCAAATATTTATTCAATGGATGAGTTACAAGGCTTGGAATACATCAACATGAAAATCTAAAACATATAAAATCTGAAAATTAAGTATCCTTAATATGGAATTATCGTGATTAGATCCATCTTCTTTATGATGCCAAAAAATCAATAAATATAACATACTTATAAACCTTACCTTATGTGAACTTATAATAAAAATATATAAATAACATCACCATAAGGTAGAAGTAACGAGGAAAAAATAAACAACACTAGAGCATCACATAACACAAGATTTCCATGGAGACACCCTTGCGAGAAAAAAATTTGCCAAGAAGAGAGGCCCGGTATACATCATCTTCAAACAAATGAGATTACAATACAATCACGTCCATTTTCCTCTTTTCCTTCAACATGGAAGCACCTGTGCACCTATGAATAACCTCTTTATGCGTCAACCTATCCTTGTACCCACGATAAAACTCTACATCCAATTGTTGCTCATATTTTTTACATCTTAGAGGTTGAATTGATAGACTTGTTAAGGCATCTTAAGCCCCAAAGTTGGCTCCCAAAGACAAATCTTCATTATGAACATCCCTAACCATTGGAATACCTTATTAAAATGTGAAATGATACCAATTTTGGCTCCAATACTTTTCCTCCAACTTGGGTGCCCAAACTAGGAAGATAAACATTATATTAAATGCAATAAATGATGGAATATCGAAAGACACCTGTTGCATCTTTCCAAGCTCCCACTTGGAGAATACCAATAGTCACTCATTTGTCCTTTCCTTGTATTTTATCATCCCATTCTAGGCATGCACATGTGAGGAAAAAATAATGCTAAATATTTGTATTTACAAGTCACCTTTACTACTAGTAGTGGAACCCATCACCCCTTATGAATTTAATACAAACAATTGTGCGAATTAATTTTACAAAATATTTTACCAATACACCCTAAGTGCCTAGAGACACTTTCCAAGGATGTTGGAACCATGACATAGGATTTACAAGGTGGATGGTACCTTAATCCTAACAACACTAGTATGCTGAATAAGGGATTTCTTGGCTCAAATTTGGAGTATAAGACAACATATGTAGAATGATATAAAGGATTTTATCAATATTTAACTAGAAATTTCAGAATTTCTAAAATTAAATGGATGTGGGAGGACAAGTTATATATAGAGGTAACATTCTAGTGTTTTTGTCATGCTTGAAGGATAAAAATTATACATGGAAGAAAAATATTGACACATAAATTATTTAATAGGGCAAGATTAGTTACTAGTATGGAATTGAATAATTTATATTTGTAAGCATAATTGGTAATAGGGTCTTGTTTAGAATTGAAAGATCAAACATTTTGGCCTACTTACAAGTAGTTATTATATATGGCTAGATGTAGAGAGAATCCATCTTTTTAGTGTGACATATTTATGCTATGTTCTCATCCCACTTTAGCATAGAATAAATCATAAAGTCTTGAATCATGCCTTATTTGTAACACCACCTTTTCATCATACTTTGGTGTTTACTCACCTAGTCATATGTAGTTTTTCTTTGTTCTTGCAATTGACCAACCCATTTGCTAGTCATTTCTCTATTATCATCATTTTTGATTGGTTATTGATGCTAAATACTAGGAGATGTGTGGATATTAGTAATTAATATTCTTTTTCATGGACAAAAGTATAAGGGGATTCTCCCATTTCCTATTTTAGTGTTATTTGATTGACCTAGAGATCTTGCTTCAAGTGAGTATGACATTGCCACTTAGAGTCCACTCCCATTATTTCTATAATATTCATTGGTTTGTTTGTATATTTATCCAATCCATTTCCATGTAGATAGTATTTTGAGGATTCCTTCAAATATATCCCATGTTCATAGGTGAATTGATGATTGTAACCCCTACAAAAGATTTGATATTATTAGCAATGATGGTTTCAAGTGCACAAAATCTTAGAACTATTTCGTTGGGGAAATTAATTGTGACCACATTATTTTATTTTGAGAATCAATAGCCTTGATCCATCTTATAAAGAGGATTGATTATATTTATGAACTTTGATCCCCATATAAACAAACAATTGATATAGAGATAGGCTTCAAAATAAGGGATACTAAATTCTTGTTGCTGATTTATAATTAGTAGTTTAGATAGCTACACATATACTTATGTGTATATATAATATTATTGGCCAATAATATCCTTCTCTAATAATTTTAATGATTGTGGTTTTAGTAAAGTGATGTTTTCTTGATTGTCATTGGTGGAGCTCTTTGAGGATAATTGGGACTTTCCCATTTTGTATTTGAGTAATATTTTTTACAAATTCATTAAAAAATATCACCTTTGATCAATCTATATGGTGTAACTTGAATCTTCTTTGCTCTTCTATATCCGAGGCTTAGCTCTTTGGTACTACCTTGTTTCTAGTTATCAAACCCTCTCTTCAACCCATCTTAGTTTATGTTGTTCTTCACTTATCACACACAAATCTATGTCTTATGATTTATCTTCTTCATCATATTCAAATTCCTTGAGAATGAGGATATTCTCCAATAGGAGTTGGCATAATTCTCATCCTTTGATTAATTTCGAGGTTATCACATATATATCATATTCTAGAATCTTTGTGATCTAATTAACACTTTTCTTGATGATGTTTTCTCCTAGGATGAACTTACTAATGCTTGAATGAATCACCAAGACCATTATTATATTCAAATATGTGTTTTTGAATGTTTTGAGCCCCTTTACAAGGGTGTAGGCTTAATTTTCCATTAATTTATATATCTTCTTAATAGTATTCAAGGTTTTGTTGAATAAGGTAGTGGGATGTTCTTTAGTGCTATCCTCTTTGATCTTTTGTGCGATTATCACATCAATACTAGCCCTTCCTCCATATAAATAAAGAATGAAGTCTATAGAAAAATTAGGTTGATCAATACTAGAGCCCTTACAACTCCTTATTTTATGAGCTCATATACCTGGTATTCCTCCCATACCTATTAAATTATTGATCATTTTTAAGCATGAGAGTGATGGTATAGATTATTCCTAAAAATTTAGATATGAATTTTGTTAGAAAATTAATCTTTCCTAAGAAATATTATGAGCCCTTTTGTTAAGGTAATGAGGGTTTCAATATCACTTCAACTCCCTCTAGGTTTATATCAATTCTTCTATTTAACTAGTATGATTACATGTTGTGTCTCAATTATGTGCTAAATTACTTATTTATTGTAGCCCTTTAATCCTTTATAATCCCAAGCTATGACTTGGTCATAATTTCTTTAAAATTAGATACGACACTCTTTTCTAATTGTGTGTAGACCTTTCTCAACTTCATAACTCTTTAAGGGGAAATCTCTACATCCTTATAATCTTTCTTATTATTCATGATCATCTTATTCTTTGTATAGGTACCATTAATATTAAATATAACCTTAAAGGTGACCATTCCTATAAGAATCTTATTGCTTTTTAGCTAGATTATTTAATCTTCATTAGCCTCCTCAATCTTAAGAATGAGATCCTCTACAAAATTATCAATATTTAAGAGGAAGTTAAAAATATATCGATAATTATGGAGTACCATCTAGTGGGTTAGATTATTGGGTATTTTGGTTCTAATTAGTAGTTTAACCCATTTTTTTTCTCAATAGGTTTGTGGTAGGATCAAATTAAGATAATAAGATCCATTCTATCATATTCAACATTTACCTTTCTAGGTATTGCTTGTATATTGATAGCATCAAAAGACTTTAGGAAATCCCATATTTAGTTCTTGTATGTTTTGTTGAGTGAATTCTATGACACACATAAATATTTGACCTATTTTATTACTAGATCCAAGTCATAATATGTCCAGAGCATCTTGATACCCTTCTTTACAAATAACAACCTTTGCACCAGTGCATCATACTTTACAATGTTGTAAGTGTAGTTAAGTTGGAACATGAAGAATTGTTGGTACTTATATCGTCAAGGGGAGATCAATTAGATGCAATATCACACATTCTAAAACTAGCACCATTAAAAAATAATTTGTATAACTTGGAACATTCTTTCGTTTCCTTATAATTTATAGGATCAAAAATATCTCCTCATGAATTAGGTAAGTACTCAAGATCTTTAACTAATTGATAAACACTTGCACACCATCTATAGATGGTGGATGGAATATTCATTTAGGACCTCATTGGTGGTGTGTGCCTCATCATAATGTTTAAGAGGATAACTAACCCTTGAGGAGAAATGATTGGCCAAGATCATTATGGATGATAAACTTGATTTTTAACCTGATGCATATTGAGTGGTTTATATGGGATTCTCATTTGGATCCATATATTATGGCCAAGAACATATAGTTGTGGTTTAGGGGGAAATATCCTACAAATTTAGTGGTAAAATCCCTAGACAAGAAAATGTTGAATGCATTGGGTACCTCAATCATAGATATTTCTTAAAGTAAATTAATATTGTGGTAGAAATATAGGGATGAGAGCATGTTTTAACGATTCCTACATTATTCACTAGAGTGCTATCCAATTGGATGAATCCCTTGGTTGTAGGCTCACAAATTAAACTGAGAGACTTTACAACCTTTTTGGGCATCATTGAGGTACTTGAACCAAATTCTACTATACAATCATGTATTATATTGTTTTTATGAAAAGAATTCATATAGAAGAGCTTTGGTTTGATCATTCTTATGTTATTTCTTATCTTCTTAGGTCATGAATATTTATTCTAGGTAAGTTTGTCACAAACTATTGATTGCCTTGATTAGTGATTTGGATTATCTCAACACAAAATATGGTTTGAGTGTGATAAGTTTTAGGGAATTTCATGAGTATGGGGTCCAAAGTAATGATAACACCATGTGTTGGCCTCTTGAGTGTAGTTGTTTTGGCCTACTAGAAACTCTCTTAATTTTTTGATGCACAAGATGTCTATTTGATTGATATGAGGGCCTTTTCTGGTAGTGTTGGATATTTTTAAATGGATTGTAGCCTTGATTAAATTATTGGTTGTATTGTTGGTTTAGAATGCATTGCCTATTTGGATAATGAGGTATTTTTATATTTATCTCATTGGATACGGTCAAGATAAAATTTCTCATTTCATCAAAATTAATGGGAGTTAATAGATTAAAAAAGAGATATTTTTATAGAGGCTTGGTGGGGATGAAATTTATGAGTAGGAAAAAATTAATATGACAATTGATTGCTTAAAAATAATTGCATGGGGGATGACGCACAAAATTCCCAATCTATATAAGGTCATTTTTTGTATGGCTAAAACAATATCATATACATATGGGATAGTATTTTAATCCTTATTATTCATGACCACAACTATTTTAGAATCAATAACTTCAACATAATAAATATAGGTCATACTTGATGGAGAATGAGCCTTTAAGGGGACATCTTCTAGAATCTAGTGTTGAAATCATCTAGCATCTCTATAAGATCCCTCTTGATAGTTTTTAAGTACTCCAATAAGGATGAAATGTCTCCCTTTTCTTTGAAATTTTTGAGGAAATCTTGACATAACTAGTCCTAGCCAAAAATTGGCAATGCCTAAATAGATTGGTACTAATCAACAAATTTATGTTAAAATGAAGAAACTAGGAGTCTTAAAACAATTATTTCTTCCTTAAGATTTTGATTAGTAGACCTTTAGTATTCTATGAAGGATGTTCTACATGCTTTTATATAGTCATAGTGAGAGAATTATTTGAGGGACTTTGGATTATGGGGTTGGTGTAATACAAAGTATTATTATAGAAATGGACACAAGTGGCTACATTATGATGTGAGAATTTAATTTGGTTGTAGATATTGTAGTAACCCTAGGGTCACATAATTTCCTAGGTTGACTAGTTAAGATTCTCCATATAAAATACTATAAGTGATGGCCAAGAATCCATTGAGACCTAGCTAAAAATAGGTTCAATTCATGTAGTGGAGGATAAAAATCCTTTAGAAATATTTGGATTCTAATGGGTATGCTAGAAACTATTGATTGGCCTACATACCCTTTTTAGAGGCTAACAGAAAAAACAGGACCAAGAACATGGAAATCCTTGCAAGAAAAAATATAGGTGGATCTTGCAAGACAATATACTCTAATCTAAGCCTATTTTTTTTATGGATGGGGCTGATTGTAAAAAAAATAAAGCATAAATAATTCTCACATGAGATGGATATAGTCTTAGCCCTTCGAAAAAATCTTAACTCACGGTTTAATAATTAATAGAGCAATCGTAAAAATTATATGAATCACAAAATTATAAACATAGATGAGAAAAAGAAGTTCTAGGAGTAAAAACTTATTATATTATATTGAATAAGAGAAACACCATTCACACAATCTAGCCTTAACACACATATAAATGCTTAAAAGCTAATGAAATAAAGCTAACATATAAGTCTCAAAAGCTAATGATTAGATCTAGCACATTAGGCTCAAAAGATAATGTGATAGAGCTAAAATATTATGTTTAAAAACTTATCTATAAAATTAGAATCTAGTTACAGTATAACACATATGTCATTATTCATAGTAAATGCTATCTACCCTATAATAGGTTTTCTATCAAAAAACTTACACGAAATTTAAATCAATAAAGGAAAATGCCTCTTTATGGATTTCAATGCTTGAATGGTCCTTATTAGTGGTTGGGTATAGCTATGAGGTCTTTAGTACCTAGATTATGAATTTTTCCACCTAGTATTGCACTATCAAAACCTTGACACGTTCTATAACTATGAATGCATGGGCCAAGGCCCTTATGATAAATTCACATTATAGATACAACAAAGCCTATCTTTTCTACTTTAGTGCTTTAGAACTTCCTAGGAGGATTTAAGGAGGTTGTGGGTGCCAATATCTTATTTTAGGATGTACAATAGCACAACTCAATTAAGAAATGGTTGTGCATCTTTTGGGCTATAAAATAAACTATTAGTGGAAGATCATATAGTCCACAATGAATTTAAAAGAGATCCATCACTTACTTTTAAACCCTTGAGAGTGAACCACATATCTTTGATTAAGTTAATGATAACTTGATTAATGAATGATGAAGTGGGGCCCATCATATAAATATGTACACTATTACCTCAAAGAATCCCTATGACATGTGCTGTGATGCTAGAGATTTATAGAGGAGGCACTATTTTATTTGTATTAGTATCATGAACCATGAGATTAATATGGATTGGAGAGTATAAAGGTACATATGCACCAATGTATATAAAAGTTCTATGATTTTATAAAGGCATATCAAAATATAAAATTGATAATATCAAGATGGCACACTAGTTTCATGAGGTATTCTTATTGATCAAATAGAAAGACCTAGGATAGGTCCATTATTGGTAGTAAAGGATTCACTACAATACCTTTGCCTTTGAGTCATAGGATTTCTCCCAATGATAAATCAAAATTTAGTCATTGAAACCCATATTAGCACCCAATAAAGGTCTTAGTTTTCAAGGTTGAAGCTACGTTCCTAGAATAGGTTTACCAAGTTGAATAAATATGGTTGTTTCTTGAAGATTCATTTATAATAAGGAAAGTTTCTAAAGCTAAAAAAGAAAAATCCATTGAAAAAAATTATGACCTTATATTTAGCTAAAGGTTGAGACACATTCAATCCATTAATAGGGCATAGTTGGTTTTAGGGCCATACTCTTAGGAATATAGGTCTATTTAGGTCACATTTAGGGGTAAACAATATTTTTCAAGTTTTAAGGGTTTTGATTGTGGGTAACTAAAAGGAATTGTAGCTACATGTGAGTAAAATACATTATAGTTGTAGGAAAAATATTTTAGTAGGGATAAGATTTGTAGCCTTCCTTTTCTTGAGCCCATAATAATTTTTAATTCTTATTTATTTATGTTCTTGGAAAGTGTGAATATAATCACCTATTATTGGAAAGTGGGAAACATGAATAACTAGAGTAGGTAATAGAGATTAGTTAAAATGAGTGTTTCAAGTGGGATAATGATGTCAAGAATAGTTATGTGGGCTCTAGGTTACATATAAATAAAAGTAGACAAATCCTACATTATTTTTATCTTAAAATATAAATATCTCTCAAGCACCGTAATTTTTTTTGGTAACCCTCTTAAACTAAGTCAAACCACACCAAAATAAATTTGAGAAATGATAAAATAACAAGAAGAGAATAGAGATAAGAGACATATAATAGAGATAAGACAACCTTGAGTGATAAGACACATATAAGAGATAAAAATGACACTTTAAAGAAAAATGAATGTGTAAAATACATAGAGAAACACATATTCAACAACAATGAAATAATAAAGAGTCTTGAATGTGGAAATAAATAAAAGGATCAATGATAGAAACCTTTTTAAAGGGATTTTGATAATCCCTTTGGGAAACACTATTAAAATTCTAACTAACTCTCCAATTTCCTACCCACATCCCAACCTCAATACTTTACACAAGGACAATGATTGATAATAATTAAATTATCAGGGTATACATGCTAGGATACCCACAAATTAATTTATTAGACATAAGGAAAAGTTTTATATACATAAATAAGAAATAATATAAAGGGATTCTTAGGTGTGTAGACTTAAAAATTAAAGCAAATAAGGAACACAAATTTTATAATTATTTTGTCAAAGAAAAACTTACTACTAAAACATAACAAACACAAAGAGGGAAAGAATAAAAGGAAAAGATACAGGAAAGGAAAAACTAAGCACATTAATTCAAGATGAAACAAAGACATAAAAATGAGGTCAAAGAATGCTTACTAAAAGAGGGAGAAAGGGATGGATATAGCTAAGAAAACAAGGAACTATATATACCCACATCAACACCACTAATGTGCTCACTAGAATTATATGTTAATAAGATAATGATCATGAAAAGGAGGGTTGAAACTATAGATGTAAAAGGAAAAGGAAAAAAAGATGGTAGAAATCACAAAATACAATTAGGATTCAGTAAGAAAAATACTCAAGTAATAAGTAAACAACTTGTAAAATATCATGGAAAATGGTAGCAATATTTTATCATGATAAAAAATACTTAGACCAACTAAAAATAGTAGAGGAAAATAAATCAATTTTTTTTGAAGAAATAAACATAAAAAAAATAAAAAAGATCCAATGCACAATTGCCAACATATATATAAAATAAAATTGGTTAAGAGAATAAAATTTAAAAGGCCAAGTCTTTGAAATAAGTAGTGAAAGGATTGTCAAAAAACAAAGGGAAGTCATTTATAGAAACATGTTAAGATGCAAATAAGAAGAAAATGACAAACATACTATGACCATAAAATCATTATTAAAATATTGAAGGATTATGGTGAGGAATAGGACACCAATAAATTAGAAAAAGACTTCCTTAAAGACTAGGTGTGATGGACATTATATATCTATACAAAAATAGTATTGAAAAAATGATAGGAGGAGAAAATGACAAGCACACAAGATTTATCATAAGAAGCATGAAAGATAAAACATGATACTGAGGAAAATAAAGTTTCTAAGAGATACACAAACATATTGAGATGGAAATTGAACCATAGTATAATAAAAAGAAAGAAGGATAGAGTGGAAAAAAGTGAAAGCAGTAAGACATGTAGGATATTAATGATGGTTATAAAGGAGAAAGTTCCAAATCAATCATCAAATGACACACAATAAATAGGGATTCAAGAACCATTGAGAGTACTTTATGATTGTTAGTTGGAATTATAGAGTTCACCATAGAAGAAGAGAAATTGGGTTGGGGCCCATAACAAAAGGAAATTACATTATCATTTTCACATAAGGAAATGAGCATGATGGTTGCAAAGTCTCAAATTTTGAAGGGTATAATAAAAATCAATTTGGAATGAAATGACTAATATTTGTGAGCATGGATGAATGAAAATTCTAAAGAAGAGGTGCATAATTATAAAAGTGGAGAAAGAAAACCCAAATAAGTAATATATAGTTAAAAATTTATAAAATGAGTTAATAATTAGGCAAGGTGCCTATTGCATTGCATCAAGAAATTTAAAGATATATAAGAAAAGGATCTTAGAAAGTGAAGAACCTTACATGTTGCTAAGATGATAGTTTAGTATTTATAACTTTGGGGAAAGTATGAATAATAAGGGACATTAATGTGAGAAAAAAATAGTTAAGACCTTAGTTTGATAAGTGAGGATAGAGTGAAATACATCTCGTTATGGTTAGAGGAAGAGGAAGGTTAGATTTGGAAAATGACATCACAAGATAGAAATATATGTGTTACATGTTATGGAGCATAATTATTAGGGTTATATAGTTGGAATAACATGGTTATATACAATTACATAAGAGCATGGATAAATCCATGAAATATCTCATACAAAATACACAATGAATAAACTATGGTAGACTATGCTATTTACTCATAAAGATCTATTTGAAGCTGATGAAATTAGATGTTGGAGATTGCCTTATGAAACTAAAATCTGATCATAAATAAATATATGTAATGCTTCAAAAACATATATTAAACAATTAATAAGAAGAAAAATCTCACCATAATCAAAAGAGGGCACCTCATTAAAGTAAAATCCTTAAAACTCAAGATAATTAAGAATTATTAAAAGTTCCTGTAGTAAATTTTTTATTTATTTATTAAAAGTAGCCCTTGAGAAACACTTTGATGAAATAGATAGTAGTGTAGATTGTATAAAAAATTATCCAATAAATAGAAGTATGTTGATTCTATTGATTCATAAAGTATTTAGCACAAAAAAAAATAAAAAAAATAAGAGAGGAATAATAAGTAATTTTAAAGCAAATGCATGATATGATGAAGAGTGCAATGAAATAAAGAGAACTTAGATTGGCAAAGAAAATAAAATATCTTATGAAAAAATTATATAGTCTAAAAAATGAAGATATGTGAACATAAGATGGAAATAACTATTTTTTCTTAGAAAACACAATCCCAATAGCTTTTGGAGTGAACTAAATTAAAAGAGAAAATAAATAGAAAATAATATTACAAACACCCAAAGGTAAAACTATGCAAAGTTACAAAAAATAGTTTATTGGAAAAGCCAAAAAATGGCTCGCAATCGAGATTCAAAATTTTGGAGCAGTGCAGAGGCATATGGAGCAAAAATTAAAGAAATCGGGAAAGGCCATGAAGGAAATAATAGATGTCCTCTACTAATGTGTTCAACATAAATACAATTATGTTCAATATGTTTGTAGTGTCCATAAATAGGTTGATAACTAGGAACATATATTCCTCTACTCAAGGATTAAACATCATGACTCGTAGTCATAATCTATTAAGGACATCATCTAATTGTCAACCCAGGGACGTTAGACTTGAAATGGGTCTACACAGTATATGCACTAACAACCTATTTCAAACATGTGTTCTTTCTTGAAAATACCATGCTAGAATTGAAATTGTTGGAAACAAACTTTAGCTAACTAAATCTTCTCAAAATGAAAACTAAATCCAATTTTGAAGATAGGAACTACTTTGTCCCTAGTGGCTGCAGGAACAGTTGATAGCTCTATAATTCTGCTAGCTACAGGAACAGTCACACTGAAGTTCTATGAAAATGAAATATAGATACTCTAATTATAGAAATGGAAAAGATAGACAACGTCCCTAAGTGGGCCCCCTTAGGTAGTGTCTCAAGTACACAACAAATTAAACTGTAAACTCCATGAAACACTTTTATTGAACTGGAACTGGTAAGTACATTGCTCACAACTTGCAACTTGCAATTATATTACTTGAAAACTAAGCTATTACAATAGTAAACTTTTGGCCCTTTCTCTGAAGGAGAACGAGCTATTTATTCAAAATTGAAACCTAACAACTAACCAACCTTTCCCTCATAAAATGGGAAATCTTTATTACATCATGACCTTTACATTGAAGAAGTGGACACAAGAGGGAGAACTAAGTCAAATCAATTTGAAGAATTAAAGCACCACTATCTTGGATTTATGTGTCATCAAGATGCCTTTGTTGGATTCCTGGAACGCTTCCTTGCATGGCGGATGACTTATCAGCTGTCTCCTCATTTCTTGCTGCTGAATCACCACTTTGAATCAGTCCTGCAATGATCTAGTGGAGGCTAAAGCTTCTTCTTGAGACTTGGTACCTGCAATAACTAACAGCTACTCCTACGGTAAAGGGTTGGCTCAACACATTCAACTCATTAAACGATCCATTATCTCATTCATACATTCATTAGGTATTGGTTTTGAGCAAACAACATTTTGCATATGGCTGTAGGAAGGTTAATAGTAGTGGCTGCAGGAAAGGCATTTCATCACAAAAATTCACAAGGTACACATCTTCCATCAAACTAATAAAACATTTAGGCAATAATCATGGAAAGACTTATCATAATAAACTTGTTATATTAAGCATAAAGTCTATGTATTACTTCCATAATTACCACTAAATGTTTTTCTTAGCATAATAAAAGATATAAAAATGTTTAAAAACATAGTCTAAAATATGCCAAAAATTGGGCTCATCAATGTCCGTTGAGTTATTACAAGTCCTCTTTTCTAAGTTTATCTTCCTAATTTTTGAGCATTCCACCTCTAAATGTCCTCTTTTAAAAAAAATTAGAAACAGATAGAAACGTGTCCAATTTTATCTTCTTCTTCCATATTTTTTTCATAATTATTTCCAATTTATCCTAGAAGGTAGAATTTAGATCTATTTCCACATAAATCCTGACATACACCCCAAATTATTTTTCTTTTGATTTAATAAATGATCTCAGGGCATCTCCGATCAATTTGAGGGTTTCTTCATTCCACTATTTTGATGGAAAATTGTATAATATCACTCACATTAGAGTTTTTTCCAATTACATGAATTAGAGGGTTGAAATTAGGTGCCCAATCGATTGTGTAAAACCCACAACCATCCATCATTAAAGGTCCTTGACTAAGGATTTCTTTTTTCCTTTCATTAGTTTTGCATTCACCTAAAAAGCAACCATTGGGAAAAGATTCGATACTTAGTTTTGTCCACCATTTATGAATTATTTCCCTAGTTTCCTAGTGTCCCAACCATTTAGCAAAGAAGGCTTTTTCTTTAATTTGAAAAGTGGATATCTGAAGATCCCTCGATTTTATAATATCACCTTATTATTAATGGGTTTTTCGTGGTTCTCGACTAGTTATTTCTTCATGTATTCCATGCTTTATCACCCATACCTCTCTGAATTTTGGCTTTAAACTATGGACTAAAGGATACAACGAATGTTGCTTACCCAAATTAGAGAAAATTATTTCAGCAAAGAGGAAGGGGCAATCGGAGAAGAGGTAGTTGAAAGTTAGAAATGCCTATAAAAAATAAAAAATATTATATTCTAGGTGGTTCGTCATATGATGCCTTGTAGTAAAAATATGAAAAACAACAATCAATTAAATAATTTATATCATTTGTGTTCCTCCCATCATATTTCTAAATTGATCTTCAATTGAATCTTTGTATGCAACAAGCTTCACCTTTCTTTCCATATGCACATCATATTCCAAGGTATACTTAACAAAAAGACTATCTTCATTTGTTCTCCATCTTATCACTAAATTTTGCTTCTCATCTATGTTTTGTTTTTTCATAAAATTTACCAACAGATTTTTCTATGGCGTTAAATTTTAGCTATAACTTCTTGTACCTACCATATTTTTAATTGCAAATTTTACACCTATATTTATGGGAGGGTCATATTTTTTTACATTCTCCACTGATTCAATGAATGAGTACTTTGGCACTTGATCAATCTATTTTTTTTTTATCATATCCCACTTATGTCCCATTTTTATTTGGATTTTCTTTTCTCCTTTCGTGTAGGATCTACATTTTTGTTATCACTTGTTGAGGTCGATTTATTAAAAATTTCATTCTCACTACCTTAAGACACTTGTGGACCATAATCTATGGTATTTTCATCCAAATCATTCTAAACTTCCTTTGAGGTATTACCTTGTTCATTAATAGATGGTACATATCATAATATTAAAGCTTGATCTTCATCTGATGGCCAACAAACATTGCCAAAAATTATATGACATTGTGTTTATGTATTTTGATGAGCTCCCTTTACCACTTTTAAGAAAATTATTCTTACTCGACATCTCTTATGAATTAAAAGATGCAAAAAAAAGGCCTTTTGTTCAAGTTCACAATTCACTATCAAAGACAACACTAGCAATTTTATGTACCATCTATATTATGTAATAATGAAACTACATAGTAAGTAGACAAAATAATCAAGAAGGAATCATAGAATATAGATCCCTATGGCCTAAATGTCTCCCTACCAATATAATCTGTAACAATGAAACTAAACTCTTAAAGAGATAAATAAACATTAGGAATCTTAATACTATAAAATATTAATAAAATTAGCACTTGTCTTTCACTAACTCGCTAATGCTTATAGTTGTAACTTGTTCATGATTTAAACTCAAATAAAATATCATGTGTAAGGGATTAATTCATAGTTTCAATTGTATTTATATGAATTCATATTTGGTGAATCCAAAAAGATTGTAAAATGGTAGAATCCAAATTTGGCAAATCCTCACATGATTGTAAGATAATGGAGTAAAAAATTGGTGAATTGTGTGATTATAAAATGATTTATATAAATGTTGAGAAAATTAGGCCATCATAATATATATATATATATATATATATATATATATATATGTTATAATTCTCAAGGCAATTATGGCCCTAAGAAATGAAATTCTAAGAAATTCCTCATTATAAAATATAAGTTATTGTGATGAAAATATTAGTTATAAATGCCTTATAAATAAATTGGTGGAAAACTAACATGTATTTGATGGATAATTTGTAAAATCTTGGTGATTTTCCCTCCCATTAGTTATATATTCACCAAATTTGAATTGGAAAAAATGAACGATTCATCAATTGATGGAGATTCACCACTAAAAAAAGGTACTCATCCAAATCACTCATCCTCAAAGTATATATCTTCTTCTATAAAAAATATTCTTCATAAAATATTTCGCTAGTACAAATTTCCTAACTTTTCTAAAGGGATTTAGCAATTGATGGGTTCTTTCATAACATTTAAAAAATTTAAGTCTCTCAAAAAAAGCTAAATGAGGCTCCTAGCTTTCCAATCTAACACACCCTAGTCTTCATCCTTCATTCCTATAGGTTTACTTGTGGAGACTGCTAACCATAGATCTTTATCTATCGATAGATCCTCCATCTTGAGTTTCTATAGCTAAAAATTTATGTCATTAAACTATTCCATCTCTAGCCATGATGTACTTGTCATTTTCCCTAAAATAAATATCTTTTGTGCATAGGTCCCACTCAAACCAAGATTAATCTAAAAATTCTTTTCATATCACCTAGAAAATAATGTTGATTAGGTTTTGATACCAAATGAATGGAAGTTGACAGTAGAAACTATTCCTACATTAATCAATGGGGAGATAAATATCAATAGAATATGATCTAGAAATTTCAAAAGAAAATACACACACCAAATCACTACCACAATATTTTACTCCTAGGAAAAATCTTTTGAGAAAAAACCCAATATCCAAATCTCAATACAATACCAATCCAGTTAGAATACATCAATAAGATCAAGAATTCAGAAGAGAACACCCAACACAAGTTTGAAGAAATTTTGGCAACATAACCCCCTAGAAAATTACATCATTCTGCATCTCCATCCTAGGCACCAATATATAGGAGATACATATTAGGAAACCATAAATGGTAATCATCAACAATGGAAGAATACTGCTCCCAAAATTGGTGTCCTAATCCCCATAAGGAATTCCAATGCCTCTCCCATTATGAGTGAACATACTAATATTACAATATTCTCTTATGTTGTTATAAATAGTCATAACAAAATCACCAAAATGGTTGCTCCATTTTGGCCCGATTATCCCTATTAAAAGATTTCTTATGACATGTCATAACATGCATTATAAAGTTGGTGAACAATTAGGTCTACTATGAAACTCCTTATAATCATGCTCTTACATGTGTCATAGATTCTACCATAAGTATCATTTGTATCTTACAATGTCATAATGACATTATATGCTCTTACAACTTCTTAGATGCATTATAAAGTATTTGACACATGACCAAAAGTGAGGGTGCCTTCTTTCCCATGTGAGATTGAAATAATAAATAAATACAATAAAAATAAAATATTGAACAATGGTATGCAATGTTGAGACATGTTCCAATAATGCTCAATTACAAAAATGTTTTGCATCATAGCTAATATATGAACATTTTTACCTAGATCCAATAAATTTCTTTGTCCATAAGAGGAATATATTTAATGTTTTTCCTATGTTCACTTTTTTTCTTATGTCTAATAGATTTATTTCTCCATAACAAGAATATAAATGTGGAATATCTTACTATGTTCATTTTGGCAGTTTTAAGATGCATTACAAGTTAAGTTTATGTTGGGATTAGCCAAGTTCTAAAAGCGCAAATTAAAAACCTTCCACAAGTGAAACAATGAGCATAATAGTATGTCTATCAATATAAAATGAATATTTTTTATATACAATGATGAACCTTGCATATATAGGCAAGGATGTGGAGTTGAGAAGGTAGGAATGAAACTCTGACTACCCCTCTAAAGGTGCAACACTTGTGAGCTCACTTAAAAAGCGTGTGAGAAAGTGGCAAGCATGCATGTAATAGGTGTCTCAAATGATGAGGGCACATGCCTCAATACAATGAGTTGAAACAACAGTATTAAAACACCTAACTAAACCTGAGATAAGTGTGAAGAGGCCAATACTATAAATGTGATATCCTAACTAGATTGACAATTAATCTATTTACACTAACAACCCCTTAAGTGAAACTTAGGGAGTAATGCATACAAAATGATGAGTAGTGGATAGTAGGTTATGTTAGGTACTCATGTACAAATTTATCATAAATGAAGTACAAGAGAAAAACCCAGTGGGAAATAAAAACCCCTCTCCAAAAGATAAATGATCCAAATGAAATGAAAGATACACATGAAGAAGATAGGAAATAGAAGAAAGAGTCATGATGACCCCCCAAGAATTATTTCTAGTACAAAGTACAATGAATACTCCCCCATAGGAGATAAAATAAGATAAGTTCATGTGACCCCCCAAAAAATTGAGAAGGAATGAACTCCATGTGAAGAGATGTTTCCCCCCAAAACTGAGATGTGAGGAGAAACAATGCAACCTTCAATCAAGATGATTCCTATAGTGTTGGTAGATGCTCGACACTAGATGTTGAAGATGATTCATGATTGTTGAACACCATTTTTTTCTTTAGGAAGAAATAACACCACAAATATGTGCAAGATGACTTCCCATTCTTGATAGGAATATGTTGGAAGTAAGTTGAAATTCTCCAAATCATGCACATGATCCAAAGACCTAGATGATACCCATGATATCTTTGAATGATGCTCAATAATCTCCAAGCCAATGCTAAACTATGACAAGTTTTGATAAGATGGATCAAGTAACATATAAGATTCGGGAATAGGAACTATGGATACATATGCTGACAATTGGACCAATGTGAATCTAATATTGTTGCAGATGTTAAAATGGATGATGACTGATTCAGATAGGTCAAATCATGAATATATGCACAATTTTTCATAATAGAAGTGGATATAGACAAGACAACGAGAAAGATCCAAAGATGGCAATGGCGATGTAACTTCATTGAAGCTGGCATCAAAGAGAAGACAAATTCCCTCAATAGTATCATCCAAATATTCAAGGTGGGTTTTTACAAATAAATATGTGATTTTTGGTAAATATACATCCCAGTGGATCTACAAAGATGATGTCAATGCATTGATGCATATAATCACTAGAAATCATGGATGAGTCAACACTAGATTTAGATGTGCAACAACAAGTGATATGATAGATACATTTTCAATGCAATCCATGTGAATACATTGTTCATCCCCAAATGATGGTGTCTCACAAGATGTCTAAGTGAGAATAGATGATGATTCTATGAGTGTTAAAACTACAGGATTAGGTAAGGCAATACCATGATTGAGAAGAAGTTGCTCAATTTCATCAATTTTATGAAACCTACTTTCTTCTATTGTATGCCTTTTCATCCCATAATATCCACATCTGAGTTTTCCATTTATTAGGAGGATTATGAAGAATACTCAAATTGAAGGGATTTGGTGTGAGTGTAAAGACCCTTGCCAAATTTGATCTTTATTTTTAGTTTTTGTTGCTTGGGAATTTTGACAAAGAGTTGTCTTGCAAATTAATTTATGTTGTTAAATGTTTTGTTGTTTCCTTTTCCTTTTTGAGTGATGATAAGATGCATAAAAATACTCTTAAAGACTTCTCTAAATATGCTAATGATTGCAATTGGAAAGAGATATGCAAATGCAACTACCTTTTGATTTTCTAAGTTTGAATATGATGATTGAATGGAATGTTATGTGCATCTACAACCAATAGACTTTTTAACAAACATTTGTCATGCCAACTCAAACCTTCATTATATTGCATCACATGAAACTCAAGGTTGATTATAACTTTTGGCAATGCGACTATAATGAGTAAGTGCAACCAATGAACATTTCTACAAATATATGGCATGCAACTCCAACTCTAAAATATCATTGTAGTTATGAAACTTAACTAGTCACAATGTTGATCGCCCTTCATAAGAGTCGATTACAATATAATTTTAGATGCAAATAAAGGCAACAACTCAACAATTCTTAATATGAGATGCAATTACAAAGACTTTTGTAAGTGACATCGATATTGAGACTTCTAATGATATTTAAATTGCAACTAATACAATGCAAAGAGGAATATGAATCAATGATTAGACAAAGCATTTGCAACAATATTAAATCCAATCAAGCTCTTCCAAGAATCGAGCCCTTCTTGGCAGTGATTGAGATATTTGATGAAGTGCGAACTCCTTGGCACCAAATCGCATATGAACAAATTGAATACATCCTCCCAGTTGCAACGCCTATAATGCTCATACAATTGTGATTTTTCCAGCCATAAAGTGTCCCTCAAAAGTTATATTCAAATTGCTATAGATTCTGAAAATAATCCTCGAAACTATTCTAAATCGTACTTCTCCAATGACTAGAAATATTCTTCAAAAACTTGCAATGGAATTCTTAAAAATTCGAACACCTCCAAGATTGAAAATGATGAAAAATTCAATGCTTCTTCCTCTAAAATCCATTTTCCAGACTCTTAAAAAATTGAACTTCTTAGCTCCTACAAAATTTGGTCAATGACCATTAAATTTTGGAACAAACAAACCAAAAAGAAATAAATTCCTCCTCAAAAATAATGATGGCAACAATAAACTAGCTGATGTAATTCTTTAATGCAATAATAAATCAGCTATTGCATCAATTTGAAACTCCTTTAAGAAGTACAATAATACATCTGCTATTGCACCAATTCAAACTCTTGCAATGATGCACCTATAGAAACCTTGGATGAATTCCTCCAAAATCTCCAGTTAGGGTTGATCTTTCACAACCGAACCTGGTATCCTAGAGTCTTTAAACCCTCAGAAAAACAAGCATTCAAGCTTCTACAAATTTGGTATGAGAAGTATAATCCAAGACAGGGTCAAATGCTAAGCCCACAACCCCTCATAAAGATTTCTCAATGGCTTCCAAGAAGCTTCTAGAAAATATTATTATTTTATTCCCAAAGTGACTTTATGATTTATGATTTTATTTTAAGTCACTTTTAATTAAATTAATTATAAATAAAGTTACCCTTTTAATTTATGGAGATAACTATATAAACAATTAATTTAATTATTATTCCCTTATTTATCCTTTTTAGCCTTCAGGAATAAATAAAGGCTAAACGATCTTCAGGGTGGATACTGAGAAGGGGACATTACAGTCCTCCCTTCCCAAAATTGCTTGTCCTTGAGCAATTGCAAACTGGGATGCTGTAGAATATGCTCTTCTTCCCATGTGGCATCCTCTACTGGTAGATCTCTCCATCTCACCAAATATTCCTTAACCACCCTGTTCCTCAATCTCTTCTCCATGGTATCAATTATCTCCTTAGGAATTTGGACCCAATGTCCCTCCTCATCCAACGGTAGCAACTCCAATGAAGAAGTAACCCGTTGTCCAAGTGCCTTCTGAAGGCACAAAACATGAAATACACTATGTATCTTACTACTCTTTAGCAGATCGAACTCATAGGTTACCTCCCCAACACGCCCGATGATCTTGAAGGATCCATAAAATTAAGGCTTGAGTTTCCCCTCACTGCTCTTCTTCAAAGAAAACTACCTATAAGGCTGAAAATGAAGGTAGACCAAGTCTCTAATCTCAAATCTGTGCTCAAACCCATGCCTATTGATGTATGTCTTCAGTCGATCTTGTGCCACCTGTAACTTAACCTAAAGTGCCTGCAAAATGCCCTGGTTCCCCCAAATCTAATACTTAGCCTTAGGAGCTCTACACTCCCTAAAAGCCTAGTCCATAAATGTGGTCAACTCAATACCTGCCCATCTAAATAGCTCTTACCAAAAGGAATTTAGGAACCTAATTTCACTATCACCGACTAAGAACCTTGGCAACTCATGCATCTTGATGATCTCTCTAAAAAACAACTTTGCCACCTAAGAACTATGGTGATGAACATCAGGCATCCATAAGTAAACTCCACTTGGATCCCATGAACTAACTGGAATTCCCTCAAACTCAACATCAGCTAACTTCTATTGTGCCACTCTGATAACCCCTAGATCCCAATTGAACCACATCTCAAACTCTTGCTTTTGGAAGCAACCTACTGGAGAGAACAAAGTAAGAGACTTGTAAGACTGTGAATCATCACCTGAAGTCAAGAATATATCATACCAAAGTGAACCTGAACACCTCTTAGGAAATGATTAAATCCTGTGTATGTGGGCTGAAAGAAATCTAATGAGTACACATCATTATGCAATCGAGGTGAAATTCCCCTGTCTGTGCCAATGGAAAACCAAAGTAGTCATGTGTACTCTACCCTATACTTCCAACATCAAAAGAAGACTCACAATTCATAACAGGATGAGTAGGTCTTGCAACAACATCATTATTACCCTTTGCAGCCTTGTCAACAAGACCTTTATCAAAGAGCAGTTGCAAGTGTCCTGATTTGATTTCAGGAGTAAGAAGAGTACCATCATGAATGCCACTAGACTCCTGAAAAGAGGTCTGAATAGTACAAAGTTCCAACGTGCAAGACTTAGAATAATCCATCTTCTTCTGATAAGACTATCTAATGTCAATCTCAAAAGTATCGATATAGAGCATGGTGCTCAAATATCCAATGATGCCTAAGCCTACAACCAAGACTGATGTGTCTATGTCATAAAAATCCCATTCCACACTAAGTGCTCTTCTGAAGATGTGAAAGATTCCCAACATAGGTGCATAGAAACATACACCAACCCCTATCAAGCTACTGGCATAAATCAAAATAGTACCATGTAACCTGCGAATCATGTCCATGATGGAGCAAAATGTATCTCTATTTCCCAAGGATGATAAGAACTCATCATCACTCTATCCTCTAACACCCAAGTGGAAATCCTAGCTTCTTCTATCCATCCCCACTGTTGTTGTCCTCAAAGTTCATCCTGACAAAACTCTAACCAACAAAGTAGGACAACCATCAATCAATGAAGTCAGAGGTAGGAGCCATGGGGGTAGGGTTGGGTTACATTTGTCCTCATGCCTATCTCCAAACCATAGACTGAAATCAACCGAAAAATCAAGCAAACACCTCTTGAGATCAAGAATGATGCATTTATCACCAACTGACTCCTTTTGTCTAACCGACACAAGCGACACTACACCTATATCTTGTGTGAATGCTAGGAGATCTCATGTTGCTGTCTTCATCCTGTGCCCTAGCTACCATAGATGATTGAGTCTATGTAGAACATGATGCACATCGAGCCAAGCTCAACTCTAAGCAGAGCTCATCAACATGAATGTTTGATTCTTGAAGGGCTATCTAAGTACTCCTCAAGGAATCACTGGAAACCTTAAGCTCATGAGAGAGCTTATCAACTTCCTCTTATTTCCTCATCAAAGCATCTAAATAGATCTCAACGAGGTTGAGAAGGTGGTCATGATCTGAAAGAAGGTGTAAATAATTTGACTTCATTGTTCACAAACCTTCTTTGATTTACTACAAGCTATCATGAGAAGACTCTACTTCAACTCCCTTTTGTCTTCTCTCTAATTGAACCATCCAAAGATGGTTCTCAATTAATTTGTGCATTTTATCATGATGAGATAACGTAGCCACAATCTCATCTTTGCTCACCTTCAACTGGTTCTCCATGTTGTCCATACTTTTAGGTTTATGAACAAACTTTGCTTTACCTAAAGAAGCATCAGATTATTCTGGAAGTGCTTGAGTTACACAACCATTTTCTTCGGTGATTTCATCCATGCACATATCCTAATTTGGAATTAGGTCAGCACTAATTCCACCCATAGAAACATCATCAATGTCTTGATTAGGTGTCAAAACACAAGAGGGCTCAATTTGTTCTTTGATCTCATCATCCAACTTAGTTGATCCACTGGATGATGGCATGCTATATTCATGTAGAGAAGATGGAACCTGTAGGCCAAATGAGATTAAATCTTCTGCATTCAATTGTTCCCTGAACTTCTCAATTTTCTTCTCAATCAATCTTTTCGTGACATCATATGTGGTAGTTGAGACATGCTGCTCTTTTCTCCAAATGACTAACAAATCTGATTGTAACTATTTGAAAACATCATCTTCATCAAGGATCAAGGACAAGATACTGAACATACTTGTCTTTACATTGTCTGAATGATGTTTCCTAATTCTATAAATGAAGTAATCAAACATTTGGAGATCAAATCATTGCACTTGAAATCAACAAAGAGGTAACATAACTTAACCTTTTCCATAATCTCCAAGATTTTTACTCTCTAACCAAAGGTAGGACTTTTAACATCATGTAACCTTTGAAAACTATCCACCATCATCTGAAGTATTACTTTCATAGTATCATTAACATATGGTGCTTTAGGAGCTATAATCCTTGCAACTTCACTAATACAAGTGACAACTGCAAGTCTAACCTCCTCATCTTGATGTTGCAAAAGTTTTGGCTTACCCAAAGAGTGCACCAAAGGGACCATATCTTTACGCATTGATTGAGAAGGTGACTATCCAACCTTACACATACAACTTTCTTCCTCCTCCAAAATGTTAAGAAGAGCTTCTTTAACCTAAGGTAAATAATTTCAACTACTCACCAACAAACTTCAATCTCTCTTGAAAAACCTTGATGGTCTCCTATTCTTTGTTCCATAATTCTATTCTTTTCCCAAAAGAAATTTGATTTTGCTTTATTGATTCCAACAAAGCTTCCATTGGAACACTAGAAGTAGTCATGAAGCCAAACTAAATTTTTTGATCTGAAGTGATTAGTTGAGACGAGACCAATTACCCAACAAATTGGCAAGATAACTAAGCTTTGATACCACTATAAAGACCCTTTCCAAATCTAATCTTTATTTTCAGTTTTTGCTGCTTCGGAATTTTGACAAACAATTGTCTTGCAAATTAATTTCTGTAGGTAATTTTGTTGTTGTTTTCTTTTCCTTTTGTAGTGATGATAAGATACTTAAAAAGACTCTTAAAGACTTATCTAAATATGCCAATGATTACAATTGGAAAGAGATATGTGAATGCAACTACCTTCTAATTTTTTAAGTTCACATGATGATTGAATGGAATGCTATGTGCATCTACATCCAATAGGATTTTTGACAAACATTTGTCATGCCAACTCCAACCTTCATTATATTGCATCACATGAAACTCAAGAATGATTACAACTTTTGGCAATGCAACTATAATGAGTAAGTGCAGGTAATGAACATTTCTACAAACATATGGCATGCAACCCCAACTCTAAAATATTATTACAGTTATGAAACTTAATTAGTCACAATGTTGATCACCCTTCATGAGAGTCGATTTACAACAGATACAAATAAAGGCAGCGACACAACAATTCTTAATATGAGATGCAATTACAAAGAATGTTGTAAGTGACATCGATATTGAGACTTCTAATGATATTTAAATTGCAACTAATACAATGAAAAGAGGAACCTGAATCAACACTTGGACAAAGAATTTGCAATAATATTAAATCCGATCGAGCTCTTCCAAGAATCGACCCCCTCTTGGCAATGATTGAGATATTTGATGAAGTGTGAACTCCTTGGCACCAAATCACATATGAACAAACTGAATACGTCCTCCCAGTTGCAATGCCTATAATGCTCATGCAATCATGATTTTTCTAGCCATAAAGCGTCCCTCAAAAGTTGTATTCAAATTGCTACAAATTCTGAAAATAATCCTCCAAACTATTCTAAATCGTACTTCTCCAATGACTAGACATGTTCTTCAAAAACCTACAATGGACTTCTTAAAAATTCGAACACTTCCAAGACTAAAAAATGATCAAAATTTCAATGCTTCTTCCTCCAAAAATGATTTGCCAAATTCTAAAAATATTGAACTTCTTAGCTTCTCCAAAATCTGGTCAATGACCATTAAATTTTAGAACAAACTAACCAACAAGAAATAAATTCCTCCTCACAAATAATGATGGCAACAATAAACTAGCTACTGCAATTCTCTAATGCAATAATAAATTAGCTATTGCATCAATTCAAAACTCCTTTCATAAGTGAAATAATACATCAACTATTGCACCAATTCAAACTCTTACAATGAAGCACCTATAGAAACCTTGGATGGATTCCTCCACAATATCTAGGTAGGGTTGATATTTCACAACCAAACCTGGTATCCTAGAGTCTTCAAACCCTCAGACAAGAAAGCATTCAAGCTTCTACCAATCTGGTATGAGAAGTATAATCCAAGATATGATCAAATGCTAAGCCCACTTCTCCTTATAAAGATTTCTCAATGACTTCAAAGAAGCTTCTAGAAAATATTATTATTTTATTCCCAAAGTGACTTTATGATTTATTATTTTATTTTAAGTCGCTTTTAATTAGATCAATTATAAATAAAATTACCCTTTTAATTTTAATTTATGGAAATAACTTTATAAATAATTAATTTAATTATTATTCTCTTATTTCTCCTTTTTGGCCTTCGGGAATAAATAAAGGCTAAATGATCTAAGAGGTGGCTACTGAGAAGGGGACATTACAAAGATACATGATCACATGAATTGAAAAATTATACACATAGATTGCCCGTTGATTCAATAAGAGAGCCCCCCTCCCCCCAAAAAAAAGACTAGTGTTGAAACATATACCCCCCATTATGATGTGCAAAAAATAAAACTTATGTGAAGATTGGATGCCAAATGAACTATTTATAATGCACAATGCTTTTTACAATTTCTAAAAAATGGATAATCCAAATCTTAAAAGTACAAGAAAATTTAAATTCCTTATAAATTCTAATATGCATAAAAAAAGTTAACAAAAATTCGGTAAGCGAGGTGAAATTTATGTCTCGTTGAAATTTGCTTATAATAATGATTTCAGAGACCAAAAATTGCATTAAAACATCATAAAATAAAAAATGTCTTGAAGCTAGAATGTTCATCATGAAAAAAGTTTTCTATTGACTATTTACACCTAAAAAATCAACTTCTTGTTTGCAATTTATAAGAAAATGAAAAGACCCCCCTTTGTAAACTTTTTGAATAAGGTGATGGTTTACCTTGACCACTAGAAACTAGCTTAAAAGTGTTGTGGTTTAACAATACATTCAAAATATAAACATTTATTGTTGCCAAATAATACTAAAAAAAGTGGATGAGCCATGGAAGAGGCCACCCTTAATGGCCAAGTAAAAAAGATAGAGGGGATTGAGTGTTGAGGGCCATTTGATTTGGTCGATGGTAGTTGGATACTAATGTGGCCTTTGGTTGTTATATGGGTTCTAAGACCTAGTAAATTGACAAAGAATAAGCCATGAACTATGGACTCAGAGCATGAATGGAGATCATGTAGGTAACTAGAAAATCAACATGACTATGGCAATATGCTTGGTAGATGATTTAAAGAGGTGAATATAGAATATCTTTCCATGTCAGACATCCCAGTGTCATCTATTTCACCGTCTTCCATCTCTTGGAAACTCTGAGAATCAAAAATTTCTTCAAGTTCTTCAAGCTTAATGAAAAAGAGTTTACACCCCTTCTTCTCAACCCTCACTAGTTGCACTGCTGAGATTTGATGAATCTTCACCTATCTAGGTATTCCTTGGAACTTTACTAGGTTACCAAAGTCATCTAGGCACTCAATGATCTTCAAATGACAATCTACCTTAGCCCTATTCCTCCACAACCAATTCATACTTAAGATTACATCATAGGATCCTAATGGTGTGACATAAAGATTTACTTTAATAGAGAAACAAGGTAGCTCTATCCTAGCCTCGAACAAACATTATTCCATCTTTGCTCTTGTCTAGTTTGTATATACGACATCCCAAGACATTGCCATGTGTCCAACCTTTGTAGATATCTTTTTAGCTACTCTAGGTGAAATGAAATTTTCAGTTGCATTCATATCAATAAGAACCGAAATAGGTAGACCAAACAAAATACCTAGAGTTTCAATGGGGGTTGCCTAATACTCGACTTGGCGATCATCTACCGCTGCATGTATCCTCTACTGGAACTTTGCTCACTTAGTTGGTAGCAAACTGTCGGAAGGCTTACTGGGACAATCTCTAGAAAAATGGTCTTCCCTACAAGTATAGCAATTTGAAAAGGTACTTTCTTCTTCACGGGTTCACCAAATCCACTTGCGTTTGCACCAGTATTATTGGTATTTCCACGGTTGAAACCATTTTTCTTCTACTCTCTTCTCGTCTCCTTACCACTATTGTGAATTCCTTTCTCCCCTTGATTGGATGAGTTTTACGCAACCTCCACCCTCTTTGGAGTTGGCTTATCTAGAATTTCCACATCCTTCCTACGATCTCTATTTTCCTGCCTACCGGGGTTAGCTCTAAGCTTTTGCTCTTGCTTAACTGATTTTTCATATACATGATCCATAGTTGTTGGACCATGCATATCCACTTCACCTCCAATCTGGTTGTTAAGTCCCATTAAAGTTTTTCTAATGTGGAAGCATTCATCTCTATGATATATAGGAACATAAGGAAAAAGTTGGGTAAAATTCTCCCAGTATTCGTTGATCGACATATTCCTTGTCTTAATCTCTAGAAATACATAAGTTTTTGGTCATAGTAAAGTTGAGGCAATCATCGCTAAATTCCCCCCATTTTAATTTCCATGAGTTAATACTAAGTTCCAACTTCTTGTTCATCCACCAAGTTGAAGCTTCTCTAGCTAACTAGTAGGCACCCCAAGCAGCTTTAGTGGTCTCAGTGTAATTTCGTATTTCAAAATACTTTTCCATTTGAGCTAGCCATGCCCCAGCTTTATCCCCGCTGGTGCTTCCCACAAACTTGGGTGGTACAATCTTCTTCATATCCTTAGAAAGTTCAAAAACCACAAACTTCTTATTTATTTCCTCAAATGGTGTTGGTGATCTTTCTTTTTCATGATCACGGGTTCCATTATGTCCATGTGAAGAGTTTTCACCTTCATTCTCATTAATGGGAACCTCTTTCTCAACCCTATCTTGTACCTTTTCTTTGCCCAAGGGTATCTAACCTTTCTAGAATCTGGTCAAGTCTAGCTTCAATTCTTGTGGGTCCTTGGACAACTTCTTGGCTACCTCCAGGATTGGTACGTGTCCTCACCATCTTCACAAGATCAGGTTTTATCTTAATGTTTCTATCCATGTTAGACTAAATTATGCTATCAACTATCTTATGGAAGCATTAGAAATGACATTCATAAATAATTCACATAAGATTAAGCACACACATTTGATAAAAAATTAATTTTATTCATTTCATAAGGATTTCAATATCCTTTGATTACATGGAATGACTATTTAGATAGTCGAGTGGAGAGTATCCCTCAGATTCATTCTTAGACACATAAATTAATGGAGTATATCCTATAGACTAAGAATGTTTTTCAATTCTATCTTTCTGTTCATCTCTTAATTGTTCATATCTATCCCAAAATGGATAGTAGCCTTCAAATTTATTATTTGATACATAGTTATGAGGTTCAACACCAGTATGGTGTTCATCAACAATGTAGTCTACCTCATTCATAGACATTTGTTCATGAGATCATTTCAAATCTAGTTGATCTAGAGGTACATATTCCTTAGACTCGTTACTTGAGGAAATTACTATTACTTCAGACAATAGAAGAACTCTAGGGTCCCTAAAGATGAATGTCGAGCTAACACTTCCTTTTGAGGGTATATCCCTGGAAAGTGACAATGACTCAGACTTTTTTGGTGAAATGGAAGGTAGATTATTATACATAGCCTCCATTTTCATCTTCCTCTTCACATCACTGATCCGAGAAAGTGTGTGACTAGATGTCTCGATGTCACTCAACTAGACGTCATTGTCGTAGTTGGTTCTCTCAATGCTTCTAACGATGGCTTCTTTTTCCTTCTTGTCCTTGAGGTAGCGCTCATTTTCATTACTGACTTTCAAGCCGTTAATATGAGACACACCATCCTAGCACAAGAATTCGCAACACTAGATAATGTTGGATGAAAAGGATGACAAGCTCATAGGTTCCAGAGCTAAACTCGGTAGCTCTGATACCACATGTAACATGCACCAACCATTCATTGTAGTAAATTTCTTAAGTTTTACTATGCAAGTAAATAATAACTATGTAAGAAGTCATTGCAACAAAAAAATTCCTTTCTTTATTGAAAATATATGAACACAAATGCTATACAACATACATTAAAGATTTCCATTCCATTACAATACTTTTCAAAGTACATTATTCCAAGAAATAACAAACTACATACATAGCTCCAACAAGCTTCATGACATAAGATATAGATGGTCTAGGAATCCGCTTTTCAAAACCTTGTTCCTTCGTCGCCTGCTGAGGAGGAGAAGCATCACTCAAGCACTTTTTTGCCAATCACGAACTCATATGCGATTCCCCACACATCTATCAATGATAGATGGACCTTCCCTTCAATGAAGGTACTGGTTGGGTAACCCTGTATGACATACCACTCTGAGCTTAGTTTTATATCATACATGAATAGGATTTATAACCTACACTAGGTAACCCTCATGCATTTCAGTAGACACAGTGAACTGATAGTGGAGTCTCGGCTTACACACTATTCCTAGTGGAGTCATCGGACATCCCCACTACTTTGGCCAAAGTATTCTCACTCAGTACTTCGAGTGATGGTCTACCATTCACCTACACTATGGTAAGCTCATTTTGACTTAAGGCCAGTATATCTATGCCTAGGTAATCCCTCTCCATGGGCAAGCTACTCCCTAGGATAACCTAAATTTCAATCACAACCTAAGGCAACATAACTCATTAAGAAAGGAGAAGTTCCCTCCCTTCACCATCATTCCCAGGAGTAACCTACTAACCATACAACATAATTCAATATCTAGTAACGAGCATACCCTAAGTTTGACTTATGTTAAATCATATTTAGTATAGTAACGATACCTATGATAAACATAATCCATTTCCCTTGACTAAATATGTCTAGTATAATAATACCCAAGAAAAATAGTCTCTCCTATCATGGAGTACTTACAAACAACATGCAAACAACATATAACTTTTACTATCCTTTCAAAGTAAACATGATTTCAATATACTAACATGACTAAGTCAAACACTCCAGTTATAGAGCAATCAAAATAAGAATATAGAGAAGAATATCCCGATGCCTTCTATATAGCTTTCCAAATTGATTTGCTACAGTCACAACACCCTTAGAACAACTCCTTCTATCAATAGACTCACAACCTTTTATCTCAAAAATTGGTATTTACTCCCTCTCAAAAGATAAATAGAATTCTCTCAAACCTCCCACTAACTTGGATAGGAAATTGCAGGTATAATTTCTCACTAAAACAAATAAGACGTTTCAAGAAATAACTCACAAAAAGAGAGAGAATGTGGCATCCTAAATGAAGAAATATTGTTGCTATTTATACAACAAGCAACCAACCACATTGCCTAAAGTTTAGGCATGAAAGAGAGAGCAACAAACATGCAAAGCAACACCACTAGCTCTCAATAGAAAGGTGGCAAAAATTAAGTAAACACTCAGCTTTATCTACCTACAGATTGACCCTCTCATTGGCATCAAAATGAAGAATAAATTAACTTCCATGTGACTGAAATACACCTACAGAATTTCAAGACAAATAAACTCAAAGGTGGCATGATTTAGCAAAGAAGAGAATCGGTCAATGACCAAATCTTGCCACCCCAATTTGTATCGATTTATTCTTTGTTGAGTGTAGGTTCATAAAAAAAAAATTTATTGAAAAAGTCATCGATGATTTAGAGCAATCAACAACTATTCCATATACACAGAAAATCATGGTTTGATATTTGACCAAGTCAAAGACATTATAAGGTGTCAACTATTTCAACATCAATTTAATTGATAAAGCAGTTTGCATATAAAATATGACAGCAAAGACATGAAGTTTGGCCTATGAATATAGTCATATTCCTTAAGTATATATATATACTTACATAAGTATATATGTATATACATATATACTTATGTAAGTATATATATATATACTTACGTAAGTATACACTTATGTGTATATATATGTATACTTATGTATACATATATATATATACTTACGTAAGTATACACTTACGTATATATGTATACTAACGTAAGTATGTATATATATATTATCACAAGATAATTAAGCATGCATATATATAATAGGTATGCAAAGGAGTAGATCAACTTAGCAATCACTTTATCATATTATTGCATGTCGATTGTGTATTACTATGTATATATCATATACATATATATGCTACAATATACATGTATGTGTATGTGTACATGTATCAATACATCTGTATGAGCATATCCATTTGCTACCAAACACATGTATAGATACACGTATACATATGAATACATGTATATTTATTATATATATTATATTAATACACCTTCGATTTAATCACCAAATTAATATACAATTACCATGGTGTTAGATATGGGACTACAAGCAATATTCCCATACATATATACATGCATTCTGTGGGTTCCATCAGATAGTTCTATGCACATAAGCAACTTGTGCATTAGTGTACATAAGTATGTCTACCTATGTACCCCCATGTATGTGCTCCTTAGTGTGTATAGTCTATCATCACCATGCATGTGTCTATGCATACACACTCCCCATATGCTTCACATATCAATACAAACATGATAACAAGAAGGAAATCATAAGCTCACCAAGGAATCATCTCCTAATGATGCATACAATAGTAACTAGCCTTTACTAAAGCAGACATAACATCTATGGATGACTTACCAACTTACCGACTCAATAATTCTAATTGTGGTGTGTGTATAAGCTCAAATAGGTTATAATACTGGTTACCTAACCAAGACCTTCTCCTAAGTGATACTTCCTCTCCACTTGGAGGAATTGAACATGTACCTGCAAACACTAACACATGTTCACAAAATATGTAATAAACACATTTCATTTTCAAAGTTAGATTATCAACACAATATTCATCCATTCACATAAATGCATTCCTTCATATAACATTAAATGAGATGAAATTCATTCATAAGAGAGTGATAACAAAGTGCACACACGATTTATTCAAACACTGAATTCACGTTACATTCATATTTTACTCTATATACTAAATAGTAAATAGTAACTACACAATTGGGGTGTAACATATAAGGTTAGATCATCACTCGGTGTAGCTCTAATCAACATAGATATCCCGAAGCAATCTAGGCACAAACATTCTCAACATTCCCAAATTTTGGGGTTTTTGTTTTGTCCAATCCCTTCACACCATTTCACCCGTCTACTCTACATTGCTTGTTCACTCTTCTAGCCTTTTGTACCTACCAATATCAAATACAATATCATTAGTGGTCCTTTTCCATCTCCCCTCTACCTCATTCTTTTCACCTTTTGTCATCTCTTTGACCATTTCCCTTTGTAGAATCTCGCTCAATTCTCACTTGATCGCCACACAAAGCTCCTTCATTTCCCATATAGTCTATTGCCCTGCTCTCCTCTCTATAAACTTGCTTTATAGAGTATTCCTCCAACTCTTCCAGCTTTTCTACCTCCTCTAGTCTTGATTGGAGTTTTCAATTGCATATTCCATTTTTTTAACTGAGGTTTATGTAGATCATTGAATCTCCTTTTATGTTTATGCGTCTTATCCCTTTTTCCTTATATAATTTTAATCCCCATAACAAAGCCTTTAATTCTGCTATATATAGCAAGTAAGTTATTATAATCAAACATGAGATTGATTAGAAATTAAAAATATTGAAGTATATTTAAAAAATAAACAATATATGGTGCACTAGAGGAGATAATCCTCTCCAAGATGTTATAATCTTTTCATTATTATAAAAAAAATAGACAAAATTTGAAATCCTATCAAAACTATGACATTTTGAGTAAATCTGACCTTTAAAAAATATTAAACAAAAATATTCATTAAAATTATATTTTTACTTCCATGCACTAGATTTTCATGTTATCTAAGTGGAAAAAATTTAAGAAAAAAATTCAAAGTTGTTATACCTTTGGTGAGATCCTCCTCTACAATTTTTACTTTTTTTAGCAATTAAAATATTTCTCTTAAATTTATAAAAAAATATATCCAACTAATTTTGAAAAAAATTATTTATAAACATAAACTACATTAAGAATTCTATATTTCATTAGTTTATATCATTTTAAAATTCAAAAACATAACTGTTACTTTTAAGTGGTCTAAGTTTAAAAATTATACTTGTGTTAGACAATTCCTTTAAATAAAAGTGTGACATAATTTTAAACTTTTATTTTGATTTTATTGCAAAAAAACTTTGCTAATTCCAATATCTTTTTTATTAACACCAAATCCCAAACTATATGCTTGATTGTGGACATTTAAATTAAGTCTAGTAGCCACATTGTTCACTATATGATTGTGAACAAAAAGGGACTAACATTCAATGAAAATATTCTCTCAAGTTTCTACACAAAAATATGTAATGGTTAGTGCTAGACACAAAGCTATAAATAAGGAAAAAATTAAGATTTTTTTGCATGCAATAGCCAAATCAACAACTCTCCTTAGTTACGCACTATTTGAAAATATTTTCCCTTTATGATAAAGGACATACAAACCTTCAAAAATGAAAATCAATTCCAACAATTTTTTTTAAATTTTGTATCATAATTTAATTTGAAGATATGTGAATAGGTAATCAATTAGCAATGGTCATACCAATCAACTTACCCAAACAAACTCTACCACAGTTCTAAACAATTCAACTTGTGAAAAATCATACATAATGAAAAGGATAGAGTATTGATATTGCTATTAGGATTCAACTGTGTAGTTTTCAAGTCAAACTCATTGACCCATGTTTCATGAGTAGTGGTTCACAAGAACCCATCTCTCAGGATAATGAATTGTCCACTTAGCACTCATTGCATCTAGGTGATTCTCACAGAGGTGAAGCATTGGGCCTTCCTGAGAGGCCACACATTCTAATACTACTCTATCTCAAGTGTGCTTAACCAAGGAGTTTTGCCCAAGCTTAAGCCCACTTAGCTTGCAACCCCATTTGCAAAAACTTCAGCAAGTGTTGTGCCTTATGAACCATTGATTATAGAGCCCCTTCAACTTATCAACCTACTTATCAATTGATGAGCTAAAGGATCTCTATAATCAATGGTTCATAAGGCACAACACTTGTTGAAGATTTTGCAAATGGGGTTGCAAGTTAAGTGGGCTTAACCTTGGGAAAAACTCCTTGGTTAAGTGTGCTTGAGCTGGAGTAGTACTGGGATGGGTGACCTCCTGAGAAGGACCAATGCTTCACCTCTGCGAGCATCACCTAGATGCAATGAGTGCTAAGTGGACTATTCATTATCATGAGAGATGGGTTCTTGTGAACCACTACTCATGAAACATGGGTCAATGAGTTTGACTCGAAAACTACATGGTTGAATCTTGATATCAATATCAATTTGACACATTGTGGAAAATACCTCCTACTTATCAATTGATGAGCTAAAATGGCTCTATAATCAATGGTTCATAAGGGACAACACTTGCTAAAGGTTTTGCAAATGAGGTTGCAAGCTAAGTGGGCTTAAGCCTGGGGAAAACTCCTTGGTTAAGCGTGCTTGAGCTTGAGTAGTACTGGGATGGGTGACCTCCTGGGAAGGCCTAATGCTTCACCTCTGTGAGCATCACCTATATGCAATGAGTGCTAAGTGGACCTTTCATTATCATGAGAGATGGATTCTTATGAACCACTACTCATGAAACATGGGTCAATGAGTTTGACATGAAAACTACTCAGTTGAATCCTGATAGCAATATCAATTTGACATGCTGTGGAAAATACCTCCTACTTATCAAGAATAGAGTAATTTCACCCATAAAATCAAATCATAATACAAGAAATAAAATATTAACCTAAATTTCAAATTATTCATAACAATGATTTTATGAACTTGGAGGACATTGCATTATAAACATTGTTGTGAATGTATTTGAAATAATTTACATGTTCTTCAATCTATAAAAAATGATATTTAAAATATATTAGGAAATGATATTTGACATATTTTACACACTCTTGAACTTGGGCCATGTAGCCTACTTAATTGGTAATATGAATAATTTGGTGATGGAGGGTGGTAACTATACAATGTATTTTATAAGTTCTGATGGATACTTTATTTTATGTATGATACATTGTTCACTACCTTCTTTGTATATGATAGATAAAAGGGATCTAAATACTATAGATAATGCATTTTATGTGATACATTTTATTTTAAGTCTAATGATTTGTAAAATGTATGAGAACAATTCAATGCATTCAAATCCATGTACAAAGAATGGGATGATTTTAGTGTTACTATCATAGAGTTGTATCCCTTTATTAGACATATCCTTTTTTAATAGAAAGTGTTCAATACAAAATTTGAAAGAAATAATGGTTTCTAATAGCCTCCTTTAGATTCAAAGCCTTGGGCCTACCAAATTGCCTTGGATGAATCAATGAATGTGCAATTGGAAATTACTTTGGCTTTTACAAAATATCATTTTTTTAAGAAATCATGAAATCAAAACTGAAATGGTTAGACAAAGGGACTACAATATTTCAACGTATTATTAAATCTTTGGACTATCATAAAATTTAAACAATATTTTGTGGCCAACATAGAGGTTCTATAAGTCTATAATTTACATTCAAGTGATGTGCATGACTATTTTTCACTTGTTTTCTAAATAGATAAGAAGTAGAAAGTTCCCTAGTAGATTAAAACATGATCAATATTTTGGAGTCGTGAACTTTGCTCTCAAACCATACAACTTTCTTATGTGATAAATTTTAGTTGTGTAATGTTTATAATTCTTTCAAAAATTTCATTATAGGACTAAATTTGGTTGCTTAATGTCCAAATTAGTTAACTAATTTGATTGTTTCCAAATTCACTACATGCATATAAGACTTTTGAGTCATTTTATGAAAAGCTAATTAAAAATATATTCTATTTATTGTCAAGATTAAAGTTTCATTTTATTCTAAAATGTTATTTTTATTCTACACGCTTTTCTTTCATGTCATTCTCAAAGCTCAAGCAAAAATTTATAGTTTGGAAGTGCTTAATGTAGTATCTCTATCTACTCTTGCGACCTTGCATATGCTATTATTTAGGGTATTATAAGCAATAACATAAACAAAAGAATAAGTACATCTCATTTTTCTCAAAACCACCTCAACACTCTCAAATAATATAACTTGCACAAATATTTTATCATTGTATTCTCATATTGGTAACAATTGTCAAGGATGGAGCACCAGGGATGTCCTTTTAGACATCAATTTTTTAATTTCAAAACTGGAAAGGAAATTAATGACTCACACCTATCATGAGGGAAATTAGACGACGGATGCCCTGGCCAACTTGGGCTCCTTGTGGAGTCTTTGGAAATGTTGGTGAAGACTTGGGGCTTTATCGTTGAATATACAAGGATTAATCCTTAATGAGCAGAAAATATAACCATTTAAATGGTGGCCAACTATGCGGCTCTTTGTAGATACAGGCATATCTACATGCTAGGGCCTTTGATGATCTAGACTAAGTCGAATGATGTGGTGAGGATAAAGTAGGGTGTCAAGGGGTTTTTAGCAATTATGACTATGTATGGTTTGGATCTCAGTTTTTATGGGTTGTCTTGTCGTAAGTACTGCATATCACATCAAATTTTCAGGAACATGTGGTTAGCGATGTTTATCTCCAACTTGCCAACTATTTGTATTATGCTCAAGCTTATGATGACCCTAAGATTTATTGTGATGTACTTAAGGAATTCAAATTTTGGCCCAACGACTAAAAGGTCTAGGAAAATGTGTGAGTTCAAAGTTACTTCTTGCACATCAGTTATTAATTATCAGATAAATTTCATCATGGCTTTCTATCTAAGCTTACTGTACTTAAGGAAAGATTATGGCTTCACAGATATGATTTCCTTGGGAATGACAGTTTGAGCGTGTAAACTTTTGGAAGCATTAATTATGTCTTCTTGTCCATGGTGGTTTGGAAAAGGTGTTATAAGGTTGGGTAAAATCACCGACAACCAGTTCAATTCTCGACTAACTTTGTTTTTTTGGGCCAGTTTCTATGAGCTGTGTGTTGAGATGGGTGGTGATAGGGTCAGGATTGAGCCTGACAACTACGATGAATTTCATAGGGACCCAATTGTGTGGCACATCTGCATGGAGGGGGGGGCTGGTGCCTTTAATAGAGACTCTGGTGGGTCATGACAAAAATATGTTAATATAATTTGTTGGCTCCTGAAGGGATAGGAGAGTTACTATGGGAGGAATTTCGTTTGAGGTTAACGAAGAGGTGATAGCCAAGGTGATAGGCCTTTCCTACATTGACAAGAAGTACAAGAAGCACACCAAAACTCAGAACCTTGAGAGCCTCAATGCCTTTTTTAGGGACAATGCGAAGCCGATTAAGAAGTAGTTGGGCTTTGGCAGAGAGACACTTTCCAAATCGTAGGATAAGGTGTGTTTAGCTCTCACGAAATACGTAACTTTAGAGGGAAGATTTAAGGTTTTTTAATTTTATCATTTGCCATTGCTAAACCACCTTAGGCACAAAATACTCCTAAGCTTCCTTTTTTTCTATTGACCTTGCTTGAAAGCTCAATAAAGGAATACCTTGAAGTTGCTGCCCAAAACCCTGACCAACCACCTCGCCTCTTCACTAGGGCCTCATTCTTCAACTCTTATCATTTCCATTTGGCCCTATGCCCCCTAGACCCATCTCTTCTATTCACGTGAAAGAATTGGAAGCACTTGACCTATTCCCTAAGAGACTATCCCCCACTGCTTCTGTTGGTCACTAAGAGAAAAACCCCCCGCTGGACAATGAACCCCATGCGACGCCTCGACCTAAACCCCTAATAAAAAAAGAAGAAGGGGGGTTAGGTCAGCCCATTCCAAGGCTACAACCAGACTGTGCGAGCTTAAGAATACACCCACCAAGTTGTACAACAGACCAATGTAAAAGAAGAAGGGGAAAAAAGACATTACATGCCAGTGGAGGAGCTAGGCACGAACAGTGAGGGAAAGTGCCGAGGAAAAGGATTCCAAAGGGGACACTATTGTGGCTACGAGTATTGACATGGGAACAAAGCAAACAAGCGTTAGGAGGTCTCACAGATTGGCAAAGAACAAGAAAGAGATACCAATGGACAAAATTTCTAGCAACTTGGAGCGGACTGGCAGTAGAGATGAGTGTAAGGACACTGTTGAGGAGGCTGAGGAGTTCGTGGAAGGTCCCAACCACTTCTCAGACCTGAACAAAATGCTCAAAGAGGACTCCACCCACTCTTCGGATCCTAGGGCCATGGAGGAAGAGATGACTTAGAGGAAAAGTGACAAGGAGGAGGACACCAATAAGCTGCGAGAGTGGATGGAGAAACTTGAATAAAAGTTCACTAGGTTGACTCATTTCACCATTAAGATCATCCACAGATCTGCCATCGCTCTCTCTGATGTCATCAAGGAGGAGGTGGACAAGAAGAACGAGGGTGAGGGTCCTAATTGGGTTGGGGATGATGTTTTAAATCTCCTCATTCATAAATGGGAAGATGTCGCCAATTAGTGGGCTGGTCTATGTGTCTTTGCTGGGTCTCTGCTATCCAAGTGCTATGTCTATTTTCTTTTGGTTTCTGTTGGTTTTAGTTTGAACTCTATGACGTGCTGTTGATCTTGGTCCTTTTTGGCCCTTCAAGCTTGTCGTGTAATGGATACTGCACACAGTAAATGTAGCTTATCGAATAAAAAAACAATTGTCAAATCTTTCATTTCAATAATGATCAAATCAATTTTAGGGAATCATCATAATGAAGACCATCCATTGGCTCATTGAAGATTGTAAATTTCTTTGTATTTAATATGTCAAAGGTTCTCTCTTACCTCTAATTTTTTTTGATTTACCATACCAATATTCACTCTTCATTTTGTTAGTAAATAATCTTGATTGTGACTGTAATTTTTAATTTTTTTCCATGCATCTTCTCAACAATGTATTTTATAATGATTTTCAATACAACATGTTTGTTGTTAAATGCATGCCAATTAAGACGGTGATGAGAAAAAACATCACACTTCACATTTAGGAAATTTCTTATATTAAGAATTAAGAATTGAGAGGTATTGTTAAGCACCAAGCTACACTTATTCAATCAATTTTTTCTAGTACGATCATGGTTTCATTTTGTATGATTTGGTTTAAGAGATAATTCTATTTAGTTTTATTAGTTTACTTGAATTACAATTTGTAAGGATGTGTTATTTTTCTTTTAGATTAAAAAATATATTTTTTGATAACTTAGACCTAATAACATGTCATTGATTGTAGATATTATTTAATTGTCTAGATTACTTATCCATTTCAACTTGTGGAATTATTTAAATCCATTTAATATATACATAGTAAGTTCTTAAATCAATATAAGACAACCCACTTATAACTTTTTATGTGATATTTTATAAATATTTTCTAAAATAATTCTTTTGTCATTTCTTAATATGCTCATTCTCTCATCATCAATTTTCTTTAATGGTATTTATAATCAAGAGTCATTACCACTTTGAAATTTTACTTTTTCTTGACAAAATTCAAGCCGTCCTTTCAAGTTCAAGAGAATAAGATATTTTGTAATTCATTTAGTTTTATAATTTTATTTTTGTTATATATTGAGCTTTCTTTTCAACTAAATCATTTTTTAATCTTTAAAGTTAAAAGAAGAAGATATGATTATGATATTCATGAATACAACTAATTATAATATGATTTCCTATAATTATTTGTTAGGAATAATTGGCGCTACATTTTTACAATCTACTAGACCTCTTGAGATACATAATAGACCTTTGTTAGTGCCGACAGACATTCTACTATGGCAACAAGGGGTGGAGTGCAATGGTGCGAGTGTGTTAATAAAAACTCTTACCTTTACCTTAAATTTGACAACCATTTACACATCAAAATATTAATATTTAATATAAAAATAATATTTTTAAAATAAATAACACATAAAAACAAAGATATGCTCTCATCAACACTATCCACTTCTTCAATGTACAATAATATTTATGTGTTGATGTATGTAATAAATAAAATAGTTTCAAAGTAAAATAAAATAACTTCAATATATAAAATAGCTCCAAATTTATCTCTTTATTTTTTAGATAGAGTATGTAAAATATTTATACTAGTTCCACATCGGACATATTGTTGTGCAACAAAGATGTTTTAAGATTTCCTCCATTACCTACTTGAAAAATCATCATAAATATTAATAAATTAAAATAATTTTCAAATTATTTTTTAAAATCTCTTAAATCATCATAAATATTAATAAATTAAAATAATTTTCAAATTATTTTTTAAAATCTCTTAAATCATCACAACTATAACATTCTTAAAACCAAATAATAACAATTCTGAAAATCTAATAATAACATCTAAACAAATTATCAAATGATATATATAAATATATACATTAAAAATTTAAATATCTAATGTTTGTATTGATAACACTATATTAATAAAATATTTTTATTTTTGTATTTTTATGAAAAAACACTGCTGATTGTAGCCATTGTAGCCACGTAGAGCGCAACGTGGACTGTAAACAGGCTCGAAAATCACGAAGAGGAAGAGGAAAAGCGACGGATAAAATCGATTCGTGGACCTCTTTATTTCATTTTATGTTTTGTCCCTTGCCAACAAATTATTATAATGCAAACAGCTTTCAGCTTAAGCCTATTCAGCACAGAACAACACGCTATACTTGACGGGTATGGATCTCATCCATTTTATTCCTTTATTACATAAATTTGTTTAGCATGCATTTAATTGGACTGGTTTCAGATGAATAAATGGGTTTTTAATTTAGCAGGGAAATGACTTCCGATGATTAAATTTAGCTCTGCAGGGGAAACACAATTAGGTTTTATAAGCACTGAAGCTGCATTTTGATATAATTTCTCTCTTTTGAGCTTTGATGTTATTTAAGTTTTTTTAAGTGACAGTTCTTAAATCTTTGAGAGATCGTGTTGTAAAGATGTGTTGTCATGGGTATTATTATGTTAGCATGGTGAATGAGTTTGAGCCCTAAAGAAGAATGCTTGGAATCAGGTATTAGAGAAATGAGTTCATGTTGGCCTGATTTGACAGGTTTTTGATAAACTTTGAAAATGATCATGTCATTTGGGTTCCTTAAAGAGAACTAAATGCCCAAATTTTGGGATTATTGGGAAGGATGTGAGCAGATTGATGTGCATGCTTCTCTTTAGCTTGACATTGGAGTTGAGGTTTGAAATTAGGAATTAGTGTTTGAACCATGAGGCTCACCAGCTGAAAATAAAGAATTCTGATGTGGAGGTGGCAGGCGAGTGACTGCCCCTAGGAAAGAGTTTATGTTTCCTAGGGAGCAAAATTTCAGTATTGTCCAATGTTATTTGAGACTGGATAAACAATTTGAATAGGAATTGGCATAAGCTTCTAGGTAGGTATTGTAGAAACAAGATGCTACACGGCAGAGATGGGATTTTGGCAGGACCATTGTTCTATAGAACTGCGTTAAATGCTGAAAATGAAGAAGCTGTTTCTAGAAATTGAATTATGTCATGTGAAACTAACAGGTTTGTGAAAATACTGCCCTTGATTTGACATGCAGAAAATAGGCCATGCTTGTAGTTTAGTGGGCACTGTATTTGAAATTGGAGTTCTTCTGTAGTTCATTAAAATAAAGCAAGTGCGACATTCTACAAGAAAGCTACTTAACACGAGACTTATTTATCCACCAGGGCATGAAGCAATGGCCACTGATAAAGTCAAGGATACTGGCAAAGTGAAAGGAGTTCCTGATTGGCTGAATAGCTCTGTTTGGTCTTCAAGGCCATCAAATTCTAGTTTCAATCAGAAGTCTAAGGCTAGCGACACACCTCGGGGAAATGATGGTGCTCAAGCTGTTCTTCAGGGGAGTGCCAGTGCTGTTGCAAGGGATCCGCTACCGGAAAATGTGGGCAATATTTTTGATGATAGGAGCCCTATGGGAGGGGCCAATGGTGGTTTAAATAAACAAGAGTCCATTTCAACATGCGAGGGTGATAAGGTAAACAAGGCAAGCATTCAAAGTAAATGTGATAGAAGTGATGAAGGCACTAGGGAAACAGTATTAAAATCAAATGAAAGCTCAAGTGAGAAATATGATAGTTCAGTGTCTGATCAAATCAATGATCCACTTTCAGACTCTTGGGCAGCTCCTGATTTTGATTTACCTTCTATTGCTGGATATTCTTCTCCTCCACAATTTTCGAATTTGAATTTCAGGAGAAGTTCATCGGTTGATGTCAGACAGGGCCAGTTTTATTCTGAGGTAGGCAAGTGACTTGCTTGGTCTATTCACACCACAGGTTCCTCCTCTACATGTTTTTTTGAACCTTTGATTGGAATGCATTCACAGTTTGTCGTCTAGGTTAACAGCTGGTGTTTTCATTTTGGCTATTGTTACCATCACAATTTTTTTAGTTCCGTTACAAACTGAGCGTAAAGTTTTCTGAGTTTTCATATCTGATCTTTCTCAGATCTCCAAAAAGGTCATAAACCTGGCTGATTTGCAACGATTAGCTTCTCAAGGAATACCAGATGTTGGGGGACTTCGGGCAACTGTGTGGAAGGTACAAATCTTAGTTACACTTTAAAGCTATTTTAATTTTATGATTTCTGAATATTCCATTTGTCAAAACTACACTAGCTTGTTGGTACTTATTTGTTAGTCAGTTTGGAACAAAGGATGCCAATGATTCCTTACAGATGGATTCTGCTTCTGTAAGCAGCATTATCATTCTTATGATATTTGACTAAACATAATTATTCTTTATCTTCCTTTTTTGAAGGTAGTACCGATAATAAATCTAATGGTATTTGCCCAATAAGTATGAATAAGTTAACTAAACTGCCTTCTACTTTTTGTGGGATTCTAGCTGCTTTTTGGTTACTTGCCAAGGAATCGTGACCTATGGGAGAGTGAGTTACAGAAGAAGCGATCACAGTATGCTGAATTCAAAGAAGAGCTTCTTGTTAATCCTGTAAGAATTGATTAATTTAAGCTCAGAAAAATGAACTTTCTTAATTTAGACCAAGTTGATCTACTCTCTGTTTTATTTAGTTAACAATGCCAACTTTATTAGGGCTAGTTGCATTTTGCTTCTTTCTGCATTTCATATTTGTCCGAGAACCTATTTACCATGTCTGTTTGTTCTAATGCATAAAATGATAACACTGAAATTCTGGTCTTGTGCCCCTGGCCAGTCAGAAGTAACAAGAAAGATGGATGAAGCTATTGGACATTCAATTGATAAAGATGGAGACAATGGAAGTGGAATGCTTAGAAGACTTGAAATAACCCATGGAGAACATCCACTGAGTCTTGGGAAAAGCAGTGTTTGGAATCAGTTTTTCCAGGTGTGTAGGATATTGCAATCTGGCATTAAGGCAAATTTTTCAAAGCTTGAATTAAGATTTTTTTTAAAGCTTGTTGTAAATATTCTGATTGAAATTCATTCAAATGTTTGTCAGGATACAGAGACAACAGAGCAAATTGACCGTGATGTGAAACGTACACATCCAGATATGCATTTTTTCTCTGGAGATTCTGAATCAGCAATTTCAAATCAGGTTTGTACTACGAGTGGATTGACTTGCAGTTCTTCTGGATTTGAAAACAATAGTTATTCTTCTAAGCTCCAAAATTTTAAACTTAATGATTTGTTCTTTTGCAAGTATTAATTAAGCCGTTGTAGCTTTGCTGTAAAGTTTTTGAAACTCTTGTTTTCTCCTGAAGTGTTTGATTGGCCTTCTGGACAGGAATCATTGAAACATATACTGCTCATTTTTGCAAAATTAAACCCAGGAATCAGATATGTGCAAGGGATGAATGAAGTTGTAGCTCCATTGTTCTATGTGTTCAAAACAGATCCAGATGAGTCCAATGCAGTAAGCAATATATCTGTTCTGATATGCTTATTACATCTAATATTAGACAGATCCTTCTTGATGTATTCATGAATGTCATTTATTGGAATGTGTTACTTATAATACAGGATGATATTTCACAGATTTTATTGCTTTTATTGTTAAGTAGTCTTTTATTATTTTTGAGTTCATTGTAGTAGAGAAAAATAAATCTCCTATATATGCAAGAAGTTTTTTGTTAGAGAGATCCTTTCAAAATCTACCCGTGTCACACTACCTAAATTTGGCTTGGACTCAGCAACATCAGTCACTCAGGAATTGACAAGACTCAACTTCAATACTCCCCTCAAGACTCAACAAGACCTAAAACAAAGACTTGATGAGGGATTCAACGAATTAAAAGTCCATAAGATATTTAATATTTTTAGAAAGGGACTTTTCATTTCAGCAGAAAATAACATCATAGAGGTCAAACACACACACATACATGTCAAAGTAACAAGCGAAGGGACAAACGTGAATTGAACATCAAAAGTCAAGTCATAAACTTAACAAATAAAATAATGTATAGATATTGCACAATATCTTGGAGTTTTTAACTTTTTTCATGCCATGAATGATCAACTTTATAGTCATGAAAGTAAATATAAATTAAAACTCAGTAAATAGTCAAATCCATAAGATATATGCACAACCTACAAATCTAGCTTAAATAGACAGTCCAAATCTCATGAATAAGAGCAGAACCATGTGACTGTGGCTGTTCTTTCTATTGACGGCCCTGGTTCTTCATGATTAGCCTCACAATAACTGATGCAGTTTACATGTTTTGAGTTGCATAAAAGTTGATCTGGTCTTGTATGTTGCAAATTTAGTAAGTCTCATGTGTCACAGGGTCATGAGAATATACTAGCAACTGCACTTGTAGGCGCCAACGGTGTGCTGCTAGAGTTATTAAGGGAGCTCTTAAATTTTAGAAAATACAAAATGGTGTTATAAATTGTTTTGGAATTCACTATTTCCTTTCACGTGTGCTTGTTTGTGAAGCATAATCTAATCTAATTTTTTCATTATAATTAATAAATAAGATTTGAAATTCACTGAATAAATGCAACATTTATAACTATGTAAAAGAAGATTCAATAACAAAGGATGAATATGTACACAAAGTAAGAATGGCACTTGCCTCTTGTAAGCAAGAAATGCTCAAACTTGTCATGCATGGCAAAGGTGATTGGTATGTTCTATTAGACACCAAAGAAGATCTGGATTTTGGATATGTTTTCAATTAAATACCATCTTGGAAGTTGTATATCAAAGGCCTGACTTTGATTATCAAGTTAACTATAGTGATATAAAAAGATGAGCCACTCCAAATGAATGATTAAAAAAACATCTATCCATAGTATCTGAATCAAAAAATATGTCCATTCACTTGTTGGACTATGAATTAGAGAAATGCATACCTAAAGCCTTTCAAACACCCTAATTTTTTTTGGAATGTACTATGGACTGGAAATTATATTTAAAGGCAAAATGCAAATAATTCACCCCACAGTTAGCAAGAGCTGACTTCTACGAGAAATGAGTAACCCCATGCTAATCAGAATGTGTCACATGTCCAATTTCACATAAAAACAAAAAGTAAAGCAATGTAAGAAAATGCTGACTTATAAATTAAAACCAAGTTACTGGTTCTGGTATGGATCTTGTTTCAGGTTTGTGGTTCTGGCAAATTCTTTTTTCGTTGGGTTTGTTTTGGTTTCATCTGTTCAAAAACATGTAAAATCATAAATATATATATACTTGCAGCCTAAAAGCAGGAATTAAGTTTAAAATAACACATACCATAATATAATCAACAAAACCACCATAAACTCGAATGCCATTTAAAACATAAATAAATATTATAAAATATTTATTGTTCAAACTTCAAGTTCAATGTTAAAATAATAATATCAAGTTCAACAATCAATTTTCAGCATCATATGGATTTTCTAATTCATCATCATCATCATCATCATCATCATTGACATTAGATGATATAGGAACATTTGAAGAACCACAAGTAGTGCCACTACTGCTCACTAAAAGTGTGCTTGCTTTTAAATTCCTTAAGTGCAACATCTTGGAAAGTAGAAGCATCCAAGTTAGTTTGCTCTAGCTCCACATTACACAACTTTGTAGGGGCCTTGGGGTAGTGTCCCCGGCGGGGTTGAGGGGCAGTGCCCCCTTGTGGGGTCAAAGGGTGGCACCACTTGCGGGGTTTGAGGGTATTGCCTTGGCATGTTCCTTGTCATGATACAGGGTGGGGTCAAGGGGTAGAGTCCTTTAGAACCACAAAGATCTTCATGGTGTGCACCATTTTCGTATTTTTTTAAAAGGCAAAGGTGAATGTGGAAGATTAAAAAAAAAACATAGAAAAATGGATGGATTCACCCTGGGTTCTCCCAGATCCTTCTCAGGTTTTCCCTAGACGAACCCAACCCCATTCTTCCGATCCTGTCAGTGTTTGTAGGTGGATTGGATTGGATCACGGATCCAGCTAGTTTACAGGCAGATCTGGTAACACATAATTAAGATAATGTCCACTTTATATCCACATCTCAGCCAAAGCAAATTGTTTTAGCTTTGATTTTCATTTTGTTACCTTTTCTAATCATCGTTTCATACTTACGGTAAGATAAGATGACTTTTGATGTCAAATTGGGAAAATGGTCTGTATTATGTAAGACCTATCAACATATGTTAACTTGTTTAGAAGATAAAGTCCAAGCATCTTGAGCCATAAACAAACAACTAAGTCTTAACAGGCCCAAAGAAAAGCAACCTGAAGCATAAAACAAGTACTGAGGCCATCTATATATGGTATTGAAGCCATGAAAGACCAAAAGAGCTGTACAAGAAGAAGTACCAAACATGGTAACGCAAAGAAATGCCTGAGCCTATGGTATTGAAGCCATGAAAGACCAGAAGAGCTGTACAAGAAGAAGCACGAAACATGGTAACAAAAAGAAATGCCTGAGCCATGATATTGAAATGAGCAACCCTCAGCTCCACAGGGCTGCACAAACTGCTAACCACAGTAAACTCCTTGTCTTTAGCATGCAGGGCTTCTAGCTCACAGACATCAACCAGTGCAATCATTTATGCCAGGGCCACTTTGATTGTGCCATCTAGAGAGCTGCAACTTCCCCTTTTGGTAGGGAAGGGAGCAGGAATAAGAGATTCAGAGCTCTACACCAAGTATAAACTCAGAGGCAGAGGGCGCTGACGCCCTGAGGCCCTGAGGGATCTATCTGCTGTTTAAAATCTACCATCCCTGTTCTTGTCTTGCATTAGTTTTGCCTCCTGTTCCTCCATCATTTCAGACTGCAACAATGAAATAGAATCCTATAACTTTACCATTACTAAGAGTCACAAATCCCTTTATTGTGGACTTGTTTATAAGATTGTTTATTTAAGTGTTTAGATTAAGAAAATAAATTCCTCAAGATTATTCTAACTTTCCTTGGAATTAAATAAATACATTCCATTGTTTTTAACCTTTGAATTTACTCTCTAATCCATTGGATATTTAGTTCAGGAAAACTTTTGTAAAGTTTTGGGGATTGTGTATTTTATTTCTTCATTATATGATTACTTTTTATTTATTGAATCCTTTTATGTTTTCAAGGATTTTCTTGAATTGTTTTCCTTCAATCATCTTTATTAGATTGAGCAATAGTTACTATATTCTAAGCTTTATGGGACTGTTCATTAATTTATTTGAGCATGCATTGATATGAATCACATCTGCTTCATTTCTTTATGTAAATCACAACCGTTCAATTAACACTGGGTTCAAACTCAGTCAAATAAAATAGAATCTAAAACATCAGCAGCTTTGACTGGAGATATTCAGATTTGACAGATGTAGGAAACGTAGTCTCTATTTTGATAGTTTAAAACTTGCTGGCACCTCCATGGAGGTAAGAAAAGACATGTTTGCGATGTGCCTTCAATGAGATACTTCAGCCCTCCATTAAAAGAAAGTAAGCATAAAATTATAAATGAATATGAAAACAGATCTTTGAGCATCTGGTATGCATTCCCTAGTGTTGGAGATGCAAGCCCTTAGGGAAGGCTTTCCCCAGTTCATGTAGTTGTGGTGTGGACGCCCCCATTGTGTACCCAATCAGGGGGAATGATAGGAGACATTATAAGGGACATTCTCTTGTTCTCTCTTGTCCCAAGAAATGGATCATTGAACTCCTGGACATGGGATATGTGCAGGGTATGGCTGGATGTTTCATGGACTGTCCAGGCAGCTTGATACAGGCTCAAAAAAAAAATCTTTAATTTCATTTTTTTCTTAAGGCTTTAAAAAGACTCTCAATGCATGATAAATTGTTTTGGTGCTTAAGTTGCCTGAGTTAAGGGACCCTCCAAAATTTGGCGAGAATACAGAAAATCAGCTGCTGTTATCTAACCAATTTGGGAAAAGATTAAAATATTTATAAATGAAGCCCATTCCTTGCTTAAAAAACATAAACATTTATAGAGGCACATTAACTACATCCACCTTGCAGAAATCCAAAGGACTTATCTTATGCTTTCCTCATAGTGATTTTTACTGTCTGAGCACCATCCATTTATCAGAATGTGTGGTCTCAAGCAAGGTATGATTTCTAGTAAGAATCTGGACTGTTGGTATAGTTTGTCTTTAGCAATGAGGAGCTCATACTAACCAACTCCCTTTTAGAAAGATATCCTTTACCAGGGTTTCCAATTAACATTACAAACCATATTTAAAAACTTGAGCAGAGTAAATCTGCCATCTATCAAGCTGTAAAAAAATCTCTTACGAGCTTCTCCAGTTTATACTGAGTTTAGACATATTTCTGGTTACTGAATTCACGTACGACCATTAATCATCCAAACACACATTCTATTCAGGACCCTTTATCATGGCAATGATTTCTCACAGGCTAAAAGCAAAGTTTTACATGAAAAATACAAAAATGGATGCAGGAGCAGATGCAAATCCAGATCTTACAGTTCATCCATGCATTCTTTCCATCAAAACACAATTGAATGAAGTGATTAATGCACCCTAATCAGTCATTCAACGCACCAAAGTGGAGGTGACATTTCTGAATCCCAACTACATAATTACTTTGAAATCAACTATTTTTAATTCTTTGTTTGCTGAAGATGGAAAAAGTACATATAGTTATAATGAAAATGTATGCAATGCTCTCTAAACTACAAGTATAATAAATGCAATTTTTTTCTTTCCAAAATTGAGAAACAAAAATGCATGGAGTTTGCTGCTAGTTATAAAGGCACCTTTTCAACCCTTCCCAGCACCATAAATTTATCCTGCAACCACTCACAAAACTATTTACCAAAGCCACTCCATTTTTCTTTCTCAATGGATAAAGGGAGTAGAAAGAGAATATTTTGAGACTATTATTAATAAATTAAAAATGCACAAAGCACTAGCAACTGAACCACACAATATCACATTTGAAGCCCATTCTCAATGGAGACTTCCCACACTGATTTGGTAAACACAGCATCAAATGGGTCTTTAGTCTATTAACTAAGTCTGAGCCTTTGAGACTCTATTAGGTTTTAGGCATCAGATAACAAAAAGAGTGCTGCTGTGCTCACGACTTGAAACCAGTTTTCAGCAAACTTCATTATTCTAAGCCTTAGTATGGTGAGTTCGAACAGTGTCTTACATCCAAGTACTCGTTTCACCTTACACATTTTAATATTTTTTCATCTTAATTATTGAGATTTACCCTTTCTCCTTCATTGTGGGTTGCAGAAAGTGGAGGGGAAGGACTAAAACAAGGAGGTGAAGAGTGATTTAGAGGAAATAAGCGATTACATTGGTTCATCCTGATGATATTTTTGCTGTGCTCTAACTGCTTTGTGGTATCCCCAGACCTTCCATGGTTATATTTCAATCACCATCATGGACAATCTGGTTTGTGGATGACAAATATGAACTATTGGTTATAAAGACCAGAGCAGTAACAGAGAGATCATAGGCTAGCTCAAGTTATTTATGATGGCCCTTTTTCCCGAAATTAAGCCAAGTTGAAACCCAAAACACCCATCATACATTTTCCACTAAGGAAATGGGATTAAAATTTTATTAGAGAGGGCCTTAACTAAAGTTAAAATATAAAATAAGGAGTTCTCTTATAATTAAAGTTTATTTTAAATATTTCCTCTCAAATATCAATCAAGGGTCATGAAGAAAACTTGAAGGCTTCTGTCTTTTGGAAGGGAAACTCTATTCAAGAGAGGTCAAGCAAGGAGAAGAGGGATATATGATTGTTATCAAGTTCTCTTTATGGTTGAGCTTTTCAAGAGTTCTTCAGAATTTTCATTTCTGGACAAAAATCTGTGTTTGCTGAAGACAGACCATGGGGACAAGAATTTCCATCTTCTGGGTTCTGATTTGAGGATAAAAATTCTCAAGATTAGGGGTATCATCCAGAGATTACGTTTGTGCTTCAGAGATTGGATTTGGGATCAAATCCTCACCTCCATTGTGCTTCAGTCAGGTAATTCAATTATATCAATTGTAATATATTCTGATTTCAATAGATTGTTCAGATTACTTGAATATTTTATCAAAGACAAAAGAAAGGAAAAGATTTAATGATAGAGAGGTCTTGAAGAATTGATGTGCAAATAATCGCTGCTGGACATGATATTCCACAATTGCCATCGGCTGATAAAAGGCAAAGGAATTCATTTATCTTAGACCATGCAATAGGTTGTATTGCATAGACTGCACAACAGGTGGTATTTTAGTGGTCGTTACCAGTTTTGGGACACCATTTTGGGTGTTCATGCACAGCCACACCAATAGTAATCGTAGTCTTCAAACGAATCAATAGATACGGTGTGTCCCTAAGTGGAAGTTGTGGGAACACAGATTATTGGATGTTCATCAGAAATTAAGATCACAGGTTTGGTTACAATCTGCCATCACTCTAATCAGAATCTCATCTTGACAATGGTTGCATGAAGAGGCAGCTTGCTGAGGAAGAAGTTTGCTGAAAGTGCTACATGGTGAATGCTAAATTTAAAGTGATATTACATTATTCCTTCTACCTACTTTAGGACACTTCTTCAGCCAGTTTCTCACCCTTTGACACCTGATCTGGCCATGAATGCCCTGTGCAAATTCTTCTTACAGGTTTTCAGCTGTGAAATTTCTTAGGAGCCCTTTTGCACCCACCTTTACTAAACCTTTCACTATCTTGAACATTTGTATTGCAGCATCTGCCTTTGAGGGGTTGTAGCAAGATCTACATGAGTACTATCTTTTTTCTTCTCATTAGAGCTTTCTCCCAAAACCATTCAGACTTGTCAAGGGCTGTCAATATTCAATGACTGGGATAAATAGGTATGTCCCTGATTATTACAACTTTTTGTTAGAGTGGAAAATCCTTTATGGGTCCCTTTGAGATACAAACACTTGTTGAATACAATTGGATTATGTATACCTTGTGGGTATGGCTTGCCTAAGTGAATGTGTACCTTGTAGCAGAACTTGTGTTTATGTTGCGGTTAGGTCCTATCTTGCTATAACTTATACCTTGAATGTGTTGGTACCCATATGAAACTCAGCTTTTGTATTGCTTCTGATCAATTTGTTGTCATTAACCAGGTGTTTCTTGTTATCATAATTGATGTCAACTAGGTTAACCCCTTGTCAAGTTGCAAAGTTGTTTAGTTATGGTCCAGTTTTTCGGCTAACAATTGTTGTAGATTGTGTGAGGTTGAACTACTTGGAATAAAAGATGAAGTCGTCCCTGATTGATGGTAGCTCTGGAAATAGAAAGAAGAGAAGGAAATGACACCAATTTGGGTCAAGAATCAAGGTGGGAAATGGCTAACCAAATTCCTCTAGCACTCCATTTGATTGGCAATGTCAGCATGGATCTCCATCAAGGAAAAATGCAAAGACAAATTTAAAGAAATCACACTTTTGCAGTGGCAAAGCCATCTCCAAGTTCCATTTGGCATGACGGAAAAATGACAAATTGATTAAAGAAATGGACCAGGGTTTAAGGTGTTCCAATTATCAAAGAGTGGCACACAAATAAGATGGCATTGTTAGTACAAAACTGCACCAACAAAGTGGTGAATCCCGTGGTGATCTACACCCAGAAGTGATTGATGAAAGTTGGCACCATTTTGTGGTGGTAGTGCCATGAAAATGTTATGCTTAGGCTTTTAAAATGTGGTGAAGTGACTTGAAAATTCCACTGCAAGGTGAAAAGCTGATGCTAAACTTATGTTGTAGAAACTATTATTCAACAAAAGCTATTGTTCTCATGTGTTTTGTGATTTAATAAAGTAAATAGAATTGAGCAACTTTGTCAAACCTTGAATTGATGTTTGTTATTAGTTAAGTAGTGGCTTTGTATACTACTTAACAATTTATTTTCTTTAATCATGCGATGCTCACTTGTTCAATCATCTCTTGTTGATGTAGATTCATTGTTCTTTGATTTAGCTGATAGTCAACATTTGTTTTTGTTACTCCCTCAAATATTTGTAACAAAATGTCTGTCTTTGCTTAAGCCAACAAGGAGTTGAGTTTATCATTTGTGCTTGATAGTTTACTCTCCTTTAAATCTAAAAATCTCGTTGCAAGTTTTGACTATTGATACTCCATACATGCATCTGGGGCAAAAACATAGTTAATTAGTAAATTACTTTTTGGCAAAACCTTCCATTGAAATCATGTATAAGATGTATAGTTGTAATCTGTCAATAGCTTTAGGTAGATTTAGTTAGATCTCAGGGGGATTCCCCTTATGATTTGAAGAAAGGTTCTATTGTATGTGTTGCTTCATTTTGTTTTGTCTTGCAAGAGACAAATTAAAATGCATTTGTTAGGGAATGGGTTACAAGCAGCTAAGCTTGCAAGCAAAAGTTCGTATTGCCTTCAATTGAATGAATTCATCTTGGCTAATAAGGTATATATCACATCATGAAGGAAGGTAGGGCTTCTTGATTTTTCTTTTTAGATGCACCACTCAAGCACATTTAAGCCAAGATTCATTTTCACCAACAATTTGTGAACTCGTATGATTTTTGCAAGAAATCAAGATCAAGACAAAAAACCATTTCAGACAATGGGTGATACTGATAATACCCATAACAATGATCCTCCGCGACTTCCATTGTCGTGGGTATCCATCATTGGTCCCTTAGCACTTGTAGCTTGCCATGATTTTCCAGCAGGGTCAAGAAAGAATTTTCAAAAATTCCATTGTCATGGCCCCTTTTTTTGGTGTAAAATTAATGAAGACCCTTAGTCTATTTTTCTCAATTTTCTTGTAGGCTAATAATTTAAAAAGATGACTTATATTTAATTATTAAAAAGGTCATTATAAGTGAATTATAAAGTGTTATTAAGCCCAAAGTCTTAAAAGTGAGTGTTAAAAGGGACACTTTAACAATTTATAATTTTGAGGGAATACTAAAATAAAATAAAATAATATTATATTAGTTTCCTTCGAAAAAGTTATAAAAGGATGTTTTCAAAAAAAGGTCTTCTTGCTTATTCTATCAATTTTAATTTCCAAGAATGAATGTGAGTTCTTCTTTCTTCGTTTGAGGATGAAGCAATTCTACATTGGGGTTGCCATTGTACTCCAGCTGTTGATGATTTCCAATTTTCAATTGTTTGATTTTAGTTTGAAGGTTCTAGGTTTTTGTTGTGAAGTTTTGAGAGATTTTACAGTTAATTGCTAGTATATTAATATTGTTGATTATCTATTAGTTTTTTTAGTGAGACTAATTCTAGTTGTAGGCTGTATCATTGAAGGGAGGATTGCATTTATACAAATCCAAGTCCGGCCATACACCTCCTATGCAGGCTGTAGAACTTCATTTCTGGCTGTACAGTCTTGTGAGGTGAACATCCTTACAGTCGCACCAGTTTGTGAATAGTCTGCAACACGTTGTTGAGTACTTAGGGTTTGTACAAGTTGAAGTGAGTTGAGTAAACTTTTTTAGCATAAATTAATCATTTATTGCTGGTTGTACCTTCCAAAATAGGCTGTATAGTTTCCAAACCAAGTTGTACTCTTTTAGTCACTGGCCACACCTTTTGATGGATAAATGCCAATTGAATGCTTCCTTATTTCTGGCTACAACTGTTGTGGGGTCTATATTAGTTGGAAAACTTAGATTTTGATGAGTTTGGTGCATTCATATTCCTCCTAGATTTGTCTGTAGCATTTGGAGGCTATTGACAATAGTTAGTCCATCTTCTGGAGCTGCATGTATATTCTATAGTAATTCTGATCCATTTAACTAGTTGCACCAGTCATGGGTATCATCAGAAACACCATTCAAAGGTTTACATCCATATCTTGCAGCTATATCATTACATTGCCGCTGATTATATTGTTTGGGTTTTGACATTTTGAGTTCAGCATGTGATTATGGATATTATATCATTTCATAATCCAATATTGTAATCACAGGATGGTCTACCGCCAGTTACTTGATTTTTATTGATATAAGACCCTCGACAATTCACTGCTGGATCCATGCTATCATTGTAAGAAGATCTTGGTTGGTTTATCTACTAGATCCATTTTATTTTCATATCATTATCTACCAATTTGGTGTGTATTAGAATTAGTCTATTAGATGATATAGTCTACCATTTGTGCATTTTTGCTTGTTATTTGTCAGTTTGGCATGATCAAAATTTGCATAGCATTATCTGCCATTTTGGCATGGATCGGTTCTATGAATTTGATATTAATGTAATTTGGTTAGTTAGCTGCCAATTTTGTTGGTTATTTTCATTGCCCCCATTCTAGTCTTTGTATGCTCTCACCTTGCCTACATTGGGAACTTGGTGATAAAAAAGAACTAGGATTTGAGCTAATTGTATTTTTTTTTAAATGAATTTGAGCTGATTGGTAGAGGAGGAAATTTGCTACCCTCGAGTCTCAAAAATAAGTAGAGTTTTCAAGGAGCAAATGGTCCTTAACTACCTCAAGGAATAATGCTCAAGTGACAAGATAAAAACGTGAGAGTTCCAAAATCAGAAAGAGTAGATCACAGAGGTTTTCTAGATAGACTGACACGCTCTCGGCCAAGGACGACAGTGCGGCACGGTGGCGTCTCATATGAACCAAAAACTGAGACTATCACAAAAAACAACAAATGATTACTAACAATATGATTACTAAGAATTCTTGAAAGTGCAGAAATAATAGAGAATAGTAGAAACGAGAATAATGTAAACTAAGTGAAATATAAACTGAATGGAATGTCGATGATGAAATGAAGGAAAAGAGGGGAAACACTCACAACCGACCGAGCAATGAAGCCTCCAGCAAATAAATGTCTCCAATACTTGCACACATAAGACTGAGAGAAAATGTTGGGGCTGTTTAGGGGTTTGACTCAATCAAACCCCCGTTTCAGTGTTTCGACATCCACGAACAACCAAATAGACAAATAGATAGAAAGATAAATAGACAAGAAGATAAAATGCATAGGCAAGGGATGTGATAAATCCCAAGATGCTCAAAGACGTAAGACAAGAGATAGATATCACCTACAAGGCTTGAGGAAGCCAAAGAGAGAGAAAGAAAGAGATAGCTGCGAGAGCCAAGAGAGTTGTAGAGAATGTTGTGAGAGCTTGAGACCATTGTAGCAAGCTGTAGAAAGCTATGCAAGCTTGAGAGGAAGAGAAAGAGAAGAGAAGAGAGGAAAGAGTGTCTCCAAGAGAGATCAAGAGAGGAATGAAAATTCCAATAGAGCCAGAGAGGAGTGAAAAGATAGATTTTAAAGAGAGAAAAGGAGGGAAAATAAGGTTCTTGAGCCATTACAAGGCGTCCTAAGCCGTTTCCACCGACAAAGGTAGGTGACAAATGACAACATGCTTGAAATGGCCGTTTGAACGTCGAAATGTCATAGGATGCTAACGCGGCGCATAGATGTTTGCACGATGCGCTAGTGTCTAGAAAAATCATGCTTAAAAATAGTCGGAACGAGGAAAGCACAAGGTTTGACACAAAGCTGATGCACAAAGGTAGCTGCTGAAAAAGAGTCTTGAGCATCCTGAGAGGGGGAAACGCTGATGCAAGGGCTGAAATGAGCCTACACAAATACTAAGGGGGTGGACACTAAAGTGGATACAAAAGTGTGGGTGAAATTGCCACGGGGTGCAATTTTACGACACTATAGATAGTAATTTTTTTAATGAATTTGAGCTAATCGTCTTGCCTGGGATATTGCATCCATGGTGATAGACAACATGTAACATTTCAGTGAGCATATTTTAGCATTCACCATAGCTTACAACATTCTAGGAGTTGCTCACAAGGATGTTAGAGTTTGTCTTTTTGTCAAAACTCTAGCTAGAGCAGTAGTAGAATGGTTTCATCATACCTCTCTAGGTTGTTAGAAATTGGGAAATGATGAGGGAGGAATTTAAATCATGCTTCAAATTTGTTGAGGATAGTAATGTCCCATTTTCCCAACTCTTAAATGTGAAAAAGGATAACAATGGGCCTATGAGATATTTTGTAACATGATTCAACCAACTTGATGGAAGAATTAGTAATTCTTAAAGGCCTCTTCCACAAATTCTTTTGAGCTGTTCTATAAATGCCCTTCCATAAAAAAATCTCCCGTTGATTTAAACTTGTGAAATTGATGAGTTAGATGAAGCCCAGGCATAGGTAGTCAAGTTGGAAGATGACATGATAACTATTGGCAAAATAAAAAAAGATTGTATCAGGCCCATGATCTCAAGTCCTACTAAACCATTGTTGCAAAGCGTAGTGATCGATGTAACTAAGATGAAAAGACAATGCCTACAAAATGGTCTAGTGTAGCATTATCAAGGACATCTTTAAAGGAATAACATAAGTGATAGAATTAGACTACTTCCTCTACTTGAATGGCTTGCCTTGAAGGCACCTATTGATAATATCATCAACAATTTTTGTTCTTTCCATGAGACAAGTGATCATGGTGCTTAGCATTGTTTGGAGATTCGTTGCATGATGTAATTCATGGTCACTTCTAGGTCATTTCTTAAATGTTTTTAGTTAACCTTCAACATCTTTGACATGAGCTTGATGGTGACTCTATGACAAGACATGGTCAATATGGATTAGTTTGTGTCAAAAAGGTACATACATTGAATGATTCTACATGTTTGTGGAATCAAACAATTATGAATGAGCAAAGATTTGAAGAAAGAAGAGTACACAAAGAGCATTAGTTTGAGAAACCATAAATGGCAACTTGTTTTCAAGAACCTCCATTTATTTCTTCATCGGTAAATCAAGAGTTACTTTTCCCATCTACCTCTTAGCCTTTGCCCTTCATGTTAGAAGAAATTGCATATCATTTGTTCGTTAAAGAAGACAAAGTCTCTCAAGCATTCATGGAGCAAAGTGATGATTCAATTGTTTCTGCTGAGTAGGACAATAATAAAGTTGAAAATGGAGAAGCACTAGAGGAATTCCTCTTTTCCTTTGAGGGATTATTTGAAGAACTTGCACATGAGAAAATTGAAGAACCAAGATTTGAGCATTCAATAGTAGTCAATTGGAATAAGGTTGGGTTTGGATATGCTTGAAGAAGAAAAATGGTTGATCAATGAAGATAGTAGTCGTGAAATTAATGGTCAAGAGTTTATTGTTTCCTCTCTCTTAAGGACATATTCTTTGAAGCCAATTGCACTAATAAAATTGAAGAGACCTAGTTTTTCTAAGGATTGCCACTATGGGATGATGGATGACAAAGCTTGTCACTAGAGGATGATTGTTTTCTTCAACACATACTTTGATAGTGAACTAATGTGTCAAGGTTCACAATTGTTACTCATTGTTGATTCAAAAAGTCATGTGTAGGTGATTGGAATTCTTCAACCTTTCTTGGAAGATGATGCTTTAACTAAGTCTAGGGTGAAGTATGCCAAAGTGATGGAAGAAGAGGAGCAAAAAAAATATGTAAAGATCATTATTCCTATAGATATGTTTTAGTGGAAAGACCTTGCTAGATATCTTGAAAAGGAGGTACAATATCTTCATCTACTCAAAAGGTTTTTCCTTATGGAAGAATGTTGGTACTCCTACAAAACTCAAGTTTGATACCCCTTTTTGTCAAGGTTGTTGCTAGATGATCCTCAAGTTTTGTCGATCTGTTCAAACTCATACTCTTCCTAGTTAGCTTGCAATTTTTTGTCTTCTCGTGGTCTTTCCTTCTAACAAATTTTGGAGGGGTAGAGTATTGTGATCATCAACAACTCTGACCAAACAAAGGATGACCTTCAAGGAACAACAAGCAAGGTGTTTAAGTACAAAGCATGGAATTGATTTGACATGTTGAAACCCAAACCAAATTGGCCTGAATAGTGGCAAGATCATTAGTGAAAGGCGCAAAACATGGAAGGAAGGACAAATAACAATCATGCCACACTTTTTAAATGGCAAAACTAGTCCAATATGGTGACGAGGATGTGGCATCAACATTATGAAATTCTGTCAATATCAAGAAAGAACAAACTAACTTTAAGTGTTGCACTTTTTAGGTGGCTCCACTATTAGAAAAGCATGACAAAGGTGGTAGAGGGATCGGAAAATTGCAACAAAAGGGTGGCAAGAATTTACATAGACCACGTCCAAGATTAAGACAAACTTTTAAGGTGGCAATGCTGAGAGGAAATTGGGCCTATGGCAATGGCGTTATGGAAGGGTGTTTAGAGGGAGAAAGGAAATGGAATTATTTAAATCGTGGCACCATTTGGAAGTGGCATTGCTTGTGCAAGACCATGACAAAAGGGTGGCAATGGCATTATGAAACTGTGACAAGAAAATCACACTTTTCAAGTGGCTATGTCATTAGAATTGCATGACAATGAAGTGGTGAATGACTTAAAACATGATTAGCACGTGAAGTGAAAGGACATTTAATAAGTTGCAAAGCTACAAAGAAAACATGACAAGGGCTAGCAATGACAACACAAAAAAGGTGCTAATGTGACATATAAAAACACCAAGTAAAAATTGCACTTTTCAAGTGGCAAAGCTGGTGGAAAAAATGTGAAAATGGTGGCAGCATTGTTAATGATCCACGACAAAGCTAAGTCATTGGATAAACATAAAGTGAGGTGCACTTTTTGAGTGGGGCACTTATGATAAAAAGAAGTGGCAAAAGTTGCTTTTTCTCTAGAGGAGATAGATACGAGCCTACTAGTAGGATTTTATTTTAATAATTGTTTTAAAATTAAATTGCTTTGAAATTGTTTTATTTCCTCTTTTTAGTAAATACTAAATAGGGATAGGATTGTGTTAAAGCAATGCGTTTATGGGAACCGTTTATTATTTTTTATTCCCTTTAAGCTGCCCCTTAAGCACTTGCAAACATAGTAACGAGACTTGGACTCGGCTCAGACTTGGCTAGGGTGACTTGACTCGGGACCCAGACTTGGCAAAATGAAAAAACCCTAGAAATTTAGAGATTTTTAAGGATTTAAAATTTGTTTGAAGCACCCTTTATTGAATAAACCTTAAAGACACAATAACATCATTAAATAGAAGCAAATTTGATCACATACACAAGTATACATCTATCACATAAGTACACAAATTGTAGCTGAGCTGCTGAAGGAAATAGCACACTTAGACATATATAAAATTATAGTCAAATGTATACAAAACTTATGGAATATGAAATCCATGACATCAAATGTTCCAAACAAATATGAAATATCAAAACAATAACTACAAGTCTATGGGTCAAAGGAGTCTGCATCCTTCCTACAAAGGCATCTAAGGTGGGTCCTAGATGATGTAGCAATTGCAGCCATAGTCTCTGCTTGTGACTCCATGCCACCCTCACCGACATTAGTTTTGGATGTGTTTGGTTGTGCTTTAACCTCCTCTTCCATGGCTATAGCCTCAACCTCTCTATCTGCCCGGTCAACCCAATCAAGGTCCTCGTCACTAACACAAGTATACATCGATCATATAAATATAAACACAAATTGCAGCTGAGCTGCTCAAGGAAATAACACACTTGGATATATAGTCAAAGACTCAAATGTATACAAAACTCATGGAATATGAAATCCATGACATCAAATGTTCCAAACAAATATGACATATCAAAAGATTCAAAACAATAACTAGAAGTCTATGGCTCAAAGGAGCCTGCATCCTTCCTATGAATGTGTCTAAGATAGGTCATGGATGATGCAGTAGTCATAATTTGAAGTATCAGGGAAATTTCCCTAATGGGGTCGAGGGCAGTGCCCTTTGTGGGGGTCTAGGCGCAATGCCTCTAGTGGGGTTGAGGGGTAGCGCCCCTCGTGGGGGTCTAGGGGCATTGCCCCTTGCGGGGTTCTGAGGGCAGCGCCCCCACTGGGGTCAAGGGGCAATGCCCCTTGCGGGGGTTTGGGGGCAGCACCCCCAACGGGGTCGAGGGGCAGAGCCCCCGCCACCAAGCCCAAATTAAGACCTCCAAAACCATACAAACCTTCATGGCGTACATCATTTTGCATTCACAATAAGTAAAAAAAAAAAGTTTTAACTTTAAATTTCATGTAATTTTTTGCACTTTTCAAACCTTGCCTGTTGTCGAGTCCTGCTGACGAGACTTGCCTGGACTCGGCGAGTCCAGCCAGGGCTCGGCAAGACTCAGCCGAGTCCGAGTTCGAGCCCCCAAGGACTCGGCCAGGTTGACTCGACTCGGGACTCGTCGAGTCCTGGCGAGTCTGGGCAAGTCTCGTTACTATGCTTGCAAATAAGTGCCTTGAGCACATAATTTGTAAAAAGAGTTGATGCTAGACTTATGTTGCAAAAATTCTCAATCAAGTTACTATATTTTCATTAATGTGAATAAATATTGGTGGATGTCATGCTTATGCTATAGAAGCCATTGTTCAACAAACATGATTGTGTAATTGTTAAATCTATGTTTCTTATTTCTCGAAGTAAATAAAAAGTAGATTGTCGTTAGTCAAACTTTGAATTGGCAAGATCTGTCAATTTAAATTGTAGCTTTGGATATAGTTTAACTATTTCCTTTGTGAAATCATGTGGTGTGTACTTGTTTAATTCTTTTCTATTGTGTAGATTCATTAGTGTTTGATTTATCTAGCAGTTAGCATTCATCTATGTTTGTCCCTAAAACTTTGTTTATCGCTGAATATTGGTTCTTGTTTTAGCTAGTAGAAAGTTGTGCTTGTTTATGCTTGAATTGTTTATCCTCCTTAATTTGAAAATCTCGTTGTAGGCTTTGACTATTGATAGTTTGACACTTGCATCTAGGTCAAAAACATAATCAATTGGTGATTCATTTATGCAATCGCTTTAGGTTTAGTTTTAAAGAGTTATGAGAAAGCTTCCCTTATAATTTAAAGAATGGTTTTACTACACTGTTTTGGTTTAGGTTGTCCAAAAAAGGACAAATTAAAACACTAATAAAGAGGATCATCCATAATCACTGCACATCAATTAGTTTATGCTAATATTTTTGTTGTACAATCGTTTTACCCTCCTTAATCAATTATGTCCTTACTTTCTTGTAGCAAATCCTTGGCTTTTGACACTCTTCTATCCCTAAAAAGTAAATCAATGAAGCTTGGAGCTTTGCAACCATACAATGCCATGAATGGTGACATATTGATTGACAAGTGGTAAGTAGAATTGTAACAGTACTCACCGAGGTGTAACCATCTCACCCATGCCTTCTGCTGCCCTGAAATATAATTATTAAGGTACCCTTCCACCCATTTGTTTACCACCTCCATCTGCTCGTTTGTCTGTGGGTGATAACTAGTACTAGGAGTGAGCTTAGTCCCACCCAATCTGAAGAGTTCTTGCCAAAAAAGACTTAGGAACTTGCTGCCCTTGTCATTAACAATACTCTTGGGCATTCCATGAAGTCTGAATATCTCCCTGAAAAATAAATCAGCTACTTGGACTGTTGTATATGTCGCTGAAATGGCAAAAGAATGGGCAAATTTTGTTACTCTATTAATTACAACATATACACAATCTTTACCTTGTACCTTTGGTAGCCTTGTAATGAAATCCATAGAGATACACTCCCATTTTTGATTGGGAATGGACAAAGGCTGCAACAATCCAATTGGATAAGTGTGCTCATTCTTATTTTGCTGGCATGTGGGACACTCTCTGACATACTTAAGGACTTTATTTTTAAGTCCTTTCCAAGTAAATCTCTCCCGGATCTGCTTGTATGTTTTGAAGAAACCCAAGTGTCCAGCCATAGGAGCATCATGAAAATTCCTCAAATTTTTTGCCTTAAGCCTTGAATTGGGTACTAAATAAATTCTGCCCTTATAAACGATCAACTTATTAGTCACTGTGTACCTGTCATCCCATTTAGTACCCTCAATGATGCGTGAAGCCAAAGAGTCAACATATTCTGCTAAAATCAACTCCCTCCAATCATCGGTAATCTCTACTAAAGAGCATAAATGAGGTCTCTTGAATAAAGCATCTGCTACATTATTTTTCTTTCCTTTGAAATACACAATGTCAAAGTCATATGCCTGAAGTTTCTTCACCCATTTCTATTGTCTGTCATTCAGGTCTTTTTGGTTCAGGGAGTATTTAAGGCTATTGTGGTTGGTCTTAACAATGAACTTGCCTCCCACAAGGTAAGGTCTGAATTTGGCCAAAGCATGCATAATGGCCAACATCTCCTTATCATAAATTGAATTACTCCTTTTTGCTCCCCTCAACTTCCTACTCTCAAAGGCTATCAGATGCTTATCTTGCATCAATACAACACCTATTCCCTCTCTTGAAGCATCATAATCCAACTCAAAAGTTTTGGAGAAATCAAGAATGGCTAGAACTAGGCAAGTACTCATAACCTGTTTGAAATGATCAAAACACCTCTACATTGCATCTGACAAGACAAAAGTCCCCTTCTTGGTCAAATTTGTAAGTGGAGTTGCCACTTGTGAGAAGCCCTTAACAAGCCTCCTACAAAATCTGCATAACCTGAAGGATCCTTTAAGCTATGAGAGATTTGTGGGTGGAGGCCAGTCAACTATTGCTTTGATCTTCTCAAGATCCCCTCTAACACCCTTGGACTAATGATGTGGACAAGGTAGAGAAGCTCTATCATGCCAAATTCACGCTTCTTCCAAATGCCTCATGCGTTCTTCCCATGTCTTGCTAAATATCAGTATATCATCAAAAAATATTAGAACAAACTTACGGAGATGATTATTGAACACCTTGTTTATACAAGATTGGAAGTAGTTGGTGCATTGGTTAAGCCAAAGGGCATAACCAAGAACTCATAGTGTCCAAAATGACAATGAAAAGTAGTTTTCTCCACATCCTCCTTATGGATTCTGATCCGATGATAGCCAGACTTCAAATCAATCTTGGAGAAATAACATGCACCATGCAACTCATCTATCCTCAGAATGGGATACCTATTCTTAATAGTTTTCTTATTTAAATCCCTGTATTCAATGCATATTTGCATTGTCCCATCCTTTTTCTTTAGAGTTGCAAGATACGCCGCCCTGGCCCTTGTGGTATGTGTACCACCATGCCTGGTACGGGTACAAATACGGTATGACACAGATACGACATGGATACCGTACCCTCATGTCTTCAAAAAACCATGCTTTTTTAAGTTGCAGTAGATTCGTAAGGATTCTTTTTGTAAAAAAAACTACCACGAATCTTCAGAAATCTGAAGCATAATCTTAAATTTGTAGGAAAAAAGCTAGTCATTTTTGTTATAAATAAAAGAATTCGTGCAATAGTTGTGTCGAGGGCATTTTTTTGAAAAAAATTTACTGTGGGAATTTTTGAGCTTTTTTTTCTACACAATTTTTTTGAGTATTTTTTCTTGCATGATTTTACTTCACGATTTCTCTAGGGTTTTCCTGTGCGTTTTTCCCTACCTGGGCGTGTTTTGGGCTTTTTTAACCTTACAGGGACGTGATGAAACTATGCTCTTTGTTTCATAAGACATTAATTTTCATTGTTCAACCATAAATAAAATTCAATGGCAAACATATATAATTTTTAATAATATGTGAGTATTTCTCCTATAACGCAGTTCATTATTAAATATGATATTAGAAAGGTTTATTATTATTTTTAATAATAATATGCAAACATAAATATGCATGAATATTTCTAATGTTTATTTTCAATCATAAATAAAATACAATAGCAAACATATATTATTTTTAATAACATTCACATGGGTATTTCTTCTCTTAACACTATTTATTATTTAATATGATATTAGAAAGGTTTTGATTTTATATTTCAATTCATGAGGTTCAAAGCTATATCAATTAAATTATACATAAAGGCTGTAACATTAAATATAAAATTAACAATTAATTTAAAAGACAATTTAACATAGGCATAACAAATATAGATACAATCTATATATTTAAAATAAAAAATTATAATCATTAAATATGTATTATATTTAATTATGGTTTATAATATATATATAATTTTCATATTATTTATTTTTATTATAATTTATATTTATTTATATTTATTATATATTTTTTAACTAAAATTAAAAAATTAAGATTTAAAAAATTAATTGTGAAATTGTATTTTTTTAATTTAAATTATTTTTTATTAAATTGTTATATATGGCTATGTTTGTTTTTATGAATGTCGTATCTTGCCGTATCCATATTAGGGGTCTTGAGAAATGGTCGTATCCGTATCCGATAGTGTATCCGTGTCCATGAAAGTTTGTTTTTCTTCACTAACACCACTGAAGAAGCGAAGGGACTCTTACTTGGTCTTATGTGTCCCATCTCAAGCAACTCCTTAATAGACTTTTCAATTTCGTCCTTGTGCCTCTTCAGATGTCTGTATGGTGTGGTAATCATTGGTTTGGACCCCTTCTCTAACTCTATGACAAGCTCTATGTCTCTCTCAGGAGGTATCCCAGGAGGTGTGCTATTGAACACCTTACCGTGTTTAGACATCAAAGTCTGAATATCAGGATGATAGCTGTTCTTTTGTTGCTCTGTAGCTGTAGGCATTATAATACACTTTGCTGCCCACTCTACTTGATCATGCCTAATCAGTCTCTCCATCCTCTTGAAACAAACTATCCTTGTGCCCCCATCTGACATGCCTCTGAGGACTATTATCTTACCATTTGCCTCAAATTTCCATAGAATGCAGGTTCATATAAAACTCACCTATAGACCACAATCAGTGCATCCCAAGAACTGCATTCGTATCTCCTATGCTCACTACATAGAAGTCATCTCTCACCTCATAATCACCCAAAAGTATGCTTGGGTTAGGAATTTTTCGTGTGCAAGTCAATGTGAAGCCATCAACCACCATTACCTTAAACCCATCAAATTTTTTCTGTTTTGATTCCCCTCCTAGCTACCACTCCTTCGTCAATGAAATTGTGCATGGCACCTATATCAGTCAAAGTGATTATTCTCTATCCACATAGCACTCCTCTAACCCTGAATGATCCCACTTTTTGACAACTAGAAAGTTGGGCTAATGTTCTTTCGCATCCCTGCTCCTTCCCGAGCTCGTTTGTAGAAGTCTCTCGTCACTACTATCTGAATCAAATTGCTGATCTGATTTTTCTGAAGCTGGTTCATTTGCTGAAAAGTACTCAATCTGCTTTGCCTTTGCCTTAACAACACATTTGTGAGATGGGTCCCATGGCTCCCTACATTGAAAACACAATTTTTTCCTTCTAAGTTCATTGAGTTGATCATTGTCCAACCTAGTTGACACATTTTTAGGTTGATTATAATCCCTTTGAAAATGTTTCTTGTCCGTATCCTTCTTGTGTAAAAATCCCTTTGACTGAAATTTACTTCTGCAAGTGGAGGATTCCATGTCTCTTGCCTTCTTGGTTGCTTCCTAAAAGGTAGGTGGACCAAGTGACTTAATCCAACCCCTCAATGGATCTGAAAGCCCATCCATGAAAATAACAATGAGTCTCCTCTCTGAAATGTCAATCACCAAAACAAACAACCTCTGAAAATCAGCTATGTAAGCATCAACAAAATCCCATTGCTTGAGCTGTGCTAATTCCTTGAAGTGTAGTTTAGGGTTTAGGGTCCTTTTTATCAAATCTATGAATTAGCCTCTCCGTAAACTCTGCATACGAATCAATCCGATCATGCCCCAATGTGATCATCCCATGATGCCATCACCCATGAGCACTACCATCTAAATGAATGGCTGCATATTTTATGGCCTCATCTTCCGGCATAGGGTTGAGCTGAAAGTAAGTGTCTAGTTTTTGTACCTAAGCCCTAGCTGTATTCTTCCCAAAACCATCATAATAAGGAATTGATAACTTACCAACCTTTGTCTGCAAGTCCTGATTATGAAGTCTACCACCCTTGTGAGGTTTGAGATCCATGTAGTCATAGAAGGACATTTCAGCCTGAAATTCAAGTCCTAAGTTCTTCCAATCCTCTAAAATCTGATCCTGCAACTCTTGTTGTCTTGGTTCCTCTTCAATTTTGGGGTTAATCCTCGGTGGAAAGTTAGGCATAAAGGGTCTTGAGTTGGCTGCTTGTCATAGTGCCCTGATTTGCAACCCTATTATTGACTAAACCATCCCCATTTCCATTGTTTCTTTCATGTCCGTTGTCTCCACCATTGTTCCCACCATTATTTCCACCATTGTTTTCGCGATTGTTGTTACTTCCCACCATTTGAGCTATACTTTGTTATGAATCTCGTTGTCCTCTAGCAAGATCATTGAGCATATTTGTAATGTCCCCTTTTTAGCTCATTCCAGTTTCTTGATGGTTTAGCCTATTAGCTGAACCTCGTAGGCTAATGCAGATGGTTAGAGGGTATTGTTTGGCAGATATCAGAGTGTTTTCTTCTCCAGAGCTTTGGGTAGTTCAGTATTGGCCTTCGTTTGGTGTTTTAGGGCTTAGTTGTACACACTTACTATTTATATTAAGTCATCAAGTCATGAGAGCCCAGTATTTCTATTTATAGTAAGACACTTGGACGTGTTGTGGAAGTAGTGTTGATCCCAGTTTCCAGTTGGCCTAGCGAAATAAGGATTAATGTGCAAGTTATATTATTTAATTATTATTAAAGGTGACTTTAATAGTAGTTAATTATTAAAAGCATATTATAAAGTTATATTATAACTTTAAGTCTAAAGGGGGCGATTCAATGACTTAAAAGACTCATTAATGATTAATTAATTGGGGCGCCCACTTCAAGGAAATATTTTATAAAGTTTAAAGTGCACATTTAATATTATTTTAAATGATTAAAAAGGAGGCTTCTAGAGGATCGACCTCTTCTTGGAGAAATTGTAATGTCCCTCAATCGGACTTGCCCTAAAATCCGTTTATCTGCCATAAAATTTGCTTGTTGATTAGGTTTAGGGTTTCTTCTTTCCAAAAGAATGTCCTTTTAATACGATAACCCTAGATTGGAAGCTGTATTCATCACATTAACAACATACTTGTTAGCATTAATATATAGATATACAAAATCAGACATAATCATAAATACAGATTGATAAACATAAGAAGAGTCACTTAGACCATCAGGAGAGGGGAGGTCTACCACCTTCCAATGCCCAACCTGTATCTCAGGCCTGTGGGGCAGACTGCCCAACCCTTGTCATGGGCCTGTGGGGCATAACTGCCCAACCCATGGGGCCTGTGGGGCAGATTGCCCAACCCTTGTCATGGGCCTGTGGGGCAGAACTGCCCAACCCATGGGGCCTGTGGGACAGACTGACCAACCCTTGCTTTGGGCTTGTGGGGCGGAACCTGGGTGAGGTTTTTAGACGAACCACTTTAAGTTATGATTTAGTGCTCCTGGCGGGATTACAAACACAATTCAGACAATCGATATGCAGTCATTAGTACTTCCTTTGTACTTACACATTTTATTTAATATGATCAAACAATTCCTGGAGTCCTAATATGAAGGTATGTCAAAAATACATAACTAAATTGAGAAATATTCTTATCTACATATTCATTATGTCCATATATCTGCTGGTTGTTTCTGAACTTTCCTTTTCTTTTGACCTTCCTAATCCATGGGTGGGTCTCTTGTTTGAATTTATTTGTCTTATATATCTGATCGAGTCTCCAAAGACATGACTCTTCAGGTCATCCTTGGTAGCCGCTTTTTCTGAATGTCGCATACTTTGCAAGTGGACATTCCTTTTACCGATCACTGTAATTTTTGTTTTGTTACTAATAAGGATCATTTGCTTATTATGACTGCTGCTTTATGTTTATTAATAACCATGATATCTTCTTGCTAGGAATCGCTGGCTTGAGGGAGATGGTTAGGAATCGCTGCATTTAGGGATGATTAGTATAGGAATATATGCCTTTAAGATTGTTGTGTATATCCTATTTAAATATTTATTATTTTATATTGTTTATTATATTTTATATTTTGTTATTTGTTTATTTATTGTATATTTCATATTTTGAAGATTAAAGTACAATAACTATATATTATTATTTTATTTCAAGGTATTGAAATATTTAGTATTTATTTTGGTAATTACAATATTATCTTTCTATATTTAATATCTATAATTTGACATCCACAATATTATTATAATATTATCTTTGATAATAATAATTATAATAATATTAAATAATAATACTTATAATAATATTAAATTGCAATGATATTTATTTTATTTGTATTTAAATATTCACATTTCAGGGTTATCATTTTGGGGACATGACAGAAATCTATAAAAGGGGATCAACCAAAGTTTTTATTCATTCAGGATTTTGATATTGAGCTTTTGAAGAGTTTTGCTGTGGAGACGAAGAAACCTAGGGTTTCTGCCATTTCTGCACTTCCGGTCATTGAGAACGTATTCTCTCTTTGATTTGCATACCTAAGGTTGTGAAAGATCTTCCGAAAGATTGCCTTTTTGGATTGGCTGCATCCAGTATTCAATATTGTGCATATTGGTGAAGAATTTCAAAGGTTTTACAAGGGTTTGATGTGCTGCTACAGTGCCCATGAACAGTGACGCTACAATACTTGTGAACAGTAATTGCTACAGTACATTCCTCTTTGCTCGTGGGGTTTATATCAAGCAATGATTAAAGTTTGTCAAGTGCAGATTGCATACTTGTTGGAGAATATTTATTGGGGACTTTGATTGCTGGTTTGCATTTCCAGAATTTGCTGTCATAACACTTTTCAGACTGATTGAAGTTTCTCATTGAATCTGAGTGCATAAACAGGTTCTCCATTCTATTTAATAAATCTTCTTGTATTTGCATTTCGATCCTATTTGCTGTCAAGACAGCAGCATCATTATTGTAAGGATCAAAGTTCAGTTGCAAACACATGTGACTGCTTTTGTCATTGGATTTGATTGTATTCCAAGCATCTAAGTTTGTAATCAGTTCTGTATTGCTATTCAAGTATTGCGGAGGTTGCTTGTCAGCTGTTTGACATAATGTCTATTGCTGCACCATTCATTAAATGCATTTACAGTCATCACTACATATATCAGAAGTTGCAACCAGATTGAAAGACATCTGTTTTGCATACGAACTGTTTGTTAAAATGACAGAGATGCTTATTATGCATTTGCATTATTTTTTCAGTCATCATTGATCTTTGGGAAGTCATTAAAATCCATTGCATTGCATTCCCATTCAGTTTCAGTCCTTGCATACTTTCATATCGGGTCATCTTAGTTGTGCAAATCATTATATGCAATTGGAAAACACAAACAAACAAGTATACAGCAGTTGTGGAGTTTGATTGACAAGTGTTTGACAAAATGTCCCAGGCTTGAAAAAGTTTAAACAAGGTCAGGTTTTGCTTAGGACATTACAATGGTATCAGAGCGGTCTCTTGCCAGCCTATTGGGTGATGATTGCATTCAATTGCTGTGAAATCAGTTGTGCACAAGTCAGTTTGGATTTGGTTTTTAGTTTGGACAGAGAAAAAAATCATCATGGCAAAGTTTTTTAGCAATATACAGGCATGGAAAGA